>NQVE01000131.1:652500-1012500 GCA_003260385.1 Cuscuta australis
CCACCAATGTTGTGAATCCTCCTAGGCTGTCAAAGCACCATGGCAGGTGAACTTAGTCATTTTTTATTAATCTCATTCATCTTCGTGTACTATATATGTGTGTGTGTGTGTGTGTATGTATATATAATATATATATATATGTATATATATATATATATATATATATATATATATATATATATGTACATATACACATATATACATACACACACACACACATATATAGCAAAAGCACATCTTTTACCTCCCCTCCCTCGGTGAACCCATTATATGCCAGATTCTTAGGTCAGGTTTAAGAGTAGCTATTGCTCATCACAACCTTATGACACAAGAGCCAGTAAATTGTGTGAGATATGTTTTTCTATTCTGTTTAGTGCATTAACTAATGTAGTTTCAAATCAACTAATTATAAATTTAGTGTAACTAGTTAAAGATAACTAATTAATAACTTTACATTACAAAATGTAATTGACTCGATGATCAAACATTCATGGGAATTGGGATTAAGGTCATGATGATGATTAAGGCGATGAGGATACATACAGAAATAATGTCATTGAAAACTCAATAGACTGACAGGGACATTTCTCTAAGAAGGGTTCAGTACTCGAAGGTTGATGTGTGCCATTTATTATTATTATAGTGGGTAACACAAAAAAAAATTATTTACTTGAAAAAGATATATCAATAGAAATAATGAAGAACACCTGTTTCCAACAAAAACTGCTGGCTCTTTGACTATCTCTTTCAAGAAATCCATAAGCTGATCTCTCCAGATCAAGGTATCGTACTCAATGAGGGCCTTGTCACTCCATCCAAAACCAAGCAAATCCAGAGCATAAACCTTGTACTTTTTAGCCAGTTCAGGTATATTATACCTGAATTATTGAGGAATAATGTTTCTGAGAAAATCCCATAAATGAAGTCTGAGATGGAAATGAATTCCCAAGAATTTGAGTCAGAGTATGACACCAATGTCGTTTAAAATGGTAAATATTCGCCATGACGCAGAAAGGAACACTCCCCAACAATAAGACTCCCTCAATAAATAACACTATCACCAATTAATATACAACAAGCATATATGAACTTAAGCCTTACAAAAAAAAACCAAATCTTATTGTGATTCTTAACATTATAGTTAGAATCATCATTTAGCAGAAACACTTCAGTTTCCCAAATGTTTTGTGAGATGAACCAAAAGAGTTGTGCTGGATCAGGAGCTCAATTCATTCGGACCAAAAAAATGCGCTCGCACAAACAAAATGCCCACCTCCAGTGATACGCAGAAGCGCCGAACCCATGAACTAAAACAATCGGGAACCCCTCTCCTTCCACCACGTAATGAACTCTGTGGCCTTTCCACGTCCAGAAGTTGTATCCCTCTGGCTTAAATGGCAGCATTTCCCGTCCTATTTTAAAATTAAGTTGTAAATTCCAAAACAAAACTCAATCTGGCGGACAGATATTCTGCTAATTAGCCAATCGTCGTGACATTTCCATGAATTAATCCCACAAGTCCGGTTAGGGAGGGTAAGATGTACAAAGATAAGTAATCTTTCCTATAAAATCCAGGCTCAAAAGTAAATAAAATCAACTAGAATCAGTGAGGTATCAAGATTATACAAATGGGCAGTGTACTTAATGACCTTGAGATGGTTGTGCAGCAGCTTCAGAATGGCTTATAACAGAAGCTCCGGAAGCAAAAATTCCCCTAAAACCGAAACCCTTTTGACCTAATTTGCACTTGCCTCCTTCAAACATTCAATGCAAACCAAGAATATGAATTTAGAAACTGGAAGAGACTTTCAAGGTTTTTAAATAAAAATGGGGTTCAATGCTTACTCAGGTTGATTCTTGCAGGGGCAATTACAAATGTCCCATTTGTGCGGAACAAATCTGTCCTAACCGTGCCTGGAACCGCGGCGAGGGAAGGTGACATCGTCTCAAACTCCGCCGCTAAGCTCTGGAAGATAATTATTGAGCTTCTTCTGTCGGAGCTGCAGAAAGAATTTGTAAGTACGGAGTAGTAGAAAAGAAATGGCCTGATAGAGTTTCCTTTCCCTCTTTCATTTGCATCAATATCGGGTACTTGATTACAACAGCCATGTGAACAGAATTCCTGCTTTTAGCTGCTGAGCATGTGACCCATGTCTGCCTTATTAAATTAGAGAAAAATGTTAAGGTACCCCAAAACTCTACCCCAGGTGCCCTCCCCATATTAGTATTAAAAAAAATGAATAAAATATTCAATCATGCTATGGTACACCACTTTGTACCCCAGTGGTGTACCCCATATATCCCCACCCTACATACCACTAAATCCCACCCAATCCCACCCCATACCTCTGTTTTGTCTCTCTCCTCTCTCCTCTCTCACCCAGCGATTCTTTTCCCCCTTCTTTCTTCTCATTTCGCACGGAAAAAAATCCAGCATCATCGGAGAAAGGAAACACGAAGAGCAAAGGACCAAGGCGCGAGATTTGAAGAACGATGACCCAAGGCCGCCGATGCATTTCCAAGTAAAATTTCAGATTCGAAGTTTAACTACGGGAGAATGTATGAAGCCACGCCGACATCTCCTATTATAGCAGGTGATTATTTATTATTGCACTAGCACTATATGTTTGTGTTATGTTACAGTTTAGTTATAAACATGTAGAAAGAGATGGTTCATTGAAAAGACTTTTTACCCCTGGATTCTTAGAATTTAAAGAAGTGTTGGTTATGGTTAATTTACTAGCAATAATTTCAGAAACATTCTCTGCATAACATTAGACATAGGATTCTTATAAAATTGAAAGCTGTTGTTGGGAATTTATTATATACTTTTAGTTATGGACCAGCAATTAGGAGTGTGCAAGGAGATACGCTGTAGGTTTGACCTAGTTGGGCAATTATTATCTGCTTTCAGGTGTAATTGTTTTGCACCAACAATTATGTCAGTGCAATAAGGCAGTTTGTAGGTATCACCTACGGACAATGTTAGGTTGGATCATAATTCTTTGGTTTTAGTTGTATATGTTTTTGCCCCAGAACATATGTCTGTGGAATGAGGTTGGATTTGGGTTTAACCTACATCAATTGTAAAGGTTGGGCAGTTATCCTCTCTTTTCAGTTAAGTGTTGCACCAGCAAAATATATCTGTGCAATGTGGTGTAGCTTTCACCATCAATACATGTCTGTGCAATATGTTAGCATGATTAAAGTTGTATTTTTTACGTGCAGGCATTTTAGAGGGCAATGACAACTTGGATGTTGGAAGTAGTTTCATGAGTATTTTTGAAAACAACAGTAGTAAGTAATGACATGCATATATTGGACGTGACCATTAATTTATATGAGTTCTAAAGTAAATTTGTAATTGTTGATGTCAGGCCTATATGAAGGGGTTGAGAATTTGGGAATTGAGCCTGCTTTGGTGGGCTTTTTAAGAGATGAATGTGAAGCACATGAAATGTGTGACTTTGGTGGTGATGGAGTAATATTGAACCCACATCCCAGTAAGTTCTTTAGTGTATAAGAGTCGTGTAAAAATACTTTGTGTTTTTTAAGATATAATTTATGGAGTAATAAATGTGGTTTTCAATCTTTGCAGTTTCATTTGCAAGTATAACGAATGTACGTGATGCAACTACTTTCATTACGTTGTTAGAAGAAGAGGGAGACTTGCATGTCCAGGGGGCAGTGGGGACTAGTGCAAACACCATAAACTGTAAGTTGTACATAGGGGCTTCTTTATGAAATGCTGAATAGACAAGGATTGCAATGGACAGACAGATTATGTAGGTGCAACTTCATCCCGGATAGCTTGCACAGACAGATTTTGTAGGTGCAACTTCGTCCCGGATAGCTTGCACAGACAGAATATGTACGTGCAAAATGAAATAGTTAACATGTATTGCTCTGTGTGTAGGTTTGGAAACACATGTTGACGCCAACGGTGAAGATGAAGTGATTGATAATGGATTAATGGGACAATGTAATGAATCCTTGATTGAGAATAATTCCGACCAACAACAAAGACAAGAGTGTGAGTCCTTCAACGTTGTGGATGCAACGCCAGCGGTCGGTATGCGTTTCAAAAACTACGAAGAACTATATAATTTCTATCATGCATATGCTAAAAAAAGGGGTTTCCAATTCGCAAAAGAAGCTCTAGAAAAGGATATGACGGGATGACACGAAGTGTGACAATGACTTGTGGTAGAGAGGGTAATCGGGAGAAGCGGAGTAAAAAGAATCTAAATGCACAACCCACAATGCAGTTGGGTTGCACAGCCCGAATCACTGCCACAGTCGATATAGAAGGTGCGTGCACCATTTCGGTTGTTAATTTAGAGCATAATCATGGGCTAAGCCCAAGCAAAGCTCATACATGGCGTTGTAACAGGAAAGTGCCTAACCACGTTAAAAGACGTCTTGAGGTGAATGATGCTGCAGGGATCCCGCTTCACAAAAGCTTCAACTCGACTGTTGTTGAAGCAGGGGGTTATGACCACTTGACCTTTCTTGAAAAGGATTGCCGGAATTACGTGGAGCAAGTGAGGCGAGTTAAAATATGTGCAGGTGAAGCCATGGCAATCCAAGCTTATTTTCAGAAATTGGAAGCACAATGTGATGGTTTTTTTATAGTATGGATCTAGACGAAGAATCACGTTTAAAAAATTTGTTTTGGGCTGATAAGAGATCAAGAGAGTCATACAAGTACTTTGGGGATGTTATAACGTTTGACACAACATACTTAACTAACAAATATGACATGCCCTTTGCTCCTTTTGTTGGTGTGAATCACCATGGTCAATCTATTCTACTTGGATGCGGTTTGGTGTGCACCGAAGAGACTCCATCATTTGTTTGGCTCTTTCGTACGTGGTTTGAGTGTATGGGTGGAATTCCCCCACGGGGTATCATCACAGACCAAGACAAGTCTATGAAGGCTGCAATTAAGATTGTGTTCCCGGGAACCCAACACCGATGGTGTTTGTGGCATATTTTGAAGAAACGGAAGAACTTTAAGGTTGAATTCGACAGGGAAACAAATTTTGCAAAATGTGAATGTCATCTTTTTGAATTCAGAGGAACGATTTGCAGGTATGTATTACCATGTCTTTAGGTTAGTTTTTTGTTTTATGTAATTTTTACTTAATGGTTTTTCATGTTTGCAGGCATTGCTTGTGCGTACTAATCCAAAACGATGTAAAAGTCCTTCCAGATACGTATATTCTCAGTAGATGGCGGCGAGATATTAAGAGGAGTTACACAGTTGTTCGGATGGAATATGATGGATTGCCCCGTACAGTTGAGCAAAGGAGGTGTGACATGCTTTGTGCAAAGTTCCAAGAATTTGCCCAGATCGCAGCTGATGATGAGGAACGCACAAAAGATATTGTGGCTTGGATCGATAAACAAATGCTTATCCCATCTCTGAGAAAGGCAAGTGACGAACGTATTCCCGAGAACATGGAATTGGACAGAACTTTGACCAAAGATATATTGGACCCTACTTATTCAAAACGAAAAGGGGCCCCCAAGAAAAATAGGCTAAAATCTATTTTCGAGACAAAAAACAGGAAAAGAAAGCAAGACAAGAAGATTCGAGATGATCACGGTAAGAAAAAAAGTAGTGAACAACGTAAGGTGAACAAGAGCAAGCGGGGAAACCCTGAACAGCCATCCACAACCCTTTTTACATGCGTTGGTGACATAGGTTGTGAAAATACGCCGACGTGGGATTGGCCGGGAGAAGATGGTGTCTATGACCTAACTTGCCCAAATCTTGATCTCAGGCTATGAATCGGTAGATGGCCCATCTTTTTTTGTTAACATTTTGCTATGCATTTGCTCACACATTTTTTGGTAAGTATCACTATGTAATATTTTGTATTCACTACTTACAGATGATGTAAATAAACATATTTTGTGGGCAAGTTGAACACTATGTAAATACTAGTTTTGCTATGTAACAGTTTAACATGTTGATGTAATTGTTTTTTGTTCAATACACCAACACTTACTGTCGGGGTGGAAGTGGATATGTTTTGTTGTGTTACTGAGTGTGTGCTCTTGTATTGTTAAAAAAAGCATTGGTTAATGTCAGGCTGGTAGTTGGTTATGCTATGCTTAATGTCAGGCTGTAGTACTGCACTGCTTTAGTTAAATAAACCACCAACACTAACTGTCCGTGTGCTATTATTTTTTGTTCAATACACCAACACTAAATGTCTGTGGCATACTCTTCCTTTGATTCTCTTCAATACACCAACACTAAATGTCCATGTGCCATTATTTTGCTTCAATACACCAACACTAAGTGCCTGTGTCTTTAATTTCATAAAAAACACCACCGACATTGAATATCTTTAGGATAAGGATTTTGTTCAATACAACAACACTGATTGAGATAATAAACTTACAACTTCAGCAGTCATAGATGTCATGGAAACAAAAAATTATATGTTTGATCATGCGTGAATACATATTCATACATAGAGTAATCTATACAAGGCTAAAAAAATGCCTTTCATATATTAGCAAGGTGAGATAAGCCGTCATAGTTGTGCGTTAATAAAATATATATATATTCCACAATCTTTAGGCCACTGTCTTCCGATATATACGTGTTGCATATTGCCTACGGAAGTCGTCCACATGTTCGTACGTGCAGTCAGGAAGTAGTGGCAAACCGACCAATAGGTACTCCGCAAATGCAAGTATCATAACGCCACACGCATTTCCATCAGACTGCTGGGGCACATCCTTGGGGAGCTCCACTTCCCATGCCTGGGTACGTCTCTGTTGCTCGGTAGTTTTGACAGTTTGAAAAAGGGGAGGTAGTCTTTCAAGGATTGGACGCACATAGGATTTCAAGACCGGTCCCCTTGTCTCTAGCTAGTAACACGGACTCCGCAAAAAACAGCTTAGCAAACTGAAGGACTTCATCACCCCCATTTTCTTCATCAAGAGCATGAAAACATTTGCGCACATGCGCAAATGTTGTTTTCCCCTTATCATTGCCCAAAAATTTTTTCCGAATTCTCCCCGATGCAGAATCCTCATCCTCATCGCCACCATCCTCTCCATAAAGCTTGGTAGAGGGCATTCCAATAATGCGACACCATTCCCCGAAATCAAATTTTAAAATCGAACCACCTATGTTAAAGCGTAGTTCATCATCTACCTGTTCTCTTGTGAGGTGCACAAGCAACAGATGGATGATTTGGGCCAAAAATTGCAATGGAGGGGACTCAAGTAGGTGGCCGAAAGGGGACTCCTTCTTGAAGTGACCCAGGTCTGAAGGTGTGAGTTTCTTTTTGATGATGTCAACTGATTTCTGAAGCTCGGAATAGCATGTATACTGTGCTTGGAAGTGGTCTGCATTTACCATTTGCAACGCCATTGTACAGAAACCTACATTTCAAACAAAAAATGTTAGGTGTATCAGTTAAAATGTTAGCATTGTATTGGAACTCCATTGACACAAATGTTAGTATCAGTTAAATATTATATGAAAGGATGAGTAGGACACAGACTATTAGTGTTGGTGTATTGAAGAGAAACAATAGGACACGGACAGTAAGTGTAGGTGTATTGAACATAACATGTAAAAACCCCCTTATATGACTATTTTTTTCTTAAACAAATAGGATTTCGTTATTTTAGGATTATATTTGAACTCCTATTAAAAATGTTAGTATGAATTAAATATTCTATCAAAGGATGAGTATGACACAGACATTTAGTGTTGGTGTATTGAACAAAAAACAATAGCACACGGACAGTAAGTGTAGGTGTATTGAACATAGCATGTAAAAACCCCTTTGCACAGGCAGGAACTCCTATTAAAAAATGTTTGAATTAAATATTCTATCAAAGGATGAGAATGACACAGACATTTAGTGTTGGTGTATTGAACAAAAAACAATAGCACACGGACAGTAAGTGTAGGTGTATTGAACATAGCATGTAAAAACCCCTTTGCACAGGCAGTTTCAAAAATTACTACAAGAAATTTTTAAATTGTTAACAAAAATCAACAATTGTCCAGGCATATCTGAATTTGGCAGCAAATAAGTAGAAAATAACATAGCTTTGCATTTAGGGTTTCACTAATGTAAATAATGTTAGAGCAAAAAGGTGCAATTGAAAAAGGAGGAGCAATTACCTGACCACCGGCGTAAGCGTGGACGATGGAGGACAGCTTGCACCGACGGCAGAGACGAGGAGGCCAGACGAGGAGGACACAATCGGCGGCGTGGACGAGGAAAAAAGGTTGCACCTACGGCAGAGACGATGAGGCTAGACGAGGAGGACACAATCGGCGACGAGAGCAGAGACGAGGAGGGCAAAGGCGAGGAAGGCAGCGGCGAAACCACAGGTGGCGGAAGACGAGATGAACCGTACACAGTAAGAGGAATTAGGCGAGGAGGCAGAGGGATTAGGTGGGGGAAATTGGGTGGGGGATTACTTCGCAGGTGTGGGGGGTACTTGCACGTGTAAGGTGGGGGGGGGGTTTATTTTGGGGTACAATTTGGGGTATTTTTGGGGTGCAAGTAGCATTATCCTAAAATATTTGTGGTTACAAAATGAATGGTTACCCCTAGGGGTACATCAAATTCAAGTTTCTTATTTGTATATCAAGGCTTCACGGACGTGCAGAAACACCCAATGTTTATCTTTGTTTGCAAAAATTATGTGTATAAATGAGATATCTATTTTGGGATACCCCTAACATTGCCTATTAAATTAAGGCCAATTCCACGCTATATCTAAGGTACACAGTGCAAGATGAGCGTCCTCCCTTCGTCGTGTACCTATACTATATATTTAGTTGTATGATGTTTCATGTACATCTATATAAATACTAATTTTCGAGTAACTAAATATTTATTTTTTGAGTAAGAGAGTATTTATTTTTTTAGCATAACTAAATTTTAGAAAAATATTTATTAAACTACTTGTAAAATGAGTATTCAGTTGTTCGAAAATAACTATTCCACCTACTCGTAAATGAGTACTCGCTACTTTCAGTCAAAACTCGTAAACAACAACATGCAATTCAAATTGAGACAATGAGTGTAGTTAGTACTTCCTACGTCCTAAAAAGATGTTCCCTTTTTACTTTTAGAAAAATTTAAAGGAAAAAATATTTTTGTGTTAACTTTCCAAAAATATCCTTGATGTGATAGTAAAAGTAGGCTGTGATTGTAGTTATAAGTAAAAAATATGATGTCATAGGTATGTTAAGAATTAATAAAAGTAAAAGCAGGTCTTTTAATAAAAAAAGAGAAGGATTTTGTGGGATAAGTAAAAAAAGAAAGGTAACGGAGTCTTTTAAACAGAGGAGGTATTTTTTTAATTCTATGAACAACATTTAGTTTTTATTTAAAAAAGAAGAAATAAGTTTTATATGAGAACGTCCACCAAAATTTTGTGGCTATTCAGTTTACCAAAGAATCATTCTTACTCGTATTTAATACTCCTATCGTTAATTTTTTTATTTTATTTTTCATGTTTCGTCATTTTCCAAATTTGATAATCACTTTAAAAATAAATTACTTTGCTTTCCTTTCTTAGACTGTTGGGTATGACTCAGAAAGGAGGAGGGAGAAGGAAGAAGGGAAGGGGGTGTGGGGGGCGGGAAGAGAAGAAGGGAAGGAGGGAAGAGAAGTTAGCCGAACTAGCCCTGGCCAATGTGGTGAGGTCCAAAAACCCGACACCACCCTCCCCACACAGCAAAGCCAAAGCCCTCCACGAACCCCAATGATAACGGTGAGCACCGCCCATGCCTGACCAGAAAAAGCGTGCCATGATCAACTCCATCTCCCGAATCACCGACTTAGGAGGAAAATGTGCTGCAAAGAGATGTGTAGGAATAGCCTGAATGACACTCTTAATCATAATAGCCTTCCCCCCGGTGAAAGATAACGTCCCATCCAAGCAGAGCACTTATCCCGCATCTTCTTCAATATCGGCTCAAAATAATGTATGCGCTTCTTTCCGTGATAGATGGGACAACCAAAATATGTGAAAGGGAGGGCATCCTGAGCACAACCAAGAATAGCCCGAACTCTATCAAGAACCTGCGCCTAGGCTTTAGGATGCATATAGAATGCACTCTTCGAAAAGCTAATGGCCTACCCCGACATCTGCTCATAAGTATGTAAGACATCTCGCACTCGCTCCAAAGTATCACCCCGTGCTGAAGTGAAAATGACTACATCATCAGCATATGCCAGGTGGTGAATATGGGGTGCGTCTCTAGGCTGCGTGAATTTGGGAATCATCAGATCAGAGTACAGCCGTGCCAAAGAAAGAGATACTACCTCGGCTGACAAAATAAATAAGGACGGGGAAAGTGGGTCACCCTGCTGCAGCCCGCGAGTGGAATGGAAAAAGCCCTCTCTGATAGTCTGATCCCATTAATGATAACGGAGTACCAAATATTAGAAATGGCCCGATACACCAAGTCAATCCATGTCTCGGGAAAACCAAACTGACGAATCACCGACATCAGAAAATACCAAGAAACGCGATCATAAGCTTTCATCATATCAAGCTTGAGAATCACGCCCTCATTATCAACGTGCATGCCATGACACATCTCCTAGGCCAAGAGAATATTGTCAGTGATGGACCGGCCAGCAACAAAACCACTCTAGTGTGGCGAGAGCAAACGTCGAAGCACTGAGGACAACCTCACCACCATAATCTTGGTGATGACCTTATTGCAATAATTACAGAGATTGATAGGCCGAAAGTCAGCAAAGGTGGCAGGACTGGGTCTCTTAGGCAGGAGGACAATAGCCGTGTGTGTGATGGTCCGAGTAAGATCACAACCAAGGAAGAATGCCTGCACCATCCACACCAAATCAAAAGAAATAATCTCTCATGCCGCCTTATAAAAGGCTCCAGTAAAACCATCAGGACCAGCTGCACTCTGGGAATCCACGGAAAAAACAGCAACTTTAATCTCCTCTAATTCCGGCACAGAACATAATGTCGAATTGTCATCCTCAGTGACAAGTCGTGGAATGAAATCAAGCTGGGCATGGGCGACCATAGGATCTGCAGTGAACATTGTCTGGAAAAAAATCGATCGCCCGTCCTGCAATCATGGCTCTATGTGTAATCCACTCACTCCCAACCCCCTGAATGCGATGAATGTAGAGCTTTCTGCGTCGATCCTTGACAATAACATGAAAATATCCGTAGTTACGCTCCCCATCAAGGACCCACTTCGTATGAGCTTTCTGCCACCAATAATCATCCTCCACTCGGTACTGGCGCGTCAAAAGCGCTGAGCGACGCCTGAACTCCACATATGCCTCATCCGTGGGAGCGGTCTCAAGTACTGCCTCGATGTCTGGTACGTCTTGCTCTAGCGCCTTGAGCTTGTCAAATATATGACCAAAAGTGTCCCGGTTCCATCCCCGCAAAGCCTGGGCTAGCCGCTTCAATTTAGACCCAAAAACATACATGGGACCACTATCAATATCTGCCATCCATGACTCAGAGACCACTCACTTAAAATCATCATGCTCAGTCCACACATTGAGAAAAACACAGGGGCGTGCACTAGGACGCTCGTGAGGACTACAATCAACCAACAGAGGAGCATGATCGAATCCGATACAGTCCAAGTGATGCACCAAACAACGAAACATGTCCATCCATGACCAGTTAAAGAGCAACCGATCTAATCTACTCCATATCTCGACACCCCCTCACAATTATTGTACCACGTGAAATCAGCTCCAGTGAAAGGGGCATCCATCAGCTCACAATCTTCAACACATTCATCAAAGGGACGGTACTTAACTAGTGCATATGGCCGTCCCCCTGCTTTTCTAAAGGATCAAGCAAATAATTGAAGTCACCCACTACGCCCCAAGCCATGTCAGCCGGGAGGGCAGTGTGTGTCTCCCGCAAATACTCCCAAAGCGGCTCCTTGTCCCTGTACTTACACTTAGCATAAACAACTGAAAGCCAAAGAGGGATAGGAAAAGAAGGGTGAGAAAAGGAGAGAGTGATAGACTAATCAAAAGAGGATATACAATGAACAAACGGTGCAATGTCAAAGTCCCAAAAGAGCCAAATGTGATCCAGAGCACCACAATGAGCTCCCGTGAAACCCAACAGCGTCTTATAATAGTCAAGCTGCGAGGGCGCCTTCATAGGCTCCAATATACCCAACAACACTAGAGTGTGCTGTTTGAGTAAAATCCGAAGCTTAGAAAGGACACTCTATGAGGTGATACTCCTCATGTTCCAAATTAGGAACCGCATCATTTAGAAGTGGAGGTAGAACGAGTGGATCGGTGCGTAGCATTCCCCACTCCATTCTTAGGTGCTGTGTTATATGGCTTAGCTTTGACTGCGTAGAATAGGTTTTCCCCCGAGCCGGGGAGACCCCTCTAGCGGCCATGTCACGTGCAGTATCAGTGGGATCCTCAATGATTACTTGTGGACCCGTCACTAGTCTGTGAAACATATCCATCTTCGACATTTTCCTGCACGGAAGACATTGAAGGAACATAGTTCACAGTCGTATTAAAACCACAGACATCATGACTGTCCCCAGGTAACTCCCCCAAAGCATCAAAAGCATTAGACGCGGTAAGATCGAGCTCTAGAGATGGAGGATCGGGAACATGTACAATAGGAGAAGGGGAAGAAGTAGGGAGGGGAGAATGAGCAACAAAAAAGCCTTGCTCAACTACGGTAGGAGGAATAGATGGCTCGATAGTCAAAGACGCCGACTGCTCAACCACAACATGTGTGGGAATGGTGGCGTTAACAGAAGAAAGAATCAAACTAGAATCAGATACAACAACGTTTGGGGAGGGATGTGAAGAAGTGGGCTCAAAAGGCTGCAAAGTGGAAGAGGATCCCTCGCCTTTTTCAAACTCACCAACATTTACGGCTGAGAGAGGCTTAAAGCCTTTCGCCGTCTTCTCCATCCAGACATGCTGTGACCCCTCACGTTTGGAGTCACCTTTACCTATCCCTGTATCAGCAATAGGAATACCTTTCCCCGCCCTTTGGCGCCTAGCACGACTCCTACGAAACGCTATCGTGTCCCTGTTTAAAGCATGAAGTACATTACTTTGGAATGCGTTCATATTCCACAGGTTGGAACATGCCCACATCTTCCTCGCCAGGCTCATTCGAAAAACGAATCCATATTTGTTCAATCCTAGGATTCAACAAGTCTATCTCCACCCAAGCCTTAGCCACATTGGTACGTGAAAAAATGGATGTAGCTACGTCCACTTTCAAGCACCTCCTAATGGGCTTACAGAGATGGCGGATGGCACTTTCATTAAAAAGGTCTGCCCTCAAATTGGGAAACGTCACCCACACCAGCGCAACGGGAGATTCAGTCTTAACATTAAACTCCGGAGACCACCTGAACAATCTCATAGGAAAGTGCCCATTAAACTGAATCTGCCCTTGCATAAATATATCATTACAGTCTTGGGGGTGGGTGAATAAGAGCATAACATGTCGTGGGTCACGAAGACTAATCTGAACAGACTCCCTAAGAATAAATTGTATTGCAAACAACTTCCTCAAAGTGGCAATTTCTGGACGACCATGAGAAAATTTACCAATCAAAAGAAAATTATCCAATTGAGAAAGTTGTTGCATTTCAGATTTGTTAAAAACAACAGCAGGCGTACCTCTATGAAAAGTGGGAACTTTGTCCTCAACGACCACATTGGATAAAATAGCACAAGGGCGGGAAACATTGGCCCGTAAAGAGATACCTGGCGTCGTTGGACCTACCACGGCTTGTGCAAAAGATGGCTTAGGTGCATTGGGTGGTCCCCGTGGCCGTGTGATTTGAGCATCCAATTTCTGTGAGGGGACCCAATTTTTACCTTTTGAAGCTACGTCACCAGGGGCAAAAGTAACCACCTGGCTCTCCTTGGGTTGAGCATGAGGAGGTGCAAATGAGACCTCTCTTGAACCCCCCAACCGTGCATGGTTTGCTGCATGGGGAGTTACTGCCATGGTAGTGGGACACGGGAGGAAGGCCTGGACCCAATAAACTTGGAGAGTTTTTAGAAGTCAGTGCAGCCGCCTCATTAGTCATAGGAGCACCTGTGAGCTGCCCTTGAGAATTGTGCCCCACCAAAGTATTAGCCGCAGTTGTAGTCCCCACGTGTGCATGGGACGTGTCCTTGCCAATGTCCACATGCACTTTGTGTTTTGGCATGGCTACGGTTTGCAGGGTCTTCCTTATGTGCATTGATACCCACCAAGGACTGAGCTAACCGTGCCTTCCTCTCATATGGAAGTTCCAAATTAAGGGGTTTAAATAAATAAGGATGTAGGCCCGTATAAGAGGAAGGAATGTGAGAAATGGGTGGAACCTGAGAAGCAGCCACAGGAGGTTGTTCCTCACCATAAACATACCCATCTGATCATGTAAGTGCCATAGGAACAGCACCAGGGACCTCTTCACGTTGTAATTGCGCAAATGAGGAGAGAGGGACATGCTGTTGAATAAGTCTTGGAACAAGTCAGTATTTTTAGTAGTATTATTGAATAAGTCAGTATCTCTTTAGTAAACTATTTTGTCCTATTCTTAAGGAAGTAGCTGGCCACATTCTGTGGATTTCCTTGTTTCTAGTTAATTTAGTTTGTATCCACTTTCTCTGTTTTGAGAGCCTATAAATTGGCTTTCCTATGGAATAATATATTATCAAGTTCTTCTCTGGTTCCTCTGTTGATTTCCTGAGTTCTCCAATTTATATTGGTTTCAAATATTTCTTCTTATTAAGGTTGCTCACAACCTATTTGATAAAAGTTCCCAAAGAAACCCAGTCTGCACATGAGAGTCATCAACGGCGCCTTTTAATTCAAGCCCAGGCACATTGTTCACATTAAACTGAGTAAAGGCATGGATAGGAACCTTTACTTGCATGAAATCAGAGTGTGCAATTGGGGAACTCATATTGTCGAACAGGTGGCGTGCAGGAAGAAATCAATGCATTGGGATGATTTGCCCCATAACCAACGTTCCATGGAGGTATGGCAGAAATAAGGTGGCTTGAATGAACCCCTAAAACAGCAGGAAGTGATGCCAAAACCGTAGAGGGAGAGGGGTGAACCTGGGCAGCCATAGCCGTTGAAGAAGACGACCCAAAATTCAAGGGATTTGGACCAGATCTCAAGTTTGCCATGGGTGGGTGCTGGGGCTGCGCAATGACCTGAGGAATGCAGTGGGAGTGGTCCGCGACACTACACAAGCCTTGAGACACCAAAAACGAAGTGAACCCGTCAAAAGAACCCGACCCAGTTTCAACCCGTCAAGAAGGAGGAGTGCCATCGTTCCTTGTAGACGCCGGAAAAAATGGTGCGGCAGCAACTTGCAGGGAGGTTGCGATCTGGTGGTTCCCGGCGTCAAAGATGGTTGTGACTGGTACCAAACTGACCGGCAGAGGATCAGGAGGTCGGGGGTGAGGGTCCGGTAGCCGTTGGACATCCATATTGGCCGGAAAAAAAGATCGCCGAAGGGAGCTTTGTGTCGCCGATTTTCTCCAGAGCCGAGACGCGGGTTACTTTTCTATTTTTAAATTTGTAATTAAAGGGAGAGGAGTTGAATGTGGGCGTACCAGCCAGCAGAATCTCTTGGAAATGGAAACGGAGTTGAGGGAATATTCAGAAGACATAAAGTAAATGAGTAGATCACGTTCCAAGAAAAGTATAAGCCAAGCTAATCTATGTGAGTGAAGTGGACAGAGGATAAAAGTAACAAGGAACTACAAGCTAGTAGTGTTCAGTACTATAGTCTCTCACTCCACATATCTTCTTCCAATTTACTTTTATTTTATCAATGTTTTTAATCTTTTCACTCAATACGTAGAAAAGTAGATTACATTATATATATAAATTTAATACCCATATATTTACTCTGAAAAGTAATTTTGAAATATGACATATTTCTACTCCAGAATATATTTATTTAGCGTAGGAATGAATTACAGTTATGCGCTAATGGCCTCCTAATACGGAGTAGTACTTTTGATTATTTATGGTTTGTTTGAAATTTGAATGAAAAGAGAAAATGAGAAGTAAGAAAATGGTGAGAAAATGAAAAGAAAAAGTTTAGAGTTTAGATCGATAAAATATGGTAAAAAATGGAGAGAAATATAAGAAAAATGACAATTTTATAATATATGGGTCCCACATTTTTTGTCTTTTCCCAATTTTTTCTTTCTCATCCAAACCTAAGAAATTGTATCTTTTCTTTCTCATCATTTCCTCACTAACCAAACAATGGTCTAGGGTGTGTTCTCTTTAACTTATGTTATTGACTCTAACCTATTCAAAAGTTCTTGATCAAATTTTATCAGTTTTAATCGTAGTTATATATATTTAAAGTTATTTCTGATCTTATTCAAATAAGAATATGTATAAATAAAAATAATAAGTTAAAGAGAACAAGCTCTTAATATTTTAATTTATCATTTCATAAAATAAAATAATATTGTCACCTCATAATTTGTAAATAGTTTTCTATAATTTTTAAATAAGTAAGCTTTATTTTTATATCTGTAACAATAATTTGTAAAGAAAATAAATTTAATGTCATAAGAGTTCACATTGCAATCCCAACCATGCAATGTAACAAAATCCCATATTCTGAAAATCCCGAACCAATAAAGCCATTTGATGTTACTTACGAGTCATTTCTGAACTATATGAACAATGTGAAGATATCTTGAGTGACTTGAAAGGTTACACTACGATGTATAAATTGCAACAAACTCCAAATCCCCAACTATACCTACCATGAATGTGATGATTCGAAACTACAAAAGCTATTGAAGAATTTTCAATCAAAGAAAGAATATTATTGACCAATGACGTACAATTGAGAATTGTGAACGAACGAAGTTATAAGGAAACATGCCAAGTATACAATGTTATACACTGCGAAGAAACCTTAGTTCCTGACACTGACGGAAATCTATAGAAAGGATCGTTGGATACCTTGCTTAATCAAAGACTATTGATCTCTCGAAAATAGAACGAGTTGATAACATCAATGGTTTGAGAATACGTATCTGTGTGGATAACGACGTAATTGAGATTTAGCTAAATGAACATGATGCAGTCATTATTAAAGTGAATACAACAAGATGTTGAGTGTGGAACCTTAGAAAAATTTCGAGGAGGAAATTTCTTTAAGGGGGAAAGAAATGTAACACCCTAATACATACCCTAAAATTCTTATTGATTTATCACTCAATTAAATAAATTTTTTTTGATTAAAATAACTATTGTTGGGCTTTGGTCTGAAATGAAATATGTTTTGATATCCAATATCACAATCTGGATAAATCTCATACATATAAATCCAATATGTTGACTATATGTGTGATCTTGATCGGGAACTAGAGTACAGACCCAAATTAAGAATAAAAAAGAATTTGATTAATGATGTGAACTTTAAAATGATTTATTGAAATAAATCATGAGAAAAAATAATGTGAATTAAATGTGAAAACCTTTTTGATGTCGGAAAAAGTCAAACACCCAAAACTATGATGTTAGAAAAAGTATTACAAATAAATATAAAAACTAGATCGTTAGATAGAGTTTGACCGTCCGATCGTAACGGTGCAAACGGAATTCAATTTGGAGAAACTTGTACCAAAAAGTGTACCCCGATTGGGGCCAAAATTCGTCCCAATTAGGGGAGGTGTGTACAAATGGTGCCTCCGAATCCACTAACGCGCAATAAGGAAATTCGTCGATCGAGTGACGCGGGAACCATTGGCTTCTTCTCCAAACTCCTCCTATATATAAGACATGCTTAATTCTTCATTTCTCCACCATTCTCTATAATTTTTTCTTCTATTATGTTCCCTGCTGGAGTACACTGGTGCTGTCAATTTGGTGAGAGGTCGCCAGAGCTAGCCACAAAGCTCGCCGGAAGTATCGCCGGAAAATATCCAAAACCTCTGTTTAAGCTCGAGGTAAGCCCTTAGATATATCTAGTGACTAGAATATTCGTATAGATCGTATCTACGTTCATAATTGGTTGTTTGGTTGAGTTTTGTGTTTGACATGTTTGAAGAATTAAGAATCATAAACCTTGAAATTGTCGTTAAAATTACAAACCTATGATGCCAAAATGACCTATGAACCTTGGAGAACATTTATATACAGTTTAATTGAAGTTTGGTGACTTAAAATGACATTTCAGAAAATTGGCCCGAGGTTGAAGATTACACTGTTTAAAACTAGGCGCAGTATGGTATCACCATAGCGCCCGGACGGTACCTAGGTACCGCCAGCACGGTAGGCTATACCGTGGCAATGGTAGCCTCCTACTGTCGGATGCTTTCTCCTCTGGCGGTGGTTGGCAGCGGTCTGTAATGAGGTACCGCAACGGGTACCGTCCAGAATCCAAAAACCTGACTTTTGAACTATTGAATCCTATTTTTGATACCAATCAATTATGATCAATATAAAAATGATTTCTGGAAATAAGTATGATGTTTTGACAAATTCAAGACTCATGTTTGATGCATGACAGTAAGCTAGGGTGTTAACACTCGACGCTAGGCCACTAGTTGTTATTTGATATTGTGATGATTATTATTGAATGTTGATTATGATCAAACCTTGATGAATATTTTGAATAAAATGATGGTTATGAATTCTTGAACTATGAATCAAATTGAATATATTAATTATTATGAAAATTATGTGTATTGTTAAGGATATCTAGAATAACTCTAAGATATACCCATATTGATATTGATTTTTAAGGGTATGTAGAAGAACTCTAAGATATACCCAAATGACCAATTTAGTTAATTGATATTGATTTTAAGGGTATCTAGAAAAACTCTAAGGTATACCCATTTAGTTAGGCCTTGCGGGTATGATGTCCAGTGGCCAGGGTTAAAACGTACTTATGGGATCCACAAACCAAACTTGAGTACCTACTCATTTGGTGGTACCACCCAATGCGACGGTCAGTAGTCCGCTGTTCGGTTCATTGTGTACCTTAAGCTAAGGCTAGGGTTAACAGTTGGAAAACCTTTTTGAAAAATTGTACCTTAAACTAGACTAGTTTAAGAGTTTGTTAAAATTAGTGCCTTAGACTAAGAATAGTTTTAGATCTTGTTATTAAAATGATTTGGCCTTAGATTAAATATAATTTAAGAGCACTGTTGAAATAATGAATATTAAATATTGTATATATCAAGAAATGACTCAAAGTAAATTACTGTGAATATCATGAATGATGAATGTTTGAATTGAATATTATGTGCATGATATCAAATGGTTTGATTATGAATTGAGATTCAATTTATATGGATGTTCGATACATTAGATATCCTTACTCAGCTTCAAAGCTGAGCGTGTAGTGTGTTTTATTTGTTACACGCAGGTAGATAGAAAGAATGATGTGACATGATCCTAGAGGCAGATAGAGGCGAGATTGTCGGGATGGATGTGATGGTTTTGAATTAAAGAACATAATTAATTATGTTTTAAGATTGTGTTTCGTTAAGCTTCCGCAACATTGAAAACTCCGTACTGGTACTGTTATGATTGCAACTCCACTTCATTGTCTAGCTCACTCGTTAAATCCAAGGTATTCTTTAAGTTTATTTTTATTTTACTACACCATATTTTTTATTGACATGTGTTATCTTTAATATCATCTTACATCTTGAAGGTTTTATAGCAATGGATGGTTGAATGAAGATTCCAATAGAGTAGCTCCTCATCGAGATATTGAAATTTCAAGAGAAAGGATTAAATGCTTTCGTAGGTTATTTCCGAATGATGAGGAGCATACTAAAGTTCTTGAAGAATATGCACAATCTTCACTGAAGAGTAGAGCTTTTGATGATTTAACATCTCTTTCAATGAGATACATCTCGGATCCTAAGAATTATATTGGTGGGCTAACATTGGTGATGAAGTCCCCTTTAGCATTCAAAATGCTTGGGCAGCCATCATCTTCTTCTTGTTTTGAACAAAATTGGAGTACATACTCTTTTATTCATTCGTTGAAGAGAAATAGGTTAAATCCAAGTTGTGCCAAAGATTTGGTTTTTGTTCATAACAATCTACGTATTTTATCTAGAAGTTCTAGTCAATATGAAAAAGAAAAGACGAAGATGTGGGATGTGGGTGGTGACAAATTGACTCTTTTGATGATACTCAGTTTTTAGAGTTTGCAGAACTCTCCCTTGATGAACCAGAGTTGGAAAATGCTTTGATCTCCAAGGGTGTTGACAAGTAGCGATGTTTTTATTTGAGGATTTCAAGAACTAAGTTTATTTGTTATTTATTAATTTTTCCAAAAATGATAGTTTTGTTATGCCAAGTATTCCGTTTTACTTTGTATGCTAATTAAGTACCTTAATTAAGTATTTTATGCTGATTAATTAAGTGGAGGTATATATTCTAGAATTCTCCACATTAATGACTAATTATATAAAGTAATACTCCCTCCGTCCCAAAAAGATTTACACCTTACAAAAAAATTGCGTCCCACAATCTCCTACTCATTTCTATTAAAAAACCACTTTTACCCCCTTACTTTTTCAAACCCTACCTATCACATCATACTTTTTTCCTAATAATCTACACATCACATCTTACTTTTATCCATCACATCAAGGGTATTTTTGAAAGTTAACACAAAATTATCCCTCCCTTAATTTCAACTTTAGTCAAAATGTGTAAATCTTTTTGGGACGGAGGTAGTATTATATAATAATAACTCTAACTATAATAGGTAACAACCACAATTATAATATATAATATTAAATATATTAAACAATTGATACATTTAACGGTGAAGATTGAATGCCAACATTAAATTGAATGATGATCAGAGTCGTGATTAGAAACTAGAGACATATCTTCCACTAGAGTAGACTGAATGAAACCGGACCATAAAAGAAGAAGAATGATTGTTGGGAAAGAAATGTGCCTACTTCGAGGAGGATGGGAGAAGAGCCGCTGCGGACAGACTCATGCCGCTGACGTCGAAGAAGGGAGAAGATTGACGTACGCTGGAGTCGTGCGCGACTGGGTTAGAGAAGAAACACAAGGAATGAGGTACTTCCGGAGATGCATGTTGACCGAAGATCTTCCGACTAAGCAGGTTGAGGTGATGATATGATCTAAAGCAGGAAGCGGTTGCAATGGATCCAGAGCCGGATGGAGGAGTATGACAGATCATAATTGGAGGAACAAGTGGGAGTGAGGCCCACCGTCACTGGATAAATCACCGGCGATGGCAGCGGAGGAAGCGGAATGTATTAGGTCACCAAGAGCGAAGGCTTCGATACCATGTAAAAATAATAAATTACGCTTTATTGATTGAATGACTAAGAGAGGAATACAAAGTCTGTATTTATAGGTGGAGGAATATATTCCAGAATCCTCCACATTAATGACTAATTATATAAGGTAATATTATATAATAATAACTCTAACTATAATAGGTAACAACCATAATTATAATATATAATATTAAATATATTAAATAATTGATATATTTAACAAAAACATTTGATGAATGGATAAAAATAGGGCCATGCTAGGGTGCCCCAAATGGTTGCTACCAAGTTTCGCACAGATAACAAAGATGATAACTATCTGTGCGACACAGATGATAATAATATGTGCAAAGCTTGGGTGCACCCATGATAGCAACCATTTGGTGGCATCCTAGCATTTTCCAAAAAAATATGTAAATGGATGCAGCGGCTTATCTAGAAATAGGAATGACGGGGGGCGGTAGTAACATGGGGTCGGGAGCAGCGGCCCAGAAATTTTTTTAAATGCACTTTTAAATTATGATGAAAAATAAATTTTGTATCAAACGAGTTTAAAATAACTAAAAAAAATATGTTTCAAAAGTAGATTAAAACAAAATATTTCAAAAATAAAAAAAATAATAGTGAAGGAATTACATAATATATTCAATTTGATGTAATTTTAATATTAAAAATATTTTAGCTTTATTTTCTATTTAAATAGTTTTACTTTTCTTTTGGAATTAAATTTTTTTTCAGGGCATAAATTTTATTTACTCAGGGCATAAAATATTTTAGCGTTATAAATTGTTTTCACTGTGGGCACACTTTTAAATTTTTTTTTTTTTTTTTTATACTATATACTACTCCGTATAAAAAAAGAAATTGACCGGGGGCTGATGTCCCTGGTAAACAAAGAGTAGATCCGCAAGTGATTGGAATAGTGCTGGCATGGGTAGAATCTGAGTTACAACGAACCTGAGTTAGTACATCTAGCCATTGGTCTAGAGAGTATATATAAATCTATTCAAAGTGGAAAGTTAAAGAAGTAGGGCTTCTTCATCTTGACTCTCAACTTGTCATAAATTAAACTGACCACGTACTCCTAAAAAGAAATGAAAGGTTCATGACTAAACGCCAAAATTACATAAGACTTGCCCCATGCTGATTTTGCATCATTCCCCAAACACTGTCCAAAATCACTTTAAAAAACAAAACGGACAAATAATTTCAAAAAAAAAAAAAAGAAAAGAAGAAGAAGAATTCCTCATCTCGATCGTATTAATTTCAACAATTACACTCAGGCTAGCTAGCTACGAGCAATAGTGGACGTTAAGACGCCAGGAGAGGAAGGTAGCCGAATCCCGATCTTCGTCGTCCTCCATATAACCGAACTCGTTACCGTATGCTGCAGGTGAAGCGTAGTTATTGTACGGCATTTGACTGTGGTGTGCCGCCCCCGGCCACGACTCCCTCATGCTCTCCCTTCCGCCATTGTTAGCCGCCTCCGCTGCGGCCGCTGCTCTCTTCTCCTCTTTCTTGAACCGAATTCCACACGCATTGCAAAGCGACTGCACATCATTAACCATTTAATTATTTGTGATTCATTTCATAATTTAGAAATCTCTTTATGAAGAAAATGTTTTTTTTTCTTTCAAAAACAAGTAAAGTACAAATTTTTTTGGTTGAATCCAAATTACTGGCCGGATAAAAGTAAATTATTTACGGCGGGCGGTCAACATTGATATAATCAAGAAGGAAAGCCAAAAAAAAAAAAAAACAAAACCAAAAGTTACCTTAGGGCCTCTGGGTCCATTCCTCCATAAGGGAGTGGAAGTTGTGTCACAGTTAGCACAGCGGCGTGTGGCGAGAGGATCAGAGCTGCCGGAAGCCCCGCCACGGCCGCCGGACGGCTTTACTCGGCGGGATTCTGCAGCGTCCTGTGGCGGCCTTTCATTCGCATTACCGCCGAGACGCGTGGAAGGCGTTCCGAGGGAGAGTGTGCAGTCCACCGAAGAGTACACATTTTGGTCATCATAATAACTATCATAAGCGGCCGCCTCTTCGTAATAGTCTGCAGGTTTGTAGTAATTATTATACTGATGATGGGGATGATGATGATGGTCATTGTTATTTGGCATGGAGAATGAGAACATTGAGAATGAATCGTTGCCCTGGTATTGATTGTAGGTGCCACAAGGGCAGTCGCCACTGCACCTATGCATCATTTTCTTGTCTCTTTCAAAAATAAAATAAAGAAGAAGAAGAAGAAATGAAATAAAAATAAAAAACTAAATCTGAGATTCGGTGAAGAGATCAATAAAGAGTAGAGTGGAGAGGGAGTTAGAGAATATAGAGCTGTGCGGAGGCAATTTATAGGCTGTGGAAAAGGGCGGTCAGCGGTTGGAGTACGGTGGGCCACGCTGTCGTCAAATGAGCCTTCTCATTCTTCGATTTATTATTCTCAGCCTTTTGGATTCTTTGCAGCAGCTGATAGGGACAGGATGGGCCCCGCTTTTGGGTCATTTGGTGCCCGAGGTAACACTCTTATATACTCCATCTCCCTAATACCTCTCTCCACACAAATTTGCCTTGCACCCAATTTTATTCCTTTCGCCCCTTTTCATTACAACACTTCCATTCTTTATTTGTGTATTTTGAATTTCTGTTTATTACTCAATTTGTGCAAAAAAAAATATTCCCAATTTGATTTGACACCGAGATTAAGAAAAGTAAAAAAGTGTAAAGACTTCAATGTGTTGCCTTTGATCTTATGTACTTCGTAATAAAGTGAATATTACATTGTAGATAAAAAGGTAGAGGTAGAATGACACATTCATTATAAGTTTTTTGGCAAAATAGGAAACATGAAAGAAATTTTTAGACCATAAAAAATGAAAACTGAGAAAAAAATTAATGATAGGAGGGAGTACTTATTGAAAATTAAATCATTTTTTTCTTTTGGTAGAGTCCACAAATTGTAGGAGTGTGTGTTGAAATTTTTGGCATTTTTAATAGGCATTAAATGGACCAACTTGGGTATATTTATCAATAGGTCCACTAACGGTTTTAACCGTTAATTAATGGACGTGTGTTCTCTTAAATGAGATAAATGTTTTGACAATTTATACGCCAAAAAAATGGTAGAGGGTGAATGAGAAATTGATTCTCAGAGTTAACATGTTAATAAAAGAATATGGTAAGGATTGCATTTTTGCAATTTTTCTGAACCAATCTTCTTTTATTAATTTTACGTATTGTTTAAAATTAGTCCATTTTTATGGAGTTAACTGGCCATTAATCTCCAATTATTCGGGACAAATTTTAAACGGAGCGTAGCGTAACGGACGTGTTAATGGCTAATTAATCGCCATTAACACACCATTAGTGTGCCACAAATGCCATCATTATTATTAAGCTTTATTGTGTATAGGTCACACTTTTTAAAATAGCTTAGCTATAAAAATCATAGGCTCTCTTCTCTTTTCTTGTGTGCCATACGTGAGAAAGAAAGAGAAAAGAAAGGGAAAACTTTCTTGTCAAATATTTAGAGAGAGCTCTTGATTTTCCGGCCAAATTTTTCGGCCATCTCCCTTAAAGTTTTTTGTCGTCAACGTTCCTACGTTGTTCTTGTTCGTTGATGTGTGGTTGGTCCGTACAATCTCCACCCACGATAGAGGTTTTATCCTGGGAGGAGAGTGCCCACGTTTTTCCGGTACGGTAGGCGGGCACTACTACCTTAAGGACAGCTCCGGCGACTCCGCTGTCCGTCACGGTGGTTTGTTTTGCAGCCCAGTGCATAATGTCCTTGATGTCCAGTGCTTAATGTCCTCATACAACAATGCTGTTTGAAGATATATAAATTTATTTTCAATTCTGTTTATCTTGTAATATTCTGAATAAGTTATAAATTCAGAATTTTTTTATTTTTCGAGGCCATTCATCTTCCCCGTCCGTTGTAATCCGTACAAAAATTGTAACAATCTTAAGGTAGTAGTCATATCCGTGCACGATGGCGGGTATGGACGGATTTGGTTTGAACGCTCACACTAGAAACGGGAGTAGTTCCGAGACTCCGGTTGTGAACGTTTCGTCTGGATTGAGTGGCTCTGTTGGGCAGACCACTACGATCAACATTCCTTTTGGATCGAGTGCGGCCATGGGGTCCACTCCGATCACCACCTTCGTTGGATCGAGCGCGACTATGGGGTCCGCTCCGGTCACCTCGGTTATTGGACCAACCGCGGCTACGGCCGCAATGGTCACCCCACTCGGACCGAATATGGCTTCGGCCATACCGATCATTCCCTCACTTGGACCGAACACGGGTGTCTTCACATCCGCACTGGTCGGACATCCTACTGTCATGCTGCCTGCGAACTCTGTCAAATTACCGGCAAAGTTCACAGGTGTTGGTTTTAAAATATGGCAGCAAAGGATGTTATTTTGGCTAACCACCCTCAACCTTGCGAGGTACTTGAGGGAGGATCCCCTGTTGTGGGGGAGAACGCGGACGAGCCAACAGTTCAGGCCAATGTGGTGGAGCATCCACTCAAAGAGGGTTCTTCCAAAGGGCCTACGCCAAACAAGGACAAGAAGAAAATTGGTCCTAAAGGAGGCTGTTTTATCTAGCAATTATTTGTTAAATAAAATACCCTGAAAAAAAAACTCGTTAAGACTCCTTACGAGTTGTGGTGTAATAGGAAACCTTACTATAAATACCTGAAAGTGTGGGGGTGCCTTGCAAAAGTTTTAGCACCACCACTAAAGGAAATAAAGATTGGTCCAAAGACCATTGATGGAATCTTTATTGGCTAGAGTGGGAGCGCGTATCGATTCTTAGTGTATAGGTCTGATGATTCAGAAATACATAAGAACGCATGCAAAGAGTAACATGTATAATGGTAAGTCTATACATATTCGTCGTAGACACAAAACCATTAGACAACTTCTAACAACTGGGACTATTACAATTGACTATGTGAAGTCAAAAGATAATCTGGTGGATCTGCTAACCAAAGGGTTAACAATTGAGTTGCATGAGAAGTTGGTGGCAGGAATGGGTTTGAAGCCCTTGTGCTAGGATAGTCCTATGAAGGAAAACCCAACCTTGCTGGTACCCAGGTTCAATGAGACAACCTACTTGTAGGATTAAGCATGGTCAGTGTGGGGGCGGTACCGGAACCTCCGGTCAGTCCCTTCTGTTCCTGCTAAAGACAGTGACTCCCGAAAATGATGAGGCTAGCATATAAATATGCTTTAATGATTCTTAATCAATAGACACGGTGGTCTAAGTGGAGTAATCGGGATACTCTTAAAGAATAACCTATGTAAGAGTGAAGTGTGGTCGCTTCAAACGGAGGATCTTGGGCTTAATCCTCTAAACACTCTCGCAGACCCAGGCGCGTGTCCCACGACCAAAATGGGCACAACCATGAGAACAAAATGACGTTTGGTTGGAATTTAAGTATTGTATACTATCGTTTACACAAGCGGCAGTACAGTTCAAAGACATCGCGTTCTACTGAACAGCCAGTAAAGAAGGTATACTTTACAAGGGGCATGTTCAAAAGTGGAGACACTTACATGTTCTATGCAGATTTTCAACCGTGGGATGTTGTCGACCGCAAATCAATTTTTCATTCATGTGGGGGATTGTTCGAATTTTTGGCATTTTTAATAGGCATTAAATGGATCAACTTGGGTATATTTATCAATAGGTCCACTAACGGTTTTAACCGTTAATTAATGGACGTGTGTTCTATTAAATGAGATAAATGTTTTGACAATTTATACGCCAAAAAAATGGTAGAGGGTGAATGAGAAATTAATTCTCAGAGTTAACCTGTTAATAAAAGAATATGGTAAGGATTGCATTTTTGCAATTTTTCTGAACCAATCTTCTTTTATTAATTTTACGTATTGTTTAAAATTAGTCCATTTTTATGGAGTTAACTGGCCATTAATCTCCAATTATTCGGGACAAATTTTAAACGGAGCGTAGCGTAACGGACGTGTTAATGGCTAATTAATCGCCATTAACACACCATTAGTGTGCCACAAATGCCATCATTATTATTAAGCTTTATTGTGTATAGGTCACACTTTTTAAAATAGCTTAGCTATAAAAATCATAGGCTCTCTTCTCTTTTCTTGTGTGCCATACGTGAGAAAGAAAGAGAAAAGAAAGGGAAAACTTTCTTGTCAAATATTTAGAGAGAGCTCTTGATTTTCCGGAAAAATTTTCCGGCCATCTCCCCTAAAATTTTTTGTCGTCAACGTTCTTACGTTGTTCTTGTTCGTTGGTGTGTGGTTGGTCCGTACAATCTCCACACACGATAGCGGTTTTATCCTGGGAGGAGAGTGCCCACGTTTTTCCGGTACGGTAGGCGGGCACTACTACCTTAAGGACAGCTCCGGCGACTCCGCTGTCCTTCACGGTGTTTTGTTTTGCAAGTTTAGTTCATAAAGACCTCGCTGCATTCTGCCATAGTGCATAATGTCCTCGCAGCCCAGTGCATAATGTCTTTGATGTCCAGTGCTTAATGTCCTCATACAACAAGGCTGTTTGAAGATATATAAATTTATTTTCAATTCTGTTTATCTTGTAATATTCTGAATAAGTTATAAATTCAGAATTTTTTTTATTTTCCGAGGTCGTTCATCTTCCCCGTCCGTTGTAATCCATACAAAAGTTGTAACAGTGTGTATTTTGTTAATTTTTTATTAGCGACTTTAGCCTTTCTCATATTACAATTTATAATCCAAATATTGTCTCTTAGCTTGTTCATATAATTTAATTTCTACATCATCTACCTTTAAACACCATATTTTCAAAAAAAAAACTCACAACTCATTAATTCATCCGTCCATCCATTTAATTTTACATAGGTCCACTTGTACTTTAATTTTTTTTATTTACTCACCCCATTTCAAAATGAATGTCACGCTACACAAAACGAAGCAGAATTTCAAGATCGATCTTTCAGTTCATTTTATTGAAAAATTGGTATAAAAATAAAAAATAAAAGTTATATATCTAAAAGTTTTTTATAAAATAAGAGGTGATGATAATATTTTATTTTAATTTATCAAATAATCAATGAAAGCACATAACTAAACAAAAATTCTCGTGATTATTTAATATGAAGTGTGCCACCACTTTTGGGACGCAGGGATTATTATTTTAAATAATTCATACTCCATATATATTTATTACAAGATAATACTAATTGTTTATTGTAATATAATTGAAGAATAAACATATCACAAAAAATATTAAATTAAATATTTAGAAATTATATGAATTTATATTTAGAAAAATCAAATTAGAGAAGAAAATTACTACAATTTAATATAAATATAAATCCAATAAAATTAAAAATTATTAAATAGAACTTATTATTTCAAAAAAATTCTAATTAAATAATAAAAACACATTACTATAATAGAAACTAAATACAATCACCACATTCAAAAACAATGTACATGATTTAGATCGAAATGTGTTTAGCATTTAATAGGTGGGACTATTTGTCAACATGAATGGTGCTTAGATGTTTAAAAAAACTAGTATTCTGACCCGTGCCATGCACGAGTTCGAAAGAAATTTATGTCAATTCTGAATTATTTCAATGAAATTTATTTTTCAGAATAAAGAAAATATATTACTCACATGATTTTTAATACTACAAATGAAAAAAGCCCAAGTAAAATAAATAATATTTGAGGAACAGAATGTAGAGTTAACAATGTTTATTTTAATACCAAATTTTCTGAAAGACTTCAGAGTATACAACATTTTTGGTATGGTTGCAATGGTTTTCATTGTCATCTAGAACTAATATCTTTAATCTTGTCTTTGTCTTCACTCGTGAAAGAGCAACATATAGTTGACCATATGTGAACACTGGCTTGGTTAAAAATAATCCCACAAATGAGAATGTTTGACCTCTACTTTTTTTGATAGTCATAGCAAAACATAAGTCGATCAGAAATTGTCTTCTTTGGAACTTCAAGAGTAGGCCTGGATCAGATGGTACCAAATTCATTCAAGGGATGCAAACTTTTTCCCCGACTCGATTTTCCAAAACCATAATTGCACAGATAACATTATTTCACAGTTCTTGAACGGTTAATCTTGTCCCATTACACAATCCAGATGTTTGGTCAATGTTCCTCAATAGCATAATCGGTACCCTTTTTTCAAGATTATTTTGTGGTTTGGGATTCCCGAACGTTTGATTTCATTCAAAAACTCAATTGTTATCCAATCCCCATCAACACCTACATCTACTTCTGCTTGGCACAAAAAATCAAAACTCAAGTACTCCTTTTCATCACCGGGAATGAAGGACAAAACAAATTCATTTATCATCTCAACTACTTCGAGAGCCGGTGCCAATAGTGCTCTATCCTCAAAAAGAACAATTTTTCATATTCTCTAATATATTCGGATAAGTGAATTGAAGCTCATTTTACTCTTAATACGAGAACTTGTATCAAGAATTAAGAATTCGGGCAGAATCTCAACATCACCAACTCCATCCATCACCTGACCTCGTTTTCCATCACCCATTTTGATTATCCAATCAGAAAAAGCTTGTGTGTCCCTATATGCATGGGCAAGAAGACATGGATGAATGCAGTTTCATATTCTTGGTCAACGTATAAACTTTACAGTATGACAACAAATGCAAGGAATTGACCGTAGCACCTACAATTTCCTCTCTCGAAGCTCTAGGTAAAACTAGAAGGATTTGCCGAAAGTCACCTCCGAGTATAACTATTTTCCCTCCAAATGGTTCATTTCTATAGTTACCATTAGAAAACCCCATCCATGATATCTCTCATTGTGTGATCCAAAGCCTCAAAATCAAATCTATTCATCATGCATGCTTCATCCCATATGATCAGACTTGTTTGTTGGATCAATTCAGCTTTCGGGCTCCCTTGTTTGATGGCACATGTTGAGCACTCAGTTAGCGCCAATCTTTATCTTTATATATAAAAAAAGAGAGTTAACCTCCTAGAAATTTGACATGTGGAATGTCTACTAGGCTATTTTTTACATGTCATCTTCCATCACATTTAAAAAATTGACATGTGGCAATATCTATGTGGCACTTTTTTTGACAAATTATCATTTATTTATGTAAGACAATAAAAAAAATAATTTGTTAGAAATTTATGAATGGCAATCAATTACAAGTTGAGTAAATTTATAACATACTTAAAAATAAAATTGTTAAAATTTTAATATATCTTTTATATATAAAAATGAGACTCATATAGAAAGTTGATATGAGTATTTATCCTTTATGTATATATTTTAGACTCCTTACTAAAAAAATTGACATGTGGCTCTTTAAAAAATGACAAGTAACTCTTTAAAAAATTGACATGTGGCGATATCTATGTGGCATTATTTTTTGACAAATTCTCATTTATTTATGTAAGGCAACCAAAAAAACCAAAAGAATTATTTGTTAGAAATTTATGAAAGGCAATGAATTACAAGTTAAGTAAACATTTAATATACTTAAATAAATATTTAACATTCACCCAGAAAGAATTCAACGTGGGATTGACAATTCAATATACTACAAATAATACATGAGATTAAATTAAAATTTTAATTTGTTATCAAATTCATATTATTAAAATTTTGATAAATATTTTATGTATAAACATGAGACTCATAACTTTAGAAATTTGAATATTATGTGATTTATTTCACCTAATTTCGGACAAGAAAATCCTTTTCCTTTATATATAAATTTGAGACTCCTTACTCTAAGAATTTGACATGTGGGTGTTTAAAAAATGGCAAGTGACTCTTTAAGAATATGACATGTGGCAATATCTATGTGGCACTATTTTTTGACAAATTATCATTTATTTATGTAAGACAATAAAAAACCAAATAAATAATTTGTTAGAAATTTATGAAAGGCAATCAATTACAAGTTAGGTAAATATATAATATAATTAAATAAATATTTATCATTTACTCAAAAAACAATTCAACGTGTGATTATCAATTAAATATATATACTACAAATAATACTTGGCATGATATTAAATTAAAATTTTAATTTTTATTCAAAATAAAATTATTTAAATTTTAAAAAATATTTTATATATAAAAATGAGACTTATATAGAAAATTGATATGTGTATTTATAATGTGATTTGTTTCACTTAATTTTCAGATAAGAAAATATGAAATAAATATTTAGGATGACATATTTTGAATAGATTTAAATATGAAATTTAGATTTTTGTTTTATAATAATATTCTTTTCTAATTCAATATTTTTTCTCTCTTTATGTATAAAAAAGCTTTCAATTAATAAACACGTACCTCTTTTCACCCTTAAAAAAATTATACGAGTATTTATTTAGGATATGCTTAAAAAAATTAATTTTGAATCTATTTGTTTAAATAATTATATAAAATTAAAAAATACAATATGATTGGTTTATACTAATCTTCAACTAGAAAAAATACTACACATAATTTAATAGTTTAAATATATTAATTGTATGATTTGATTTAATGACTAGAAAACTTATTACGTTTTAGACCATTTATGATCTAAATTTAAAAATATATTATTTTTAATTACCTATTAGCAAATGATACTTAAATTAAAATATAGAATATAGTTAAACAAAATATGTGTCGCCATACCATACTATGTTTACACAAACATTCTTTATGATTTCAACATCATCGAATAAATTTAAATATGGAATATAGGTATTCTTTTTAATTTTACATTCTTTTCCATTTCATTTATAATAAAACTTTCTATGAATAAGTAAGATTTCTTTTGTTAAAAAAGATATTCTCTTTGTCTCCAAATAAATTTTATATTTGTTTATGATATGCTTATTAAATGAAGTTAGCTTTTCTTTTATTGGTTTAAACATTGACGTGACAATATAAAATACTCCTGTTTATTTAAATCTCTAAATTAATATTTTAAAAAACAAAAATTCACGGGCTTGAATGATTACTTATTCAAACGTAAAAGAAAAAATAAATAAAATATGCAAATTGTATTTACAATTTTTCATTCAGAATCATAGGATTACTAATATTTTTCATCTAAAAAGTTATTCTCATTTCGAGGATAGGGCACTACTGGCACCCATGCTTGAGGTTGTAGAAGTGGTAAATGATTTTTTCATATCCCTCATTCCTGGAGATGAAGAGTTTTGATTACTCATGCTAGGCAGATTTAGATGTTAGTATTTATGGCGATTGGATAAAAGTTGAGTTTTCGAATAAATTCAAATGTTCGAAGATGTCAAACTACAATATAGTTTTTAAAAAGGGGTATCAAAATAGTTTGAATAGCTGCGAAAGACTGTTATCGATGCTTTAACGTTTTTGGGAAATACAGAGAAAGGTTTACATACCTCGGATGAATTTGGTACCATCTGATCTAGGACTATAACTGAAGTTCCAGGGAGGACTATTCTCAATAGTTTTATGTTTTGCAATGACTATCAACAAAAGTCAAGGTCAACATTGTAATTTGTTGGGTTATATTTAATCAATTCATTTTTCATTCATGGTCAACTTTATGTTGTTGTTTCAAGACTGAAGACAAAGACAAGATTACAAATATTGGTTCTAGATGACAATAGAAATCCTAGCAACCATACCAAAAATGTTGTATATCCTAAAATCTATTACAAAATTTGGTATTAAAAACACTTTGTTGAGTGCACATTCAATTATTGAAATATTATTTATTCGAATTTGGAATTTTCGTCTATAGTATTAATAATCATGTAAGAAATATATTTTTTATTTCAAAAAAAAAATTACATTGAAAAAGTTTTTGAATCGACAAAAATTTTGTTCGATCCTGTGCGTCGCACGGGTTAGAATGATAGTTACTTTAAGAGTTTAAGGTTTCTCTAACTATTCTTTTTTTTTTTCTTTCAATTCTTTTCTAGTTTCACTAAACAATGACTCTAAAAATTATAAATTTTTCATTTGATTATTATTATTATTATTCTATTTATAACTATAATTTATAAATTACTTCAAATTATCTATTTTTATTTTTTCACTTGTCACTATTTTTGTGATTCACACCATTATTACTATTATTATCTTCCACTTTTTAATGCTCCGTATGAATAATATAAAATAATTTCTTTGTTTGTTAATTTAGTTGACACTAACTAACCTATGTTCTTAGAATTATGAATAAAGTAACTACTTTTTATTAATCTAAATTGATCTAGGGAAAACATATATATTTCAAATTAAAAAATAACAAGTCTAATACGGAGTACTACATTATGAAAAAAGAAAAAATGACCAAAATTGTATAAAAAATAGGATAACAAAGAATATAACTTATAATTAAATTGAAGGGAATAAAAAATTAATACTTTATTTTATTTGATCTACTTTGTATTGTCTGCAATATTATGTAAAGTACTGTGCATTTAAACATAATTAGTCTAATCAATTTCAACATAATTATATTGTAAAATAACTATGCATTCAATTAAACCCAACCGCATTGTAAACTATTATACGCCGAATATAATATTTATTTCAACATTTATCGATTTTTCATTTTTGTTATATCAAAAGTATAATACGGAGTGTTTATTTTAACATTTTTCTTTTTTTATATCTTTCATTTTATTCTAGTTTTTTGCAATTCTTTCTATTTTTTTATTTTTCTTAATTTTTTCTAATTTTTTCAAGTTTTTTCAATTCTTTCAAATTTTTTCAAATAAAAGAAGGAGAAGCGAAAAGGAAAACGGGGAAGGAGATCCGGCCTTTCCCATTCTCCCATAGGAAAGCGGTATTCTCCTCCCTCCCGCGATGCCACATCACCCTTCCTGTAGCTGCTCTCGTCCTCATATCCCTCAGCATGGATTCCTAATTCCCCTTTTGCCAACTCAGCGTCACGCGAGTTTTTGTACTTCCCCTTCATTTTTTTAATATTATGTTTTGACAATTATTTTATTTTAACTTTTAAAACTAAAAATGTATAATATAATTAAATAATACAAATTTACAAAAGCTCTAAATAAAAATAAAGAAAGAAATCAAAGAACTTAAAAAACTAGAAATAGAAAAAGGAAAAGAAGACGCAATAAAAAAAGATACGAGGTTGAAGAAGAAAAAGGAAAAAAGAAAAAACAAATAAAATTAAACAAGAAAAATGAGTAGGGACTCGTCGGAACTTGAGGGTGGTGTTATCCGTCCTTCACACTCGCCACATCACCTTCCAGTTCCAGTCCTACTTCCCGTCTCCCATGCCCCACTAGAGGGGCAGTCTTACCCCTCCCTATAGCGACACCTTCTCGTTCGTATTCGTATTATTTTTGGGGTAGAAAGCTTATAAGGTCTTTATATTTTTAAGTACTTCTTAAATCTATGAATTATTTCAAATCCTTACTTCCTTATATGGCTATATATTTTTAAAAGTGCTCGAAATGTCTTTAAATTATTTTTAATTTTTATCAGGTCCATATACTTTCTAAATGGTGTGTTAGTACTTAGTACCATACTCTTTCCGATGACATTTTTCAAATCAATTGCGCGAAAATTGTTTTAGCAATACAAATAAATTATTTAAAAATTTATGATATAACGTCAATTCTTATAACAACTTCAAGAGATCTAGTCTAAAAAAAGTCAGAGAAGAAGGGATTACTAACACATCAATTACAAAATATAAATTAGATAAACACCAAAAATAATTTTAGGGAACTCTAAAACACTTTCAAAGAAGTATACTTAAAATAATAGATGAACTTGAAAAACAGTTTTGAAAAATATGTAGGCACCATTTTATCCATGGAGTTTAGGACAAAAGCGACAGAAGCAGCAACACAGGCGGATCCTTTAGTGTCACTTTAAAAATGAGTGTTTTAAAACACTCCACATGTGGTCCAATGAGATATAGACATGTGGATATAACTTCCACATCATTTAAACACTCAAACTACACACACACACACACACACACACACACACACACACACACACATACATATATATATATTCACTTTCGCCTTTTCATATTCATTTACACTGTTCCAACAATGTGAAAAGTCCTATAACTTTTTAAATGATTTTATTTACAAATTGATATAAAAATAAAAAGATATATCTTGCATATTTAAAAAGAAATTTATCTTAAATAACTCCACGTTTTCACGATCTTCTAAAATTATCCCATTTTTGCTATCACGCACATTAATCCCACTTTTTCACATGTACGCAGGTTTTGGGTGGCTGTTAGGAAGTTAACGATCACTTAACGGATTTCTATAGAAAAGGCTTGTTTTGTGCAAATAAATGAAAGGTTAGATTATTTGAAAAAAATTCTATTTTTTCTAATTTGTATCAATATTTTGAAATTTTAAATTTTAAAATTAGGTTTTTAAAAATATAATAGTAAACTCTTAAAGATATCTCTCGTTCTTGTAAAAATATAGTGGTTCACAAATTTTAGATTTCTTTTTTTGGAAAAAATATAATAGTAGAATATAATGCTGAAAAAAAATTTAAAGTAGCGCTCGAGAAAAAAAATTGCAATCTAAACAAATTGTAGCGAACAATGTAAAAAATTAGTGTCATTTTGAAGAAATAAAGCGTGTTGCCATTTTCACAACTTCTCTAATGTTACTTTGAAAAATATGTGTACTGAATTATAAATAATTCTCAAAAACCTTGTACTGACACTTTGAAAACAATAATAATAATAACAATATATAGTAATAATAATAGTTCGGATGGCTGCTCAAAAAAATGTGTAATGAGTAATAAAAATAGTTCTTTTTTGAAGAAAAACTTGTTTTCCCATTTTCACATCTTTTGTAATGTTGTTTTGCAAATTTAAAATTTGTAGAGCATTATCGAAAAGAATTTTACAAGTTTTTTAGATCCATTTTTTTTAAAAAAATTAATAGTGGATTATTGAAAAACAATTTGGAGTGTTGCTAAAAAAAATTACAATACAAAAACATTGTAGTGAGTTATGAAAGTTCAGTTCAATTTCATAGAAAAATTTATTGTATCATATTCACAACTTTTGTGATATTATTTTAGAAAATTTTTAAACCAAATTTTTTATTATCAAAAAACAATTAGTGTCAATTCCAAAAAAACATCTAGGTTTTCTATTTTTTATAGTCTTAGATTATCAATAGACCTTAAAATGTTTTTTGTATTAATTTTTTGTATATAATATTCTTTTCTAGAGCACGTGGCACTACAATATATATTTCTTTATATGGGTACGATTGTTTTTCCTAAAATAGCAATTGTGTCGGGTTCTAGGTCTGGTTTTGTTACTGCTCACGACGATAACGGCCAGCCAATAATTGAACAAATGCGGTTGTTCAATTTTATAGAAGAAGAGAGGGAGAAACAGAAGATAGAGGTGGATGAGCTCGAAATAATGGACGAAAACCTTGATACGTTAATGGGATTCAAAAGAATGTATTACGAGAAAAAAACAAAAGGAGATCAAAGCTAAGTATGAGACGGAATACTGTTTTTTATTGATGTAATTCACTTTTGTGTTTTTCAATTTAATGTACTTTCTTTTATTTAATGAATTATTGTAGTTTTAAATTAATTAATTAATTAATTAATGAAATCTGATAAATTCACTTTTATAAAATGTATATTAAGAAAATAAAAAAGAAAGCTTTGAAACCGCAATTTGAAGCCCCGGTTTGAACTCCGGTATTTTAATTGAAACTATGATGAAAACCGATGTGACAGAGAAATTTTTTTGAAGCATGTTAGCATACACACACACACACACACACACACACTCTTCCATATATGTATTTATTTCCTTGTAATTTATTTCCTTGTAAGTAGTCCTTTCCATACTTGTAGTAGGACTTGACTCATGTATATATTCGTTGTGAATATTCAATGGAAATCAGTTTAGTCTTTCAAAAAATTCTACATGGTATCAGAGCCAATTTCCCGAGAACTTCTCAAACCCTAGTCTCATCTATTTTTTTCTTGCACGGTGCCGCCACCGTAGCTTCACCGGCCGCCTCACGACGGTCGCCTCTCTTCGATCGGCTCACGTCGGTCACCATCCCTGCAGCGCCGGCTCTCGTCGGCTTCCACATCAACCCCGGCTCACGTCGGTGCTCTTTTTGTCCCCATGACAACCGAAGGAACAAAGAAGGTCAGACTCATCCACGACCCTACCTCTCCGTACTATATCCACCCGTCCGAAAGCGCGGGTAATTCCATGACGAAACATATTCTCAAAGGTGATAATTATGATATTTGGGAGAAAACCATTGTTAATGCTCTCGAAGGGCGTAGCAGAGCAGGTTTTCTCAATCCCTCCGGGTTTCCTAAACCCACTGATGAATAGGAATTGGCGGCATGGAAAGCTAATAATTCCATTATTTGCTCTTAGATCTGTAACAATGTTGATGAACACATCCAATCTTCCATTATCTCCCATAAAATTGCTCATGAATTATGGTTAGATCTGAACACCAGATATGGAGGTTCGAATGGACCTCGTATTCATCAACTGAAATCTGAGTTCCAATCTTTGCGTCAAAAAGGACAAACTGTGGTTGTTTATTACAATCAATTTGTGACTTTATGGAACAAGCTGTATGGATCTGTTGATCCAACTTGTGGTTGCCGGTGTGAGGCTGCGGCTTTGATTCGGGCGCGTGAGGAACAGGAGAAAACTCATCATTTTTTGCTCGGTCTCGACGATGAATAGTTCAGTCACATCCGATCTCATATTATTGCCACCGAATCTGTTCCGGACATACACCGGGCTTATGCACTCATCGTTCAAGAGGAACGCCACAAAAGCATTGTCCGAGGCCGAGATGACCATACGGACGCCCTCGCATTTGCCATGCAACGTGCCGCTCCTACCATGGGTCGTTGAGACCCCCCCATTATTCGTGCACTCATTGTGGAAAAGATGGCCATTCCGTGGATCGGTGTTATCAATTGCATGGATATCCGCCCGGGCATTTGACATGCAACAGCCCGCCCAGCCGACAGCTGCCACCGAGCAGCACACCGACGCCCAGCCTCACTCCCATACAGCTGCCGCTCCTCCGCTTCGTCCTCAACGGCAGCGTCGCCAGCCATCCCATCTTAGTGATTACATCGTCAATTCTGTTCAATCTTCCGCTCCATTGTGCTCGCTGCCAACTTTGTTTGTTATCATAAATTGCATGACAGGTATCGAGGATTCCTTGGCGCCATCGGTCCTCATTTTGTTCCAAAAAATTATTCTAAGGTGTTCCCACACGCAAATTGGCGTGTGGCAATGGACACGGAGCTCCAAGCATTAGTCAATAATAACATTTGGGAAATCTCAGACTTGCCTTCGGATCGGACAGCTTTGGGCTGTCAATGGGTTTTTAAGGCCAAGTTTAATTCCGATGGCACTAAAGAACGGGATAAGGCCCGTTTGGTTGTTTTTGGAAATCATCAGACTTTGGGGGTGGATTACACTGACACTTTTGCCCCGGTAGCAAAAATGGGGTCTATCCGTGTTCAGGTCTCTGTGGCCACGGCAAAGGGGTGGCAAGTGCACCAACTCGATGTCAACAACGCCTTCCTTCATGGTGATCTGATTGAGGAAGTATACATGCGGTTTCCACCTGGACTTTCACAGCTGTATCCATGCAAGGTTTGTCGACTGCGCAAATCCTTTTATGGTTTGCGCCAATCCCCCCAAAACTGGTTCGGGAAGCTTACTTGTGCCCTTCGGCGGTACGGGTTTCGTCAGGCCCATGCTGATCACACTCTCTTTATTCATCGTCGAGGATCTGACATTCTGGCTGTCTTGGTTTATGTTGATGACATTTTGGTTGCAGGTAACAATCCCACCTTATGTGCTTCTTTTAAGGTTTATCTTGATCGATGTTTTCACCTAAAGGACTTGGGACCCTTATCTTATTTTTTAGGCATTGAGTGTGCTCGATCTGCGACGGGTATTGTTCTTTATCAGCGGAAATATGCACTAGACATCCTTCATGAAGTCAGCTTCTTGGGCTGCAAACCAGCCGACACATCCATCACGCCGAACCACGGGCTGGGTAGGTTGACTAGCGCCAAACTACGTGACCCGGCACAGTATCGGCGACTTGTGGGTCGCTTAATCTACCTCACTATCACTCGTCCCGATCTCACTTATTCGGTTCATGTTCTGTCTCAATTTATGCATGCGCCTCGTCTTGATCATATGGAAGCTGCCAAACGGGTCCTTCGCTACTTGAAAGGTCATCCAAGTCAGGGTATTTTCCTACGTAGTGATAGCTCACTACAGCTATCCGCTTATAGTGATTCCGACTGGGCATCTAGTCCCCTTACTCGTCGCTCTGTTAGCATCTTGGAAGATAAAGAAGCAAACCACCGTGTCCCGATCATCAGCGGAAGCTGAATATCGTGCAATGGCTAACGCATGTGCAGAAGTGCGATGGATTCGCGGTCTTCTTGGGGCGCTCGGCATTTCTCCACCAACGACGCCACGTTTGTTTTGTGATAATAAGTCCGCTTTATTTATTGTTGCCAATCCTGTTTTTTCATGAGCGCATGAAACATATTGATATCGATTGCCATATTGTTCGTGAATGTGTTCAGCGCGGTGAGCTCGCTACAGCATATGTTCCTATTCGTCTACAAATTGCTGATCTATTTACTAAAGCTTTGAACAGGCCTCTCTTCGCGTTCTTACTATCCAAGTTGGGCATTTGTGATCTCCATGCTCCAACTTGACGGGGAGTGTTAGCATATATATATATATATATATATATATATATATATATATATATACACTTCCATATATGTATTTATTTCCTTGTAATTTATTTCCTTGTAAGTAGTCCTTTCCATACTTGTTGTAGGACTTGACTTATGTATATATATGTTGTGAATATTCAATGGAAATCAGTTTAGTCTTTCACAAAATTTTACAAAGCACATGTATTTTCAGTGCTCTAATGTTACACAAATCCAAGTGGTGTAGCATTGTGACACTAGTTCAATTAAACTGGTGTCACGAAGTGGTGTTATTTTTTGTTGGGTGTGATCTTACATTTTTTGTCAAAAGTGGATAAATACTTAGACGTAAGATTTTCATATAGATAGATCTTTTTAAAGTAAGTAAATCTCCCTCGATAGGAATGAAACGGTATGAAAGTACAAAAATATGAGTCCTATGTCTTTTAAAATCAAAATAAGAGTATAATGACAGCATGGTGTAAAAATACGTGTTGGCCGTGTGATGGAAATGTCATGACAGTGTAATATGTTAGTGTGATCAGTCCACTGTCAATAATTCGCGGCAGCACTCTGGAGGTCGGCAACGACGGATTGCAGTGTAACGCTGATAGCGTAGAAAATACAATGTGACAATGTGATGAGTGTGACAGTATAACAATGGTAGTGTGAACTCGTATTTTTCTCTTAAAAGACTTATGACTTCTATTTTGATATTTTTATTTTTTGTCCTATCTAAGGTAGGGGTGGACACAGGCCGGTTCCGGTCCTGGATTTGCCGATTCAAGCACCGTAACCCGTCACCGGCGTATCCAGTCCCCTAGCCGGTTCTTGAACCAGCGGTTCCGGATCCGATTCTGGGCTAGTTCTCGGTTTTTTCTAAATCTAATATGTGAATAATATTATATTATATGTATTGTGAAATAAATTTATAAGTTTTATATATTCTTATAATGTAGTTGTTATTTAAATGAAGAAGTGGAATACTACCACTACATTTAATATCTTGATGGTTCAAAAAAAGTGACAAGGTACACAACTGTAAAGAAAATCTCAAAAGAGCTTACAAGCCGCTCACCTAAACAAAACTAATTACAATATAAAAAGATAGAAATTTATTCCCCATAACTACCACATCCCTCCATGGTTGTATCCATGTAATTTTGTGTATCAATGTCGTAGCCTGCCTTTTGTGCTCGACGTCTTGCCAATAGCCAATACCGGTTGTAAACAAGTGTCTCAAGCAATTTAGCGCTAAGACAATCTTGGTAGTCAGTTAGAATGTTGCCGCTAGAACTGAACTATTGTTCCACAGTTACGGTTGAAACCGATATAGATAACACTTATCTGTCTAGCATTTCGAGTGACAGGAACACGTGTTCATTCCGCTTCCACCGTTCAAGGATGTCGAACTCGCTATTGTTGTCTTCATCGTAGTCGCATGGAATACCTTGGTACATATAAAGTTCCTTGTACAAACTTGTACACAACCTAGACATAATCCTTGCGTAAACCGGCATTCTCCTGGATGGTGTCTCTTACAAATGTTACACTTTGGATGTTTCCATAAACTCAATTTGGTTATAGATGACGTTGATTAATTTATCACTGACTTCCCCTTTTTCGAGTGCAGGGCACTATGGGTCTCACTCACTGGTCTCTTTCCACTAGTATTTGGCTGTACACTTGAATTGATATTCTCAGTCTTCAGACTTTCATAGTAGTCACTTAGATCTTTTCGGCTTTGGAGATGAGGTCGTATGCCTCAGAGAAATCCACAGTTGGAATGATAGACAGGTGGCGCTTGAGATCAGGTCAATGTCTCTTGCGAAACTCCTCGATGCGATCATCAACTATGCCCACGAGCGTGGGTGCAAACTGAGCAAGATTGACAAATTTCTGCCGGTATTCAGGGAGCGTCATATCTCCTTGCTTTAATTCAATAAATTCAGCACACTTATCTTTGCAGAATCGGGCTGGGATATATTCTTTCTTGAATGCCCGATCGAAAAATTCCCAAGTCCAAGGTTTGGGTGTGTTTTGATTTTCATCAGTGCCTTCCCACCATTCATAGGCTTCCTTGCAAAGCAATTGAGATGCTAATTTTGGATGATCAACAATAGATATGTTCAGATTTTGTAGTACACAAACGGTCTGCTCAATCCACTCAAGAGCGATCTGGTGTTCGGCAATTCGATCTTCCAAGAATTCCTCAGCACCATTTTCTTTCAAAGTTTTGAAAGTGATCAAATGAGGTGGTGGTTGAAACACAGGGGCATTAGTCATTTGTTGTAGAAAGTTTTCCATCAAGAAAGGCAATATAACATCGGGTTGTCCTCCAACATTTTGATTATTTTGGGGAATATTTTGTGAGTTCACTGGTTCATCTTGAATATGAGGTGCAAAACTGGATGCTTTGGTATGAATTGAACATTCTCGTGCTCATTGTTGGACACTTGATTACTTTGGTTGTGAGCGGTTTCTTGACTCATCATCCGTCTTTTTTTACATATGAACAGAAGAGGTAATCTCCCAAGGAGGAACCACTTGGTCAGATGATTCTTTGTCAAACAATCATTATAGTTGAGTTTTCAATCTCAAGGAATGACTTCAATATGGAGTTACAATTTTCGATCTCATCTACGAAAAAGATTGATAGAGAATTCAATTTCTCGGAACGATGAAATATTAGGAAGTTCATATCAGAGAGGTGACATATATACTTTCGATACGTCCTTCAGTTTAGAGGTTTCTTTTCGTGTATCACGCGATTAGACTTCACACTTTTTATGGTTGAGACATTTTCGCGTATATATTCGAGATGAACTCGGTCAGTTTAGAAATTAGCTATGCTTTCACCTCTATGAGGTTACCATCATTGGTCTTCAATTGAAAAATTCTTTACCAGAAGTTGTCAACTACAACGACGTTCAGTTAGCCAACTCATACTAAAGATAATGTCAATTTCCTTGTATGGTATTTCAACGAGATTTTGCAAGGAATTGTCGCTTAACGAACGATTTCGATTCTCACGATATATTCGCATCTTGTGTCGTCAGGAGTTAGATATCGGAATGGGAATTTTTTTAGATAACAGAGTTTCTTGATTCTAAGCCTTCGTGTTTGAAGCAGCAATTAGATCGTGTTGAGTCCATATAAAGATCTTTGACACTGAATTCATAGATGTTATTTGAAATATCAACATTAATCGTTTCTTTAGGATCGTCTCGTTCCCAAGCTGATAAATTTTCACCTTTGTCATTCGCGATGCGATGAACACGTTGTTATCAAATCAGAGAGTCATACTTTTTTTTGTTTATTCTTTCATCTTTTACGGAGTATGAAAATTCAACTTGAGTCTACGCTAGATACGATTTCAGTACTAACATTTGTTATCTAATGAAAATTTTAACGAAGTTAATATTTATTAAATAAATTCTCATTACCGTTCCTGGAGCAGAGGGATGCGAGAGTCGTGGATGTGATTGATTTTTTTTTAAATCAAATTTTTGATCCGAAGATCGGGTTTAAAACCATTTGTTTTGTTACCAAATTGTAACACCCTAATCCGTCCAGGTCTGCAGCCCCTTTCAGACTAAAGTATTAACTTGGTAATCGTAAAATTTAAAACATTTCAAACACTTTTATTTATCACAATAATATTTTTCATAACAAAATCAGTACGGAGTTTTTGATATTGCGGAAGCTTAACAAATCATAATCACAAACATAATTTATTTATGTTTTCAATTCAAAATCATCACATCCATTCCGACAATCTTGCGTCTTCTACCTCCAGGATCACGTCATATCATATTATCATTCTTTCTATTAACCTGCATCTAGCAAATAAAACATACTACACGCTCAGCGTTGAAGCTGAGTAAGCATATCTAATGCATCGAACATTCATATAAACTGAATCTAAATTCATAATAAAATCATTTGATATCATGCACATAATGTTCAATTCAAATATTCATCATTCATGATTTTGATATTGTTCACTTCATATCAACGCATATTATCAATTCAAATATTCCAAATTCATTATTTCAACAATGCTCTCAAATTATTCTCAATCTAAGGCCAAATGATAATAATGCTCTTAACTATTCTTAGTCTAAGGCCAGATCATAACAACGTTCTTAGCTATTCTATGTCTAAGGCCAAATCATAATTTTCATTCTCAGATGCTTAACGGTAATTAACATAAGGCAAACAATTTTCAGACGCTTAAACTGTAATTAGTTTAAGGCAAACCATTCTTAGACGCTTAAAATATAATTAGTTTAAGGCAAACAATTCTAACATGCTTAAACTATAATTAGTTTAAGGTAAACAATTCTCAGACGCTTAAACTATAAATAGTTTAAGGCAACAACAAGACATTGATTAATCATCATCGAGTTAGGGTATTTCCAAATGAGTGATCCTCTAGTTTGGTCTATCAATCCCTTTTTATATATGCTTTTCAAATAACCCAAATATACTTATCGTTACAAGTCCATTTTAATCTGAGGTCTGTCCTAGCGGTCTTCTAGATAGTCTTAACGTCAATTATTTAAATGGGTATATCTAAGAGTTCTTCTAGATATCTTTAACAATAGTAATTAATCTGTTAGTTTTTTTTGGGAGTTGTTGATTGAAAATGTGTTAGGTGTTAGCATTATCCTTTATGACAAAAACATATTAAGTCTAGCAGGAGTTAACTTTTATGGGTTGTAGTGTCCTGCCAAGTCATCACAATAGCAACGCCTACCTCAAGTAGGAGTCTACTTAGAGAGATTTGAGGAACGAAGAATCCTAAGTCTGCTTGGAGAAGCATGAGCTGCATAGTCCTTATAAGCTACAGAGATGTCGTTTGCTGAGGAGTTCAAGACTAACCATGCTAGGGTTCTCATGAGTTTGCGTGTGTGTCTATATATATATATATATATATATATATATATATATATATATATATATATATATATATATATATATATATATATATATATATATATATATATATATATATATTATATATATATATATATATATATATATATATATATATATATATATATATATATATATATATATATATATATATATATATATATATATATATATATATTGGGGTCCCAATTTGTAAGGGAATTTTAAGAAAGGAAGACTGTGGCTTCCTTATAGAACACTTTGACAGATTACTATCCTCTTGGTATAACTAATCCCTCAACTCAATGGGTAGGCTCACCCTGATCAAATACACTCTTTCTTCTATTCCCTTGCACCTTATGTCTGTTCATAAACTCCTTAAATCAATATCCTCTAACTTGATGAAAAGGATGGCCAATTTCCTTTGGGGCTTCAGGGAGGGAAAATCTAAACACCATTGGGTCTCTTGGACGAAGATATGTCAGCCAACAGAATCAGGAGGACTGGGGATAAAACACTTGGATAACATACAAGAAGCATGTGCACTAAAGCTATGGTGGAAAATAAACAATAACTCAGGTATGTGGGCAGAATTCATGAGGAAAAAATACTGGAGGGATGGCAATTTCAGTATTAAGCCTACAGATTCACCAACATGGAGGAGAATTGCTAAAATTCATACCCTTTCTAGAAATTTCACTTACCTTTCAGTTGGCCATTACAGATGGAGGAATGGGGAATTTTCTTTCAGCAAGGCCCTTTCAGCTTCCATCAATAGCTACTGCTTGACCCTCTCCAGCAAATTGATTTGGCATAAACTGCAGATCCCCAAAATCAGCATCTTCCTCTGGAAACTTCACTCCGACGCTCTCCCCCTTTCACACAACTTGAAAAAAATCTCGGTTCAACTTCCATCCTTTTGCCATTTGTGCAAGAGGAATGATGACTTGCCAGATCACTGCTTCCTACACTGCCCAGTTGCCAAAAAAGTTTGGAGCCACTTTATCCAAATCCTAGAGGGGCCCAAAATCAACACTAATCTCAAAATACACCAATACTTTTTGCAGTGGTTTATCAAAGCAAAAGGGAAAAGCTTCACAACTCATCTTCTTAGCATAATCCCAGGTATTATTGAATGGACTCTTTGGAAAGGAATAAATGAAGCAATCTACGACTCCACTCCCAGCTCATCCTCGAGAATGATAAACACAATCCATTGGGAAATTCAAGGCTGGATCTGGATTCACAGAACAAAGAAGTGGATGATCTCTGAAGGAAATGCAGACTCACATTTCCCAAATCGATTCTGGTTGAACGGGAAGCGTTTGAAGATAGGCTTAATTCCAAATGATGATAACTGATAATTGGAATTTCTGTTTTATACTTTTTAGTTTAGAAGTTGACGTGTAATACTTTCCTCTAGACCTCTGAGGCGTTGGTCTAGTCCTCCTCAGACGTGTTCCTTGCTCGTTTTGATGTTTTTTAATAAATTACTTAAAAAAATATATATATCTATATATATATATACTCCCTCCGTCCAAAAAAGAACTTCCCGGTTTGACCGGGCACACATTTTTACGTGTGATGAAAATTGTATTGACTTTCCCATTATACCCTCACCCCTATCTTCTCTCTCCACGGCCATGAACCAGGTTCTCTCACCCACTCCCACCATCCCACTGCATCTTCAATCAGACAACCTACTACAAATTCGGGTGACATAATTCTGGCGAGAAATTTCGGAAAAATTCCAGCGATAATCCCACAGCATCTTCAGGGAGGAATTCCGACGCCATAATTCTGGCGAGCACCCTTTCAGACTCAATTCGAGCATGTTGTTCTCGTTGGTGAAGAATCAAAGGAGGTGGGAAGAAGACTTGAAGACAATCCTTCATAGATCTGAATTTGATATCTCAGATCTAGAGAAGAAAATAGAGGGGAAGATGGAAAGAAAAAACATAGAAGAAACGAGAGCTACCAGATCGGAAGGTTGATGGTTAGAGGAAGAAGAAAATACAAGAAAAAAAGATGAAAATTGGGTGGGTGGAACAAAATCAGAAGGGAGAAAACAGAATTGAAAGAAGAAGAAGAAGAAATGAAAAGAATTAAGAAGAAAAGAAATTAAAGAAGAAGAAGAAGAGAGAGAAAAGAAAGAAAAAAGAGTGGGTGAATCAGAACGAAGAAGATTGGGGAAATCAAAAGGAGAGGAAAAAAGAAAAAGGAGAGAAGAAAGAAGAAAGAGAAGTGGGTGGGATGTGGCGAGAGGAAGAAGAAAAAGAAAGAAAAGAGAGTGGATGGGTAGGGGAAATTAAGTCTTTTTGCTATAAAAAAGTTTCCAAAAAAGGAAATGGAAAGTTTATTTGTGGACGGACGAAAAAGGAAAGTGGGAAGTTTATTTAGTGGGAAGTTTGAAGAGTTGGGTTTTCATTCCCTTTTTAGTCTTGAAGCGTCAGTTCTACCGGTAAAGCTTTCAAAATGGCTTGTTCAAAACATTGACCCAGATAGCTGTTCAATTAATCTTTTAAATGAGTGGGTTAGAATCATAGAAAAGGATGTCCATCTAACCCTTGGCCTCCCGACCGGACCATTTGGTGTTCTAGAAGCTCAAAACAAGCCAAAAGACCCTGAGGATTATAAGACTTTGGTTCTTAAGTGGAGAGATGAGTGGGGTTTACAGAGGGATTTTCCACGTACCAATGCTATGCTCGATAGAATTTTAGGAATGGCGGGGTCAAGTGAAGGATTTAAGCTCAATTTTATGGTGTTCTTCATCTCTACTTGCATATCAGGAAACACAAATACATTTGCAAATTCAAGAGTGTTGCGCTCCTTAGTCGATTTGAGTAACGTGAATAAATTAAACTGGTGCAAGTATACCTTGACCAGTTTAATTAATTCTACCATTCAATGGAAGCGAAATTCAAATCCTTATTTTACTCGGCCTTTTTTGTTCTTAATGGTATGTATTCATTTTCCTTAACATAAAACTTTATAAGTTCCAACAGACTAGTTTGCATTTTATATTTTACAGAGTCGTGTGTGTTATACTGATTTTTTCTCTTTTTAGATGTTTTATGTTGATAGGGTTGTCTTCCGAACGAGAGTAGTGCCTAGAACTTTTCCAACTATGCTAGGTTGGACTTCCCAGAAGCTTAAGGAAAGAGAAGGATTGGAGCGGGAATCAGGTTAGTGCAACTTATTTTTAGGAGGTTTATGCTTTTTTAAGTTACACGTGACTGAATAATACTGTGAATAGGTGGTTTTTGCCGTGGTAGCGTGGACCCACAAATCAATAAAGAGTTGTTTTCAAATGAAAACCCGTCTCTTGAAGATCCTCCTAGGAAAACATCACAATCACAAGTAATTGTACGACACACACATATCAGTTTTCTTTATGTTCAATTAAGGACACATTTTATGTTTGAATGTAAATCGATTGAAAAATACCACAACTCCACCGTTCCTTCATCATATAGTGTCAAAGATTTCACATCAGCAAGGACAAAAATCCCTACCCTGTAATGCCCCAAAACATACCCTAGAATTATTAATGAATAAATAATAAATTAATCAAATTTGTTTTGATTAAAATAAATTATTGTTGGGCTTTGGGCCGATATGAAATGTGTTTTGGACATCCAGTATCAAAATCTGGATAAGTCTCATAGAGATAAATCCAGTATATGGACTATTTGTGTGGTCTTGATTGGGAACCTGAGTACAGACCCAAATCAAGAGTAAATAAAGAATTTGTTTAGAATGTAAATATTGAGATGATTTCTTAAAAAAATCACGAGAATAACTGATATGAATTAAATGAGAGAACCTTTTATGAGAAAGGTCAATTAAACCAATTTTGACTCTGTCAAAGTCAAACACCCAAAAATATGATGTCGGAAAAAGTGTTACAAATAAATATAAAAATTATATCGTTGGATAGAGTTTAACTATCCGATCGCAACGGTGCAAACGGAATTCAATTCGGAGAAAGTTGGACCAAAAAGTGTACCCCGACTTGAACCAAAATTGGTCTCAATCAGGGACTTGCGTTTGGAATCGTAGTTTATCGGCCGTCTGCTCCACTGAGACGCCAAAACAGGAGAACAACATGTTATCCCATGTCTTCTTCCCCTTCCCTTCTTCTATATAATGGAAATCAAAACTTCACCATTTCTTCAGCATTCTTCATCAAATTCGTTCTGAGAGATAGCCTTGAGTGTCGAAAACGCAGTGGTGCTGTCAAATTGGTGTAAGATCGGCGAAGTTGAGAGCTATTGTCGCCGGAAGTTTCGCTGGAAAATCTTCAAAACCTCTTTTAAGCTTCGAGGTAAGCCCGTAGATATATCTAAAGATTAGAATGTTCATATAGGTTGTTTTTACGTTCATAAATGGTCATTTGGTTGAGTTTTGTCTTTGACATGTTTGAAGAACCAAGAATCATAAACCTTGAATTTGATGTTAAAATCATGAATTAATGATATTAAAATGATCTGTGAACATTGGAGAACATTTCTGTATAATGTTATTGAAGTTTGGTGATTAAAATGATATTTTCGAAAATGGACCGAGGAAGAAGACGATGAACAAAAATCATTAATCGATTAACCTATACTAATTAATCGATTAATATATAAATTCATGGATTAATCGATTAACTTATACTGATTAATCGATTAATAGTTCATGGATTAACCGATTAATAAATTATTAATAGATTAATGGATTGTGATTAATAGATTAATGGATTGTGATTAATAGATTAATGGATTCCGATTAATAGATTAATCGATTAATGCATTCTGATTAATCGATTAATTGAAGTCAGTAACTAGTAATAGATTAATTGATCGTAAATAATCGATTATCTCTCTATTCCACTGAAGTTTATGAAGACAAAAGTGATTAATCGATTTTGTATCTCCGTTTAATCGATTATTTCATGCAGAAAACTTATTTTAAACATATTCTCGACATGCAAATATGATCAATATGGAAATGATTTTGAAAATAAAAATGATGTTTTAACAAATCCAATAACCTTATGTGATGCATGACGGTAAGTTCGGGTGTTAACACTCGAGGCTAGGCTGCTATTTGTTATTAAATGTTATGTTGAATGATCATTATGATGAATTATTATTGTGGCCAATAATGAATGATAAACCTACTGATTAGAATGATTATTGATGATTAAATCATGATTAAAAATGCATATAATGGTGATCATGAAAACGGTGTATATTGTTAAGGATATCTAGAAGAACTCTAAGATACACCCACTTGTATATTGATGATGATTATTAAGGATATCTAGAAGAACTCTAAGATATACCCCCTTGACCAATTCATAGTTCGAGGTTAAAACGTACGTACGGGATCCAGAACAGATATCACCCACCCGACAAATCACTGTTCGGTTGATACGTAATCCACATGACTCATAGGGTGGATTATCGATTCTTGTGTTCTGCATTAAACTATTTATAGTTTAAGGGCATGGTTAGAATTACTGCCTTAGACTAGGAATAGCTAAGAGCTGAATATAAAATGATGTGGCCTTAGATTAAGAATAATTTAAGAGCGTTGTTTGAGATATAGAATATCAAATGACTTGGAATAAAATATTGAGAATAACATGAATGTTTGAATCATATATTGTGTTCATGATATCAAATGGTTGATTATGAATTGAGATTCAATTTATGTGGATGTTCGACGCTTTAGATATGCTTACTCAGCTTCACCCCTGAGCGTGTAGTGTGTTTTATTTGCTACACGCAAGTAGACAGAATGAATGATTGACATATTCCTAGAAGCGGAAGGAGTGAGACAGTCGTGGTGGATTTATTGACAAAATAAATAATTATGTTTGTTATGAGAAATGTGTAAAAGTCGCTTCCGCATATTATTAAACACTCCGTATTTCCTGCGTGTATGAAATTTTATTTATGATGAATAAAGTTATTTGAAAAGTTTTAAATTATACGAATACCAAGTCAATACTTTAGTCAGAAAGGGCCGGGGATGCAGACCTGGACGGATTAGGGTGTTACAGTTTAGCATCGGAGCAAATGGTTTTAAAACCGATCTTCGAACCAAAATCTAATTTAAATATATATATATATATATATATATATATATATATATATATATATATATATATATATATATATATATTATATATATATATATATATATATATATATATATATATATATATATATATATTACAAAGTATATATATTTTGAGTAAAAAAAATCAATCAAATCCACGACGCTCGCATCCCTCAGCTCCAGGAAAGGTATGAGAATTTACTTAGTAAATATTGACTTGTTAAAATTCTCATTTGATAACAATTGTTAGTACTGAAATTATATCGAGCATAGACTCAAGTGGAATTTTCGTATTCGGTAAAGAAACGAAAGAATAAAAAAAATGTATAAACCTCTGATACGTTATCAACGTACGCATCGCATCGTGAATGACGAAGTTGATCTGTACCAGAAAAGTCGCACGGAAGTGAGATGAACCTAAAGAACGATTCGTGTTGATATATGTTGAGAAACATCTGTGAAGCTGATGTCAAATATCCTCATGTGGACTCAAGATGATCTAAGCGTTGATTCAAACACGAACGTTTAGAATTAATAAACTCTGTTATCTGAAGTATCCCATTCTGATGTCTGACCCTTTACGACACAATATGCGATTACATTGCGTGAATCAAAATCATTCGTTAAACGATATCTCATTGAAATACCATACAAGAAAATTGACATTATCCTTAGTATGAATTGACTATCTGAAAGTCGTTTCTGTTGACAACTTGTGATGAAGAATTCTTCAACTGAAGACCAATGATGGTAACCTCATAGAGGTGAAAGCAAAACTTGTTGAACATGAGTTCAAACCCCTTTATTATTTCTTCTATAATATACTTTTTTGTTTTGATGAATGACAAACAGGATGATTAAATTCAAGCTGATCGGAAATTTATTTTTCGTATCGAGAAAAGCAAAGAGGCGTATCAAGATAAAATCAAGGCTTACCCCTACGTAGAATTTTTTGAAGTGAAGTGAAGACTCCGAAGATTTGTTTTAATTAAGTGTAGGAATCTTTGTAAGGATGACAATATTTTCTGCACAAACAAATTATTTTTGAGGGATAAAAAATTATTATTTTCTGAGTCAGTTGAAAAATTACTTTTCCTCTGTCTAAAAAAATTCTACTGAGTCAGTTTCAACGGAGGAACGACGGCTCCGGGAATGAAGACTCGAAAACGGAGGAAGTGGCCAACCTATGTCTCATGGCCATTGAGGATGGTGAAACATCAAAAGAGGTAAGTGATCAAGAACCTTCTCCCAATGATCCTTTAACTCTTAATGATGTTGTTTGCATTGTAGAAGATTTGGTAGGAATGTTCAAAAAGGCTTCCAAAGAAAACAATGAAATAAAGCAAAAAATCCTGATTTTTGAGAATGAAATCAAAGAACTCAAAAATATAAATGATAAACTTAAACAAGAAATTATCTCTTTTGGAAAAAGGCCACAAGAACCTTCAACTACTTCTTCTACATGCTCTAGTTGTACATCACTAAAAGCTAAGGTTGCTAGTTTAGAGAGCAAATTGGGAAAGTTCAATAATGCTTCAAACACCTTAGATAAAATACTTAAGCAAAAAGTTAGTAATGGTGAAGGACTTGGATATAAGAAAAACCAACCTAGAAAAACAACATTTGTTAAAGCTAGGGGGAATAAAAATGCTAGGATAAATAATCAAACTAGAAGAGCACATCCTAGCAAACCTAGAACTCATTACACTCAACCATATAGGATGAATAATCCAAACGTTATTTGCCATTATTGTAATAAGATAGGGCACATTGCACCAGTGTGCTTCACCAAAATTAGGCATTTTCAACAAACGCACACACATCGCACATATGCTAACAAAAAAGGACCCAATAATACATGGGTACCTAAACCGTCTCCTTGATATCTTTTTGTAGGTGTGCTTGAAGGCTTCGAGTACCTCTTGGTATCTCGATAGCGGATGCTCCAAGCACATGACCGGAGACGCATCCAAATTTAGGAGTTTAGAGTATTTCAAAGGTGGCAATGTCGTTTTTGGTGACAACAACAAAGGAAGAATCATTGGAAGTGGCACCGTCGGGAAGGACAATGCTACAACCGTTGAGAACGTTCTTCTTGTTGAGGGCCTTAAGCACAATCTTCTTAGCATTAGCCAATTGTGCGATAGAGATAACCGTGTCATCTTTGATTCTAGTAAATGCATTGTAGAACGCTTGTGTGACAATAGGACTATTCTTTGTGGTAGTAGAGTAGATAACATTTACATGTTTGATCTTGAAAATTCCCCGTCTATTTTAGCTAAGTGCCTCATTACCAAAGAGGAAGAAACATGGCTATGGCATCGTCGGATAGCTCACGTTAATATGGACCATCGTTGGTGTTCCTAAACTTAAGTTTGAGAAGAATCTAATTTGTGATGCATGTCAAAAGGGGAAGCAAGTAAGGGCCTCGTTTAAGTCAAAGAACGTTGTTTCTACGACTAGGCCATTACAACTTTTGCACATGGACCTTCAAGAACTATGAGTTTAGGAGGTAATTACTTTGGCTTTGTTATCGTTGATGACTATTCGAGGTTTACATGAACACTCTTTCTTGCTCATAAGTATGATGCACTTAATTCTTTTAAGAAATTCATTAAATTGGTTCAAAATGAAAAAGATTGTCACATTTCATCCATTAGAAGTGATCATGGGGGAGAATTCGATCAAGATGGCTTTGACGCCTTATGTGACGAATTAGGCATTGAGCATAACTTCTCGGCCCCCCGTACACCACAACAAAATGGCGTGGTTGAAGGGAAAAATAGGTCTCTTGAAGAGATGGCTAGAACTATGCTCAATGAGGCTAACCTTCCTAAATAGTTTTGGGCGGATGCCGTGAGTACCGCGTGCTACGTGTTAAACCGAGCCGTCATTAGACCGATACTCAAGAAAACGCCCTATGAACTTTACAAAGGAAGAAAGCCTAACCTTTCCTATTTTCATGTCTTTGGATGTAAAGTTTTTATTCATAATAATGGAAAAGATAACTTGGGAAAATTTGATGCTAAGTCGGATGAAGGAATTTTCTTAGGTTATTCTCTTCGTAGTAAGGCATATAGAGTGTTCAACAAGCGTACTAAGACCGTAGAGGAGTCTATTCATGTTGTCTTTGATGAATTTGATGCTCGCTTGGCGAGAAAAGGTATTGTTGATAATGTTGCAGGTTCTTATGACGATGAAGAAGAAATCGTTAAGGAAAAGGAACCGGAAGAAGAGAAAACGCAGAAACAAACGGAGCTTCCTAAGGAATGGAGAACATTGAAGAACCACCCGATTGACAATGTCATTGGTGACATAACGCAGGGAGTTTCTACTCGTAATTCTCTGAGGAACACAATTAATTACATGGCCTTTGTTTCACAAATTGAACCAACAACCGTTTTGGATGCTATTAATGATGAACATTGGTCTATGGCAATGCAAGAGGAGCTTAACCAATTTAAACACAATGATGTTTTGGAATTGGTGCCTAGACCTAATGATCATTCCGTTATTGGCACAAAATGGGTGTTTCGTAACAAACTCGATGAAAATGGAATAATCACTAGAAACAAAGCTAGGCTTGTAACTAAAGGCTACAATCAAGAAGAAGGCATTGATTATGAAGAAACTTATGCACCGGTTGCACGTTTAGAAGCTATTCGTTTATTACTTGCATTTGCATCTACGATGGATTTTAAACTTTATCAAATGGATATTAAAAGTGCCTTCCTTAATGGTATCATTCGAGAGGAAGTGTATGTCGAACAACCCCCGGGTTTCGAAGACTATGAGTTTCCCGAACATGTCTTCAAACTCAAAAAGGCTCTTTATGGTCTTAAACAAGCACCTCGTGCTTGGTATGAACGGTTAAGCAAATTTCTTTTGGACCATGAGTTCAAACGGGGTCAAGTCGACACTACTCTTTTTATCAAGAAAGATAACCAAGACATCCTTTTGGTTCAAGTTTACATAGATGATATCATATTCGGTGCTACTAACGAGGTTTTGTGCAGGGATTTTTCCGATATGATGCAAAGTGAATTTGAAATGTCAATGATGGGAGAATTAAAGTTTTTCCTTGGGCTGCAAATTAGACAATGCAAAGAAGGAACATTCGTGTGTCAAAGGAAATATTGCAGAGAATTGCTTAAAAGATTCGATGTTACCGAATCCAAATCCATTGACACACCAATGAGCACCTCTTGCTATCTCGACAAGGACGAAAAAGGTAAAGAGGTAGACATCTCAAGCGCTACCGAGGGCTTTTATTGCAGGTATCTCTCCCCTTGGTATTTAACCGAATTGAACTTGATGATTTTTTTCTGTCAAAAAAGTTTTAATCAATTACTCCTCGAAGAGAAATCGATTAGTCGCCTCTGTCCCTCTTAATCGATTACTAGCCTTTTTTTTAATGATTAAAATCCTTCTAGGAAACCTTCTTTAGCTCTGCTTCACTTTTAATCGATTAATCCTGTTAAATTAATCGATTAGACCCGTCTGTCCATCTTAATCGATTAGACCCGTCTGTCCATCTTTGTTTAATCGATTAATAGCCTGAAGCGCAAACGTCTTTGGTTCTACTCCACTTCTAATCGATTAATTAGTTTAATTTAATCGATTGGCCTCGGCTATGTTCCTTAATCGATTAAATAACCTTTTTTTAATCGATTAATATTCGATTTTTGCTTCTCTTTATAATCAGAAAGTGCCTTCGTCTTCATCGCCATCTCAGTTTTATAGAGACCGTGCAAAACCCTAGCTCTTTCTCTTCACCTATTTTCTCAAACTTCATTAGAAATTTCTCAAATTTCTTCTATTTTCTCACCAAATTTCATCAATTTCAAAGAGCAAAGATGCCAAGGTGCAAGAACGCTTCATCACGTCAAGAATCGGCGGTAGAAGAAGGTGAGAGGCCATGGCGTCGTGAAGGGAGGAAGTACATCCACATCCAAACCGGACTTGCCTTCAACACCGGGGCTTCAGCCGAGAGGTTCCACAACATCTTTCTCACGAAGGAGATCATCTCACCTAAGATCGTGAACAAGGACCTCTTCAAATCGGCGACCTATGCCCCGAGTAAGTCTCTTTTCTCTCAGCAAGGATTGCTTCGTTTCATCCATTTGACGTATGAAATCTTTTGTCCAAATCTTATACGTCAATTTTATGCAAATCTTCGTACCACTAAGGGAGACTCGCCATCTCTCATTTCCTATGTTGACGGCAAAACCGTTTTCATTGATGTTGCCAGGTTGACTTCTTTGTTTGTGCTTCGTCGAGGTGAAATTACCGAAAACTTGGATGAAACATTCCAAGATGAGGCAATTTGGCGACAACTCGGGTTAGATCATCGTGACCTCAAGTTTAGAAATTCTAGCAACCTGAGTGTCATTAGTCTCACTTTAATTCAACGCGTCCAACAATACATCTTTTCTTATGTTTTGTTACCCCGTGATTCGAACCATGGCATTGTCAACAAGGACGATACTCGTTTGTTTCACGTCCTGTTGAACAATGTCAAATTTGATTGGGTTCACTTCTTTATCGTTGCACTTAGCGATGTCACTCGTTTTTCCCATCTCCGTTTTTCCATCCCCATTATGCATATTGGTGGTCCCAAAGTGGTGAAATACAAAGTCTAGAGGGGGGTGAATAGACTTTGTTACAGATTTAAAATCTTTTTGTTTCTTTTGAAAACGTGAAAATGAGTGTTAATCTAGTGTCCTTGTGAACTTTAGATTGTGTGCGGAATTTGGTGGGTAGAGTGAGCAGTAATCAATATGGATGGGTTAGTTTTCACAGTTAATATAATTGCAAGTAAGAATAAAGATAAAAGAGAGAGACACGCAAACTTTAACGAGGTTCGAAGGTGGGGTAATCCTTCTACGTCCTCAAAATCCACTATGTAGTTGGTTGTTGAATAATGAACCAACAATTACACTTGTGTGAATTTCTGCACGGTATATTTTCACAAGACCAATGTTGCTACTGCACTCGTGCTGGCTTTGTTGTTGCTTCGAAGGTCAAGCTTCTTCAACAACTGCAAGGTCCGAACAATAGGACTTGCAAGATCAACTTGTAAGAGAGTTGACCTACCCCCTTTTAATCAATAAGTTTGATCAAAAGTAATATCCTTCAATGTGGTGTGGTGCTTGAGGCAAGGAAACCTTTAAGTGTTTACACTATAGCTCTTTGGAAGGGGGAGAAGTTTGCTTCTAGATAAGGAGTTTAGAAATCTCTCTTTATCAAGCTTTTTGGGCTAACTGTGAATGAGATAGCTTTGTTGTTAGAGATTGCTTCGTTGTGTTGTTGTATCTCATCGTTTTTTTCTCCAGTCTTCCAAGGATGCTATTTATAGCTGGATTGGATAATCTATTCGTTGAATCATAATAGACTATCTGTTGCATTTGCTGGCTTCAATTTTGAATGAAGATTGTGATTTGAAGATTCCTCATTTGGAATGGGTGTTTGGACATACCCATTTGTTAAAGGAGAGATTCCTTTTTCCATAGAGTCCGTCTTCTAGCTATTGTTCAAGTATTCTGGACTGTAGAACTTTACTCTGTTTGTCTTCTAGTGCTTGTTTAGGAATTCTGGACAGGTTCTTCAATTCTTAGAGGTTCAGACTTTGTCTTCGAGTCATTTGTTCTTGAATCAGCATAATTATCTTCAATCTAGCCGTTGAAAATCAAGAGATTGATTTTTCCTTACCAACGGGTAGAATTTCTTCATTCAAGACTTAGATAATTTTCTAAGTCTTTTCTCACTTGTCCGCTTTTTGAGAATTCCGGTCTTCCCTGAGGCATCCGGTTCTTAGCCTACAAATCCGGAGAAGTCATTCTCAGACTTCCGGGTGAGAAAGAGATCCGCGCTAGTCTTCCGATTTGGATGACTTAGCCTTCAGCGGGTTGTAGCGAGACATCCGGTTCTTATGTAGTCTTCCGGATCAGAGGATTTTCATCTGCTTGAGAAATCCTTACTTGTCTCTGGCATTTCCGATCAAGATATCCAATTTCCATATCACTGAATTTGATTAGGTCTTCAGGCATCAAAACGCTTAAAGAAATATCACAACCTCATTGGAAATCTCAAGAACTTGGTTTTAACAATATTTCTAAAAAGAAAAATTACATTGAATATTGGGGGAGACCTAAAGTCCCTATTACATTCTAAATACATCATCATCAAAATCTATGATATTTTTCCCAACAATTTCCCCCTTTTTGATGATGACAAACAAGTGTTTAAGAGTTCCGATCGCTGTACTGAGAACTAATTTTGTAACTTTCTTTTAGTTTCTCATAATATACAGCTTGTTAACAAAAACTCTTAAACAAATACATTTCAAATTACAATAATTCCTAAACCAAGTCTTGTCTTGAGATTTTGTGATCTCTTCCGCCATTGACCATTTTCAGCTTCAGCAGATTCTGCTTGGCAGAGCGGTTGGCGTTGCGTTTGATAGATCTTTAATATCTAAAGTGGATATTTAAGATCTTGGAAGCAACACATCTCTCAAAATAAGAAGAAAGATAGAGAGAGTGTTGTTCCAGAGAAGGTGTATGGTGTAATACTGAAAAACACGAGATTTCCACCATAGACCTTCTCTACTGCCGAGATTCTCACCATAGACCTTGAAAGTCTTTTCTTCTCAATAGGCTTCTTCCATTGCCGTCTATGAGGGTGAGAAAGAAAAATTTCTCCATTGAGGATATTTTTCTTGGTGTGTTTCTTAGACAGTGAGTTTGAAGACTTTTCATATTGAGAGAGTTGTTTGTGATGGAAATGGATTGGAATGTCTTGATTTAAATAGGGGAGGAGAAGGTTCACGGGTTCCATTAAGTGAGTAGGTGGAACGGTGAGAGTAAAAGAGTTTCAACTTCCAAGAAGTTGAAAAGTGGAAGGAATCTTTTACCAATTACCAATGAATTGAAACCGTTCCAATTTGAAAATCAGTTTCATTTGGTTTGAGAATCACAACTGTTTTAGTTTGGCTAAGCCCAAAAGAGTGGTCCAAAAACAAAAGAAGGCTATGTACTATAGGGAAATTATTCCTATTGGGTTCTCAAGGCCCAAAATAAAACTATCATTTTTCATTCCCTATAGTTCTAATATCTACTTAGGACGAGGTAGTACCAAAACAAATATGAATATTATTTTTTAAAAGAAAAGTGGTACTATTTTTCCAAAGTCCTGTACATTTTAAAAATCCTAGGGACCAGTACTTTTAGAGCTTGTTGGAAATGAATTAAGGACTGAAGCTTAGTTTAAGAAGGCAGATTTTGTAAAGTACCTGAATCGGAGATTTCCAATTTTAGTACCAAAACTGAGATATCCGTCTTCCATTGCTTAGAGCTTATCAATAATTCATTGCCAAAAACAATTGTTAGCCAAAAACTAGTTAAGTTCCCCCTGAAATACATTCCCCCTGAATGTATGCGCTAAGAATAAATCTCAAAAACATACTTGAATTAGGTATAATCAAGCATAGTGAGAACAATTAAGAGAAATATTAAGGCAATGTTTAAACCAATAGAGCAATGTTTAAACAAGAAGGTGTTTGCATCAAAACACATTAGTGTTTTCACATACTTTCCCCCTGTTTTGATGAAAAGAACCTTCAGTTTCTCTTGCGCTTTGAAGATCCGGCAACCTCACTGATGCCCTTCATGTTCCCACACAGTTCTTTGATGCGCCTTAAATTTTCACGTCTCTCTTCTGATTGAGCATCATTTGAGAAGTGGTCAACAACTGTACCTATAAATTCTGTTCCATCCAGTCCTGAGCTGGATAGATGCTGTGCTGAGTTTTCCGGATTTCTTTGCTGTGCTTCAAGGATTAGATTTGTCAAGTTCAGATGAGAAGGAATATAAGATACTTCTCCTTCTTTGCCTGCAATAGGGAGCTGTGGTATTGGAGATGGACTGTGTTGTTGGAGAATTACTTCCATCTTGCGGTTTCCAGAATTTGCGCCAATAAGTCTGAACAGCTTGTATGCTTCCTTTTGATTGTCAATGATCACCTTCAAGTAGTCTTTGGTCACTACCTGATTTGCAGAAGCTACTGCTAGGGCTGATCTGATGTCCATTTGGAGAAGGGACATCTATTTTTGGAGACTAACTGTGACACTCGCTATTTGCTCTTTGACTTTGTTGATCTCTTTGAGTTGAAGTTGACTGTCAGAGGCATATATTTCCATCGTGTTGCTCACAGTTCCACTCAATAGAGAGATAATCTCCAGAGTATTGTGCACTGATTTGCTTATTGCTTTGAGATCTGCGCTGTGTTTTCCTTCAGATTTCTCTATGAGCTGGGTGTACCTGACTTCCATTTGTTCTATCTCTTGCCTAAAGGAGGCATGTTGAGATGCTAGGGCTGAATTCAATCAGCCCTTGGACCTTCTTTGTCCAGATTTCCGGTATCTCATCCGGAAGTGTAGGGGTGGAAGAGCTATGGAAATGAAAATTGGTTACCTGATGAGAGGATGGTGTTCTTTAGAAGAGTTGCATAGGAAGAGATTCAGCATCTTCTTGTACATCTTCTTCATCAGTAACCTTCAGTGTTCTTTCAGACTCTCCTTCTGCTTCATCAAGCGCAAAATTTGATATATCCCTAGAGAGGGAGTCTCTTTCTTCAGCTGCATTCTGTTCTTCAAAAATGGCTACTGTAGTTTGAGAGACCTCTAGTTCTGCCATTTGAGTTTCCTTTTTAGCTTCTCCAGAATTCCTTTGTGCTTTAACAGCTTGCTCCATTGTTTCTGGAAGAGCTGACTGTTCCGGAATTTCTGCTGACTTCTCCGGGATCTCAATTTCAGTAGGATTGGAGATCTCGCAAGGAGTGGTGAGAATCTCCAAAACTTGAGATTGGATTAATTGCTGAAATTCTTCTTCTTCCGCTTTTTCCTGGTTCTGTTCTTGTGGGGGAGAGGTTGCCTTCTCTTCTACAACTTCAGTTAGAACCATTTCAGAAACATGTGAGGTTTCCGGAAGTGTTTGGAAATCTTCAGCTGCTCCTTCCAAAACACCTTGTGCTTCAGAAGTGAAAACCACTTGATCTTCTGTGTCTTTTGAGAAGACTGACTTGAAGACTGCAGGATCTTCATCATCTGTTTCAAAGTCTGAAATTGGTGTGTTTGCAAGGTATTCCAGATGCAAGTCTTCAGGATTCCTTTGCCATACCCAGTAGTCATCCAAAATTTGTTCACAGTTGTGGTTGACTGGTATTCCTAAGCACTTCTTGATGATCTTCTCATTCTTCAGTTGTTGGTCCCAATTCAACAGTTGCTCTGCTGAATTTCCAACTTTCCAGGCTTTCCAATCATAGTAGAGCTGCCAGAATTGGTTATCTGCATCATCTATTTGAGGTTGAGGTGATGAGGTTAGAAGGCTTTGGACTTGAGGAATTTCTTCTTCAAGTTGTTGAGGGCTCCGGTTTTGAGCAGAGGTTTCCTCAGCAGGTTCCTTCTCCTTCAACTCATCCGGATTGACATTTCCAGATGTTGATGGAGAGTTGATCTTCCTCTTCTTCTTCCTTTGAAGTTCTCCATGGTCAGAGACTTCTTCTTCCTCTTCCAAACAGATCAAAGCAAGGTTCTGTGATGTTTCAACACTTGGAGAGGGAGACACCACATGCTTTCTCTTGGCAGTCTTTGCGAAATTGATGAGTGGAACATTGTCTGATGAGCTTTCTTCTGCAGTGGCACTAGCACTAGCTCTGTTTTCTCCTCTGGAGGATAAGTAGTATAGCCAATATCTGGCTTCATACTTTTTCCCTTTAACTGCAGCGCCCATACATTCCAAAATATGTCCAATATACACACCTTGACAGAGATACTTCTGATTGTGCTTTCCTAGATGTTTTGAAATGGATTTGAAAAAGTGTGCAGCCCAGTTTACCTTAGTTTTGGTAATGAGAGAGTTGATGATGAAGGCTCTTTCCTGGGTGATGTCATCGGCATGACCTCCACTTCCACACTCGAGGCAAGCGATGACCAGTTCCAAAACTAACTTGTAATCGTTGTTTAGATCTGCTTTCTTCGCTGGGCTAGAAGGAACTTGCCCAGAGATTCCAATGATGTTCCAGTCCAGATTTTTGACTGGAAATTTCCCAACTTCAACTCCAGAATTGGGAAGGCGAAGCTTTTCGCCCAATTTCTTTTGCGAAAGCTTCACTTTTGTACCTCCAACAGTGGACTTGATGACTCGAAACGTCCTCTGTGGGTTCTTCTTTGAATGAGCAGTTTTGACCTCTCCATTTCTGTAGAATTCAAGAACTTCTTCCTCGAATTTGAGGCGAATCTCCATTTGAAGAAATTTGGAGAGTTCTTGAGCGGCTATCATTTTCAGATAGCTTTGAAAGAATGTCGGTGATGAGCACTTGGCTTCTAACTTCTGGAAGTGGACATTTGCACCGACAACCTTCATTTTCTCGGAAATTTGAGAAGATCTGAAGAAATTAGGGTTCTTGAGAATTTTATCAGAAGATTCTCGTGAAGAAGGCGATGAAAGATTTGAGTGTGCTGAGTGGGCAGTTGAGGTCTGATTATAGTGACGATTGGGTTTAATGTGGGTGATTTATGCGGCTAGTGGCGATTGGGTTTTTAACTGTTCCCAAGGCCACGTCCCCACCCATCATTTTGACAGACGTGGAAAGTGGTTCGCCACGTGTACCGCACTCAGTTTAATTGAATTAGACCAATTTTGTGAAGCAAATTGGAAAACTTGGCTTCACTTAGTGGTTTAGTGAAGATATCCGCCAGTTGTTTATCAGTTAAGATGTACTCAATTTTGATATCTTTCTTTTCCTCATGATCTCTGATGAAGTGATGCTTGACATCAATGTGCTTAGTGCGAGAATGATGCACTGGGTTTTGAGAGATGGCTATGGCACTTTGATTGTCATAAAAGATTGTCACTTCCTTTGTCTTGACTCCATAGTCCAGTAGTTGTTGCTTTAGCCACAAAATTTGAGCACAACAACTACCAGCTGCAATGTACTCTGCTTCTGCTGTTGATATAGAAATGGAGTTTTGTTTCTTACTGAACCAAGAAACAAGATTTCCACCAATGAATTGACAAGTACCAGATGTACTTTTCCGGTCAACTTTGCATCCGGCAAAGTCAGAATCTGAGTAGCCCACTAACTCAAATGAATTGCTCTTAGCATACCACAAACCCATGTTCTGAGTTCCTTTGAGGTATCTAAGAATCCTTTTAGCTGCTATCAGATGACTTTCCTTTGGCTTTGACTGGAATCTGGCACAAACACCTACTGCATATGAGATATCCGGACGGCTTGCAGTAAGGTAAAGTAGAGATCCGACAATTCCTCTGTAGAGAGTTTGATCTACATCCTTTCCATCTACATCCATATCAAGCTTGGTGGATGTATTCATGGGGACAGAAACGGATGATTTCTGATCAACTTTGAACTTCTTGATAAGATCCCTTGTATACTTGGCTTGATTGATGAGACTGCCTTCACTTCTCTGTTTGATTTGAAGGCCAAGGAAGTAGTTGAGTTCCCCCATCATGCTCATCTCAAATTTTCCTTGCATGAGGGTTGAGAACTTGGTGCATAGATCTTCCTTAGTTGAGCCAAATATGATGTCGTACACATAGATCTGAACTAATAGGAGATCTTCTCCATCTTGTAGTTTGAACAATGTCTTGTCAATTACTCCTTTGGTAAATCCATTGTCTATAAGAAATTGAGACAATGTATCATACCAAGCTCTTGGTGCTTGTTTGAGTCCATACAACGCCTTTTTGAGTCTATACACTTGATCTCCCTTAGTGTGTAACTAAAATCCTGGAGGTTGTTCCACATACACTTCTTCCTCTAGGTTTCTGTTGAGAAATGCGCTTTTGACGTCCATTTGATAGACCTTGAAGTCCTTATGAGCAGCAAAGGCTAGAAACAGCCTTATAGCTTCAAGCCTAGCAACTGGAGCGAAGGTTTCATCAAAATCTATACCTTCTTCTTGACAGTATCCTTTTGCAACTAACCGGGCCTTGTTTCTGACAACAACGCCGTTTTCATCCATCTTGTTCCGGAAGACCCACTTTGTCCCAATGACATGTTGATGAGTAGGTCTGGGAACAAGTTTCCAGACATCATTTCTGGAAAACTGGTTGAGTTCTTCTTGCATTGCATTGATCCAATCAGAATCAGCTAGAGCTTCTTCAATATTCTTTGGTTCTACTTATGAGATGAAACAAGCAAGCATAGCTTCTAGATTCTGTTGGGCACTCCTTGTGCGAACACCAGATTGAATATCTCCGATGATCTGTTGAGGAGGATGATTCCTTAACCAACGAAGATTGTGTTGATTGGGATTGACTGGTTGATTTAGTTCAGCTTCTGGTTGAAGAACAGAAGTTGTTGGTGTTTCCGGATGGATTGGCACTCGGTCGCCATTTCCGGAATTGTCGCCGTTTGAGAGATCCGGAATATTAGAAGGCTGGCCAAAATTTCCGGAGGGCTCAACACTATCTAAATCCGGATTTCTCTGTGAAGTCTTTAGAGGCAGACTTCTGAATGGAATGAACTCCGTGGGCTTCATTCTATCTCCTTCATTGACTTCTTCATCCTTGTCTGATAGATCCAGTACCTCATGATCATGCTTTGATGGCTTGTCAACCACATGTTTTTCATCAAAAATAACATGTATTGACTCTTCCGTGATCATGGTTCTTTTGTTGAAAACTCTGAGTGCCTTGCTTACCATGGAATATCCTAGGAAGATGGCCTCATCCGATTTCTCATCAAAAGTGTTCAGATGATTCTTCCCGTTGTTTAACACAAAGCACTTGCTCCCAAAAATATGGAAATATGATATATTAGGCTTTCTCCCGTTCCACAGTTCATAGGGAGTTTTGTTGTGCCTTTTATAAATCATACTCCTATTTTGAGTATAGCAGGCTGTGTTAACAGCTTCAGCCCAGAACCTCTTTGGTAAGGAAGCTTCTGCTAGCATGGTTCTCACTGCTTCCTTCAGGGTTCTGTTCCTTCTTTCAGCTACACCATTCTGTTAAGGTGTCCTTGCTGCGGATGTCTGATGAAGAATTCCGTTTTCTTCACAGTAGTGAATGATGATTTCATTCAGGAATTCTGTGCCTTTGTCAGATCTGATCTTCTGAAAGGTCTGACTTGCTTGGTTTTGAATCAGCTTCATGCAGTTGGTGAGTTTCCCTTGAGTCTCCTTCTTGCTGTTGAGGTAGATTGTCCACGTGTATCTTGAGTAATCATCAACTACCACCAGGACATATTTCTTTCCACTTAGACTTATTGGTGTAATAGGGCCAAATAAGTCCATGTGAATAAGACTTAATATCCTTGTAGTTGAGGGTGCCGATTTTGCCTTGAAGGTGGACTTGACTTGCTTTCCTTTTTGGCACGCATCACAAATACTTTCTTTTTTGAATGCAGCTTTGGGAAGACCTTCTACTAACTCTTCTTTGGACAGCTTGTTGAGGGTTTTGAAGTTGAGATGACTCAACCTCTTATGCCAAAGCCATAGAAGGTTAGTGTCACCTTTGCTGATTAGACATGCTTCCTTGACATCGCTCCATATCACTTCATAGATGTTTCTGATTCTCTTCCCAGTGAGAATGACTTTATTTGTGGAGTTGTTCTTGAGAGATGCCATGTCCTTGCAGAATTCCAAGGAGTAACCTTTATCACAAAACTGACTTATGCTAAGAAGGTTATAATTGAGTCCTTCAACATAAGATACAGCTTGGATGGTTAGTCCCTTGTACACCAGATTTCCTAGCCCTTTAGTAAGGCCGAAATCATTGCTTCCTCCAAAAGTAACTCTTGGACCATCATAGGGAATTAGATTGCTCAAAAGGCTCGCATCACCCGTTATGTGTCTTGAACAGCCACTTTCTAAGTACCAGACACCTGGGTACTTAGCGGCTTCCTCTTGATCAGCATCATCTTTGGCCATTAGGCAGAGAGTGTCATCTTCTGACATAGTCCACCTATCCTCATGGTTGGACTTCTCAACTCTGCGCTCCATGCAGACGAGGGCTTCTTCATCCGAGCTTGAGCTGGATGACTCGTCACTTTCAGCAGCAACCATTGCTTTCTTTTTCTTCTCGATCCTTTCTCTTTCTCCGTACTTCTCCACTTTTGGGTACGGGCATGCTGACTTCCAGTGGCCAGGCTTCCTGCAGTTATAGCATAAATAAGATTCAGGAGGGGAGTCACTTACCTGTGGCTTTCCCTTGGATGGCCTTCTGATTGAATCAGCCTTCTTGAAGAACTTCTTGAACTTCCGGAATTGTTTGACCATCATGGCAAATTCCTCTTCGTAGTTCTCCATTTTTGAGCTTGACGGCTGGCTGGAGGAAGGTGTGTCACAGTTTCTTGTGCATGTCCCTTCACTTGATGGAATTCTTGAAGTTGTCATCAATGCCGTGGGGAAGGGAGTGACTTGTTCTTCCTTCTTCTTTTTCAGCTCGTGCTCATAGGTTCTGAGTTCATCAAGGAGACCTTGAACAGTGTAGTTTTCCAGGTTTCTTCCTTCTTCCATGGCTGTGGCTTTGGTGTACCACTCAGTTGGGAGTGATCTCAGCAACCTTACATTCTTTTCTTTGGGAGAAAGAACGTGGTTAAGTGAGGCAAGATCATTCAAGATTTTGTGGAACCTTTCATCCAACATATCAAATGATTATCCGGGAAGCATTTTGAAGCTTTTGAACTTCTCAAGTAGGACTTCTATCTTCTGCTTTCTCAAGTCCTCTGATCCCTCACATAGCTTCCCAAGACCTTGCCATATCTCCATGGCAGTCTTGAGATGCTTGATTTTGGAGAAGGTGATGGGATCAAGTGTCTTCAAGATGGCTGCTTTGGCGACGTTGTCCAGATTGTGCTTTTTACAATCTCTATCATCCCATTTTTCCTTGGGCTTTGGAATGTACTGGACTACATCAAGAGTTGCTGGATTCCTCTCAGGATTCTCCATTTGGATTTTCAAGGGTCCATCCTCAAGCACCATCCACATGCAGTCATGTAGAGCGTAGAGATGTGCTTCCATCATGATCTTCCAATCATCATAACCTAAGAGAGAAAACTTGGGCAAACCGTGATCCATATTGTTCACCATTATGATCGCTTCTCGTTAATCTAAACGTAGATAGTGAGAAGTTTGCTCCGATACCAATTGGTGGTCCCAAAGTGGTGAAATACAAAGTCTAGAGGGGGGTGAATAGACTTTGTTACAGATTTAAAATCTTTTTGTTTCTTTTGAAAACGTGAAAATGAGTGTTAATCTAGAGTCCTTGTGAACTTTAGATTGTGTGCGGAATTTGGTGGGTAGAGTGAGCAGTAATCAATATGGATGGGTTAGTTTTCACAGTTAATATAATTGCAAGTAAGAATAAAGATAAAAGAGAGAGACACGCAAACTTTAACGAGGTTTGAAGGTGGGGTAATCCTTCTACGTCCTCAAAATCCACTATGTAGTTGGTTGTTGAATAATGAACCAACAATTACACTTGTGTGAATTTCTGCACGGTATATCTTCACAAGACCAATGTTGCTACTACACTCGTGCTGGCTTTGTTGTTCCTTCGAAGGTCAAGCTTCTTCAATAACTGCAAGGTCCGAACAATAGGACTTGCAAGATCAACTTGTAAGAGAGTTGACCTACCCCCTTTTAATCAATAAGTTTGATCAAAAGTAATATCCTTCAATGTGGTGTGGTGCTTGAGGCAAGGAAACCTTCAAGTGTTTACACTATAGCTCTTTGGAAGGGGGAGAAGTTTGCTTCTAGATAAGGAGTTTAGAAATCTCTCTTTATCAAGCTTTTTGGGCTAACTGTGAATGAGATAGCTTTGTTGTTAGAGATTGCTTCGTTGTGTTGTTGTATCTCATCGTTTTTTTCTCCAGTCTTCCAAGGATGCTATTTATAGCTGGATTGGATAATCTATTCGTTGAATCATAATAGACTATCCGTTGCATTTGCTCGCTTCAATTTTGAATGAAGATTGAGATTTGAAGATTGAGATTTGAAGATTCCTCATTGGAATGGGTGTTGAGATTTGAAGATTTGAAGATTGAGATTTGAAGATTCCTCATTGGAATCGCTTCCTTTTTCCATAGAGTCCGTCTTCTAGCTGTTGTTCAAGTATTCTGGACTGTAGAACTTTACTCTGTTTGTCTTCTAGTGCTTGTTTAGGAATTCTGGACAGGTTCTTCAATTCTTAGAGGTTCAGACTTTGTCCTCGAGTCATTTGTTCATAAATGAGCATAATTATCTTCAATCTAGCCGTTGAAAATCAAGAGATTTATTTTTCCTTACCAACGAGTAGAATTTCTTCATTCAAGACTTAGATAATTTTCTAAGTCTTTTCTCACTTGTCCGCTTTTTGAGAATTCCGGTCTTCCCTGAGGCATCCGGTTCTTAGCTGACAAATCCGGAGAAGTCATTCTCAGACTTCCGGGTGAGAAAGAGATCCGCGCTAGTCTTCCGATTTGGATGACTTAGCCTTCAGCGGGTTGTAGCGAGACTTCCGGATCAGAGGATTTTCATCTTCTTATGTAGTCTTCCGGATCAGAGGATTTTCATCTGCTTGAGAAATCCTTACTTGTCTCTGGCATTTCCGATCAAGATATCCAATTTCCATATCACTGAATTTGATTAGGTCTTCAGGCATCAAAACGCTTAAAGAAATATCACAACCTCATTGGAAATCTCAAGAACTTAGTCTTAACAATATTTCTAAAAAGAAAAATTACATTGAATATTGGGGGAGACCTAAAGTCCCTATTACATTCTAAATACATCATCATCAAAATCTATGATATTTTTTCCAACACATATCCTTGCTCATTGCAAAATAGACTTTACTCGGGACACTCAGGTGCCGGTCAAGAAGACTTGTTTCATCACTGAAGCCAAGTTTTCCCGGATCGTGTACCGTGAGGAGGGCGATGCTGCACCAAATCTGGACCTGATAGTCGCAAACGAAGAAGAGAGCCAAAACGAGACTCAAGCTGAGTCATCTCGTGCCGGAGGAAGTCGAGCCACGGAGCGCGTCACTCGTCAACGCAGGACTCGTCCAAGAGAAGAAGCACCGGAACCTTCTTGGGTGAAGAGGATGTTCGATACTCTCACGTGCATCCGAGATGACGTTCGCCAGCTCAACGAGAGGATGACTCGTTTTGAGCAATCCCGCTCCTACCGTGGCCCGCGTCACAGCTTTAGTAGGGGAGCTCGTCCGGCGAACTCTCTTTGATTGTTTTTCCTTCTGTCTTAACTTAATATGATACATTTTTATTTGCTATTGTTGTTGTTAATGACTCTTTTGATGAATGATTATGTTGCCATTATGTATTTGTTTGTTGGTTTGGCAATGTGGTTCTCTTTTAGAACATATTTTCCCTTTGTGGCATTCTTGTTAGAAGTTCTTTTTTAAGAAAATTTCTTGCAAATTTATCCTTCAATATCCCGGCATTGATTAAGGGGGGAAGGTTATCGGTTGATAATGCCAAAAGGGGGAAGGAAGGATAGTTGAGAAAACCTTTTTTTTAAAAAAAACGTTTTTCCGCTTTTTACTCCAATATTTTTCACTTCTCTAACCTTGCAGGGGATTATTCTTAAAAGAAAGTATTTTTTGAACTCTTACTTTGCTCTTTCTCAACTATGTTTGTCATTATCAAAAAGGGGGAAATTGTTGAACATGAGTTCAAACCCCTCTATTATTTCTTCTGGAATATACTTTTTTGTTTTGATGAATGACAAATAGGATGATTAAATTCAAGCTGATCGGAAATTTATTTTTCGTATCGAGAAAAGCAAAGAGGCGTATCAAGATAAAATCAAGGCTTACCCCTACGCAGAATTTTTTGAAGTGAAGTGAAGACTCCGAAGATTTCTTTTAATTAAGTGTAGGAATCTTTGTAAGGATGACAATATTTTCTGCACAAACAAATTATTTTTGAGGGATAAAAAATTATTATTTTCTGAGTCAGTTGAAAAATTACTTTTACTCTGTCTAAAAATATTTTACTGAGTCAGTTTCAAAATAAGTGTGTCAAAAATTTCTTAAAAATATTTTTAAGATTACACAATTTTTTTGGTAAGAAAAATATACTTTAAATATTTTTCGTGTTCATCGTTTGACACACAAAATAATTTTTGGACTCTTTTTCTCTCCCCTACTCAAATTCATTGAATAGGAGATTTTTTGAGGAGCGTCCGTTGATATTCCGGTTGTTCCCAAACAACGAGTTAGAAGCCAAAGGCTTCCAATCACACTGGGCTTGGGCCCTTTATGTTTGCGCATTATTTCCAGTTTCGGATTTCTCAAGCCTTCAGTACTAATCGATTTTTATTATTCATTTAATTGATTAGTTCTCACAGCGCAGTCTAATAGATTTTTCCATCAAACTTAATCGATTAAGATTGCATTCTTCGCTGAAGACTTTTTCCAATTAATCGATTTTTTTCTTCACCTTAATCGATTAGTTCAGACAGCGCCGTCTAATCGATTACTTTCTCCACTTTAATCGATTAATATTGTCTGGTGCCTATTCTCAGTCTGCTCCAACGGTTCTATTTTCTTCAGCCAATTTAATCCCTCATTCTTCTTCTTTTTAACACACAACTCTTGCACTCCAATATCTTCATTTTGAGCTATATTCATTTCTTGCTTCCATCTTCCTCATCATATACATTATTTTGAGAGTTAGAAATATTTTATTGAGTGCTAAAGATTTTGTCATCCATAGAGCTTTAATTCTTCAACACTACTTTGCTCAATTTGTGAGCTTTCATTCTTGTGTTGTTAAACTCAATCTCATTTGAGTGTTGTTCTAAAGACTTGTGTGACTCAAGTCTTGTTGTTGTAAGAAAGTGAGGCTTGTGTGATTCAAATTCTCAAGTTGTACCGGTTTTTCAAGCACCCGTTGAAGCTTGAAGATTAGTAGGACTTTCGAGAGAGTCTCTCGGAGGACTGTACTAGCCACGAGGTGGTGAACCAGTATATATCTCGGTGTTCTTCTTTCCCTTACTCTCTTCATTTATTCCTGCGATTTTATTATTTCACACACGCGAAAAACGCACACTCTTGAAAACAACTCTATTCACCCCCCCCCCCCCTCTAGAGTTGCACATTTGTCTAACAAAACTGATTTCTAAACCGACCGAGTTCATCTCCAATATATATGTGAAAACGTCTCAAACCATAAGAAGTGTGAAATCTACTCGTGTGATAGGCGAAAAGAAACATCTGAACTAAAAGAACATACCGGAAGTATGCCATCTCTTTGACATGAACTTTCTAAAATTTCACCGTGTTGGGAACTTGAATTCTCGGTCAATCTTGATCCTAGAAAGGACCAATATTTGTAACTCTGTAATGAATGTGCTTCCATCAAAGACTTCCTGACAAAGAATCATCCGATAAAGTGTTTCCTCCTTGGGAGAATGCATGTTCTGTTCATACGCGAATAAAGAAGAATTTATGAGACTCTGTATCAACTAGTGTTAGTTGAACAATTCGTTATCCTTTACATCGTATCAATGACTTATTTGATCAGCTTAGAGAATCCATTGTATTCTCTAAGATTGACTTACGGTCAGGATACCCACAAATCCCTGTCAAGAAACTTGAACAAACTGACGACCAAGAATCGCTGTCCTTTAAAATGAACTGACGACTTGTTCGATCAAATTCAAGGAACCCGTTTATTAGAAGCTATAGACAACTCGACCTTGTTGAATGAACGGATGCCTTGTTAAAATGACTTAATATCTTATCGTCGAAAACATTAGTGAAATAAAGCGATGCTGACAAGGCAAATAGTTAAGAAAATTGACATGTTCGTATACGCTATTAACGTGAAAGATCGCGATGTGGAACAATACAAAACAAGAAGTGAAACAGTGACACCAACAGTGAAAGACTAAAGAATGAAGAAAATATAGCTCGAACTGGTCATACAGCCTAGAATAATATTTATGGAAAATATCATTTCAACATACAACTTGGATCATATGAGGGATGTTACATATGCAATTCTAAGTCTAATCTCCCAGGATCCACAAACTCATCATAACTAACCCCAGGTCCCGGGAAAGCTTTAGCAAACTCTAGTTTGTCTAAAAGCTCATCAACAAAGAAAGAAGAAATGAAAAGTTTCCTCTGACTCAAAGACATGAAGTTCTGCCTCATCGCATCGTCTAGAAATTTGATTAGGTTATTGAAATAACCGTGAATGTTTTTTGAGACCAATGGGTCTATTGTGTAACCCTTTAGAAGCCCACGAGATCAAAGTGAACAAACCTTCCATAGTGTCAACTCTTCCGGGAAGAACAATGAAAGCTTCCACGACATGATTCATCTCAAAATATTTGTAGGAATTACTGGAAACTGTGTGCTCTACACCGTACGTAGGTCCATAGACCCGTTGTGTTGCTATGTACCCAGGAATGAAACCTCTAACGAGACCACCATTGGTAAAGACTGTTGAAGCAACAGCTCCTTGAAGGCCAACACTACCTCCTCCATAGGCAAGTTTAATTTTTTGTCTTAACAATTCCCTTCCTAAACCTACCGCAGTAGCCAAAAACTTTGGATTGATACCAAGAGAATGACTACCAAGTAGACCAACGAATCTCATGGTGTAAGGAAGTGTTCGAGAAGTTCCTTCCATAATGTGAGAATGTGAGATACTCTTTCCATAATCGTGATATATATAGTCTCTAAAACCGGACCATTGATGGAAAAGTAATTATCACCAGCCAAAATACGTACAGTAAAATGGATTCAAATTACCTGCAGACGAGAACGTACTCATACTATAGTCTGCTGACGATATGACGTATTGAGACTCTTGAATAGTTAAATTCACTATCTTGAAACACGTTCCAATCCAAGACGAAAAGTCAAAATGGCTATTTCCTAAGACAACGACCTCTTGAGTAACTTCCAAAGAGTGAAATATTGAAGGAATAAAACCTACGATTAGTAACAGTAATTCGTAGACGCTATCTTGATATCTTGTGACTCATATCCTTGAATTACTCAAACTTGATGTGTTAACTACACCCTTGAAACATCCCATTTGATCAATCTTGAAAAGATTGAATTCTACTCTTTGTATCAAAATAATAAAACCACGATTCTTCATTAAATCCCAAAGATGCATCACGATACCGATATTCGAAAACGTTACTCCATGAACTACGTAACTCGATCACAATGGTAAAAGTACCCTGACTTGAACATCATGTCGAACCTCTCTTTTTGAACCATAAAACGATTGATGCGATTACATTATCTCTGAAGATTATTATCGATGATCTTATTGACCAAACAAACTCCGTTATGACCCTAGCTAGCTTAAGAAATGTATGTGCAAAAACCAGAGAAGAAATGACGTCACCAAGATCACGTTGAACCATCCAAAGCGAGAAAGGAAAGTTGAAAACGACAAGGTGTATGTGAGACGCTACTCGAACGTCAACACCTATGAATGCGAATTAATACAATGACTCATTGACGATAATGAGGATTACTATGAAGTGTGTGAAGAGATGTTTTGACATAAAGATCAATAAATGACGAACGACTGTACAACCGATCGATAGTATTTCCTCCTAAATGATGACAAATCCTATATCATGAAAAAATCTTGGACCACTAAAAGACCTTTGACATATTTGCGAATCATTGTTGAACTATGAGAACTATACGAAGATATCTCAAAGTGAAATTTACGTTATGATGTGTGAATTGAAGACAAACTCCAAAAATCTCCCACTACATATATCGCGAACTTGATAATTTGAAACTGCAAAGGTTACTGAAGGACTTTCAATCAAAAGAAGAAATATCGTTAATCGATGTTGTACAATTGGAAATTGTGAATAAACGAAGTTATGTGCAAGTATGTTAAATATATAACCGTATACATTGCAAGGAAACCTTAGTTGTTGACACTGAAGGATCACTGAATGTCTTGCTTAATCAAAGATTGTTAATCTCTTGAAGAAAGAACGAGTTTCGTAACATCGACAGTTGGAGATTACGTATCCGTATGAATTATGACGTAATTATGGTTTAACCCATTGAACATGACACGGTCATGATTAAGTAAGATCGCTACGAAATGTTGAATATTTGGCCTTAGAAGAATTTCGAGGATGAAATTCCTTTTAAGGGGGGGGGGGAGAAATGTAACGCCTCAAAACATACCCTAGAATTATTAATGAACAAATAATAAATTAATCAAATTTTTTTTGATTAAAATAAATTATTGTTGGGCTTTGGGCCGATATAAAATGAGTTTTGGACATCCAATATCAAAATCTGGATAAGTGTCATAGAGATAAATCCAGTATGTGGACTATTTGTGTGGTCTTGATTGGGAATCTAAGTACAGACCCAAATCAAGAGTAAATAAAGAATTTGTTTAGAATGTAAATATTGAAATGATTTCTTAAAGTAAATATTAGAATGTAAATATTGAAATGATTTCTTAAAATGTTATTGTAGTTTGGTGATTAAAATGATATTTTCGAAAATGGACCGAGGAAGAAGACGATGAACAAAAACCATTAATCGATTAACCTATACTAATTAATCGATTAATATATAAATTCATGGATTAATTGATTAACTTATACTGATTAATCGATTAATAGTTCATGGATTAACCGATTAATAAATTATTAATAGATTAATGGATTGTGATTAATAGATTAATGGATTGTGATTAATAGATTAATGGATTCCGATTAATAGATTAATCGATTAATGCATTCTGATTAATCGATTAATTGAAGTCAGTAACTAGTAATAGATTAATTGATCGTAAATAATCGATTATCTCTCTATTCCACTGAAGTTTATGAAGACAGAAGCGATTAATCGATTTTGCATCTCCGTTTAATCGATTATTTCATGCAGAAAACTTATTTTAAACATATTCTCGACATGCAAATATGATCAATATGGAAATGATTTTGAAAATAAAAATGATGTTTTAACAAATCCAATAACCTTATGTGATGCATGACGGTAAGTTCGGGTGTTAACACTCGAGGCTAGGCCGCTATTTGTTATTAAATGTTATGTTGAATGATCATTATGATGAATTATTATTGTGGCCAATAATGAATGATAAACCTACTGATTAGAATGATTATTGATGATTAAATCATGATTAAAAATGCATATAATGGTGATCATGAAAATGGTGTATATTGTTAAGGATATCTAGAAGAACTCTAAGATACACCCACTTGTATATTGATGATGATTATTAAGGATATCTAGAAGACCTCTAAGATATACCTCCTTGACCAATTCATAGTTCGGGGTTAAAACGTACGGACGGGATCCAGAACAGATATCACCCACCCGACAAATCACTGTTCGGTTGGTACGTAATCCACATGACTCATAGGGTGGATTATCGATTCTTGTGTTTTGCATTAAACTATTTATAGTTTAAGGGCCTGGTTAGAATTACTGCCTTAGCCTAGGAATAGCTAAGAGCTGAATATAAAATGATGTGGCCTTAGATTAAGAATAATTTAAGAGTGTTATTTGAGATATAGAATATCAAATGACTTGGAATAAAATATTGAGAATAACATGAATGTTTGAATCATATATTGTGTTCATGATATCAAATGATTGATTATGAATTGAGATTCAATTTATGTGGATGTTCGACGCTTTAGATATGCTTACTCAGCTTCACTGCTGAGCGTGTAGTGTGTTTTATTTGCTACACGCAGGTAGACAGAATGAATGATTGACATATTCCTGGAAGCAGAATGAGTGAGACAGTCGTGGTGGATTTATTGACAAAATAAGTAATTATGTTTGTTATGAAAAATGTGTAAAAGTCGCTTCCGCATATTATTAAACACTCCGTATTTCCTACAGTTATCTATGAAATTTTATTTATGATGAATAAAGTTATTTGAAAAGTTTTAAATTATACGAATACCAAGTCAATACTTTAGTCCGAAAGCGGCTGCAAACCTGGACGGATTAGGGTGTTACATGCCCTGCCTACACTAGTGCTTTGCTTTTTTATTCTATAATTTCATTTCACATTTCAGTTCACTACCTGCCATCCAATCCATTTTTACACAAACACACTCTATGATTATTCAATCAACGTCTTAGTCTCCTAAATTAACTCCGTGCTTGGATGAATGAAGTGATCATGCTCTTGTTTCTTTTTCATATTTATTTGGTTTGACTTTGAGTGGATAATTTGAAGTTGAAGCATTGAATATCAACGTAACTTGATACACTTTTTTCTTTTTTAAAAACCTGTTTTAGAATGATGTTTTAGAGGAGGCACCGACTGCTGCAAAAGAGTTGGTGCAAAAAATATCAAAGTGGGACACCGTCTGTAGAGGCTTGAATAGTGAGTTCCCAAATTCAAATGCCATCAAGAGAATGCAACAAACTGCTACAGAAGTGATTGTTGCTGTTGGTAAAAGTCCAAGAATATCAGGTACTCCAATTTCGGAAACAAATCCGAAACTGCAATTCGAAGTAGTCCACGAGAGCCCTTCTTTCTTGGCTGAAATATCTCGACTTGAAATGGATTTTTTCTCGGTGAAGCACAACCTTGAGACCAACAGCAAAGACTTGTCTATGCCATCATTTAGCTTAGGGCTTACACTAGAGGAAAAGGAAAATCAAAATGAGGAGACTCAACATGAAGAGATTCAGCATGAGGAGATTCAAACAAAGAATGGAGATGGCACAACCCAAACATGCAATCCCACTGCATTGGCAGATGAGGAACAGAGTCATCCCCAAATTGAACCTTTCCCAGCTTTCCCAGAGAGTGTAGTTCAAGGGCAACAAGAAGAAACTTATCTTTTTCAACCAACCCCACCATATACTCACTTTACAAGTTAAGAAATTGCATCCGGTCCTAGCCCTATTCGAAGTCCTGTATTCATTAAAAGACGACTTCAGCCCCAAAGGAAGAAAGAATTTGCATGCGCCTTATGTTCTCCTTTTTGGATAAGAAACATGGAAGCACTCTCAGGGTTGAGCCGTGCCGAGAAGGTTCTCACGGACTACGTATTCAACAAATCTCTTTTACTTGGGTCAGCGTTACCTTTTCACGTTGTTTTGTAAAAAAGTTACTTAATTTAATTATTATTATTAAGATTTTTTTGATATTTATTTATCCTATTTTCCATAATTTTAATTACAGGGAAGTTTTGTACAAAGACATGTTTTGTGAAATGAAGCGAAGCGATTTAATATCCTTTTCCGAAGGGTCTGTCTCGTCGCTTATTTTATAGATTTGGTGTCGATTCTTGAATGCCGAGGAAAAGCATCGAAGCAAGTCAGATGTCTATCAAGTTTTCCTTAGCACAAATCCTTTTGTATGTAACCTCTTTACATTATTCATGTACTTTAGTGTATAAAAGTTGAGATATTTAGCATGTAAGTTCAAATGTGACACTGACATAAACTTTACATTATTCGTGTAGGCTGAGTTTGTAAAGATCAATTTATATGACGATGCTCATGAAAAGTTTTGTGAAGTTGCTGACAGAGAATTGGTAGAACAACAGTTTTATAGCGGCATTGATATGAGTACTGTAGATTTGGTCAGCTACATGGAATTGTTTGTTTTTAGTGTTTTGTATCTAATGTATTCATTTATTCTGATATCATTTCTGTTCTTATTTTACTACAGGTATTCTTCTTGGTTGCTGATGAAACAGACAAGGATGATGTTTATATAGTCTGTTTTAACATGAAAAAGGAGAAGATAACCATCCTTGATTCAATTGAAGATAAAACTAAGGTGTATGATACATGTGTTGAATGTTTGGTAAGATCCTTTTTAAAGCGTGGTATTACTGACTTAAGCTTGAACTTCATTGTTTATTCTTCAACTTAATCTAATATAGTCTCACTGACTTGCAGAAAAAGGGAATGTGCCAGTATTTCCATGAAAAAAATCTTGAGCAAAAAGCAAGTAAAATTTCCAAATTTCCTTTTGAAATAATAAAGAAGGCATGTTATGGGAACATGGAAGGAATGGGTGTTGGTGTCATAGCCATGAGGCAATTGGAAACTTTCAAGGGGAATTTGAATACGTGGAAGATGGATTTGAACAAAAGTGATGTAGGTCTTATGTCTTTTTTGTTTATAAGGTGAAATAAGATAAAATTATCACACATTTTATCTTATTTTAATTGAAATTTAAATTTCTTGGTAGGTAAATGGATTAAGAATGCTCTGTGTCCGATATTGCTATGAAATGCTCACCTCTGATCATAATCAACTTGCCGTACAAGTGAAATGGAAAGTGGCAGAATATGGCAAGTTTATCAACTAGGATATGTGTCACACTTGGACACATACAGTGACAGTTTGATTTTTGGCCTAATGTCTGATTTGATCAAGTTTTAGCAATCTGATTTTTGGTTATTATGGTGTTGAGAAAACAGCAATCTGTAATATCCTCATTTTGCTTCTGTAGGTGTCAAGCAGTCATGATGCTTGGAACATTTTTCATTTCAGTCCACTCTTTAGCTTGTAACAACTGGATAACTTTTGTACCATGGCCTTTCTGATTTTTATCTTCTAATGCAATATTTGTTAAGTGCTTAGTTGTGTTAGGCTTCCTTTTATCCATTAAGATCTGTCATTGTATTTACAAGTCAAAAAAGTTCCCTCAACGGTGAATCTTTCTTAGTTTCATATTTTGTGATGTTCTCAAAAAGCAATGACCTGCTGCCCATCAGGTCATTGCATAGATGAAACACAACATACTAGTGGTTTTATCTTAGATGAATATCTGGATTTAGATGTACAACCTATAGAACAGATCATATTCAAGTAAGGTTGCAGATGAATTTCTGGAGTGGTTGTCAAAAATTCCAAAAATGAAACTTTCTCTGACAGATTTTCTATTAACTCTATATTTTGGAAGATGTGCGTGAAACACCATTCTTATTCTCTGGTTTTCATTTTTAAGACAAGTATTAGTCACTGCTCTTTTGATTAAATTTTCACATCTAAGACAAGTATTAAACAGTTTTACATTGTGGTTGATTTGATCTTTATTGATCAATGGTTACAATTAATTGTGTCTTTGGTCTTGCAACTATTATTTGATCTTTACATTGAGGGGCCTGTCTCCGAGGGCGTGGACGCAGTCCAGGCCCTCGAGCATCTGCCGGAGGAGGGTCCCAACTCCGGCCTCCGGTAGAGTGGAGGGCGACGACATGATCATCGCCCTCAACGAAACCCTAGACACAGAACGCATGACGATCCATAGCCGGTTGTCATTCTTCGACCAGAATGACACGTGGACGCCCACAAGGTGCTCGTGGTGGCAACGCTTGACGAGTTTGTACTCATCCGTCAACTCGTACCCGCACTCCAACTTGTCGACGTGCAACATCAGAATCTGTATCGGTTTCTCCGGTTAGGACGACGGCGGTGTTGAGGGTTTGGCGGTGGCTTTCCACAAGACAGCGGCGGCTGTGGTGCGGAGGATCTCCTTGGGCGTATATCTATCTTCCGAGCAGACAAAGTATCCTTCTTCTCGTGCTTCCAGTGTTACAGTCTAACAATTTGATTGATGATTTAGGGTTTTGGTAGTTAATTAGTTTGAAGTGAATTAGTTCACCACTTATTTATATATTCACAAATAAGCATAATACGTACTCCTAGTCACATAGGTATTGTAGTTTCAATAGAGTTTTACACACGGGGGAACATAAGCTACGTAATTCATTAATGAGAAAGCTCACCAAACATAACTAGAAAGCTCACCAAATAATGTTAGACTAATACTTTGTTTTTTACATGAAAGCTCACCAAATATATTAAGAAAGCTCACCAAACTTAACTACAAAGCTCACCACATATATTGAGAAAGCTCACCAAAAATATTGAGAAGGCTCACCAAACATAACTAGAAAGCTCACCAAACATAACTAGAAAATTCACCAAACATAACTACAAAGCTCACCAAATAATTTAAGACTAAGACTTTATTTTTTACATGAAAGCTCACCACATATATTGAGAAAGCTCACCAAACATTACTACAAAGCTCACCAAACATTACTACAAGGCTCACCAAGCTTAACTACAAAGCTCACCAAATATATTGAGAAAGCTCAACAAATATAACTAGAAAGCTCACCAAATAATTTAAGATTAAGACTTTGTTTTTTTACATGAAAGCTCACCAAATATATTAAGAAATCTCACCAAACGTAACTAGAAAGCTCACCAAATATATTGAGAAAGCTCACCAAATATTTTAAAAAAGCTAACCAAACATAACTAGAAAGCTCACCAAACATAACTATAAAGCTCACCAAATATATTAAGAAAGCTCACCAAACATAACTACAAAGCTCACCAAAATTAACTACTAAGCTCACCACATACATTGACAAAGCTCATCAATTTTTTATACCCATGTATTGGGTTATTAACAAGAAGGCAATTTTGTGGCGCATTTACCAAAGGAAATGGATGAGAAGTGCCCAATGTCGATTCTTTTTACTCTTAAATTTTTATCAAAATCTAATATATTTTTTCCATAATTTATTCTCAAAGTTTAAAACGTTGGCCCCAAAAATCAAAATGGGAAAAAAATATAGTCATCGTTTAAAAGCATTGGCAAAAAAAGTGACAATGATAAGAAAGATATGAGACAGAAAGAATATTCTCAATATTAATGTTCTTAAGTTGCTAGTTTTTGAAAAAACCTTTCATTACCAATTTGGTCAGGTTGAGTTTCAGCCGGGTTTGATCCATATTTTACGGGACATTTCAAGTTTAATGTCATTCAGCTTCAGTCATCCTCTGTTCAAAATTCAGTATTTCAAAAACGGGTCTCTGGTAAAAAAGAAGTCGAGCTAATTTTTGTCAAATGGTTGTCCGAACTGGACCTGGTGTTGTATATTTCCACTCCAAGTATTTAACCCGAATAAAAAATAGAAATCCCAAAAGAACTAAGATTCTGAGATACAAATATCATTAAGAATAGTTCCTAGATTAAAATGCTTAGAAAATCATAGATTAAAAAAAGAACACACAGGTTTCCCAAAATGAGATGCTCCACAATGTCACTAAGACGGAACAGTAGGCATGTGTACAGAGCTCAAATTCCAACCTCGGCTTCTGCTACTCTCTAAGCTGTAGCTGCTAGACCTCCCTATTGCTGTTTTGCTTCAAGTTAACAGGTGATAGTCACTGTAAAAAGAAAAAAAACCTCAAATCAGGTGATAGTCAAGGTGATAGTCAACTTTAAGAAATAAAGACACCAACAAATCTCAAATCAACTAATCTCAAATCAGCCTCCCACATGACCAAAGCAACAACATTAAAAAATCCAAATAATAAGCAACATAATTGTACCAAAACTGTTCAGTCAAGTCAAAATCTATTTAGTCAGCTTATTGCTACACACACACTTTGATGATGATCATATCGATAATTGTAACAGATGAGAAGTTTCTTAGAGTAAGAGGACACCCACAACCTTGATCTTTTAAAATATGACATATCTTTACATGAATACCCTGATTACTTTACTTATATATAAAGATAAATATTTGGAATCAAATTAGATTGCACATGATACCTGTCAAGGTAATCTCTTTCAGAATCCTAAATAACAGCGTATATGCTAAACCACGGGAGCATATTGGTTACTCTTCATCACTGCTGCTTTTGCTATAAAAGAAGGATTATTAAAATCTAAATGTAAGTTAAAATGAAACAACTAAAATGAAACATTTAAAAGTAACCTGTTGTTTTTCAATGGACAATTACGGCTGTCATGCGTAGTCATTTTATCATTCGTGACTCCAATGGTAGGAGGATGGATTTCAACTCTATCAGGCACTTTGCATCCAAAATAAGTTTCCAAGTCTTTCCTTTTATCATTTCCAACTATTGGCCCCATATCAGTGAGTTCATGCTCAAGGGAAGTCGTACTCTCTAAAATCACTTTCAATTTCTCATAATCTCGCCCTGCCAGAAGCATGCAGCTGTAAAACTTGCACCAGATATTAGATAAAGTTTGATTCTCTAGCTTCGTTGTGTTAAATGTTTCATCAAAATGCACCGTGCCTTCAACAACACCTCTTTTCTTTGCATATTTTGTCCATCTATCGAAAATATAAACCTTTGGCAGCTCTCTAAGCCCTTGCCCATTCAAAACTGACAGAATATGCCTACAAGGTATTCCTTGTGATACAGCTTCCCTTTTGCACCATGATTATCTCTTACGGCTGTCATTGTTTGACCTTCAACAGATTCCATCCCTTGGATACCACAGTAGCAAAAGCCATTCCAAAATTCTTCTTGAAACAAGTAAAAATTGGTGTGTGTGTAAACCTCCCGTGCATGGCGCTCCAAGGGTAATTCTGTTCTTAGAACGAGATTTGAAGTTAAGGATGCATTCTGTTGTTTGTACTCATTGTCACGATGAGTATCAATGGCATGCTGAAACCGCACCCAAAATTCTACCAAACTTATTAGTTGGTTTGTCAAACAACTGAACGTTTGGTTTTGGCTTTCTGAACCTGACGTTCTTACAACAGCACCAAAGTATGTGGTATCAAAATATACCTGGGCCCATTGCTCCTTTATTGAAAAGATATGTGGGAACCAATAATTACACAACAAATCAAAATCAGTCATTATGCGTAGCCATTCCTCTTCAAATTCTTCAGGACTCTCTGAGGACCAAACACAGGATTTCAAACGCGTATAGAAGTCTTCATATGAATTCACAGTGGGGCCCACATATTCTGGAACTTTTTTTAGTATATGCCAGATGCAAAACCCATGTATTGATTTCTTAAACACTTCAAAAAGGGCTAACCTAATAGAATGGTCCTGATCAGTAATTATACTTATTGGTTGCTTCCCTCCCATTGACTCTGAGAATTTTGAAAAAAGCCAAATAAAGGAGTCTCCTTTCTGATTACAAACTAACGCTGCCCCAAAACAAATCAACTTACGGCAGTTATCCACACCAGTAAAGGGGCAGAAAGTAAGATCATACTTATTCGTGCCATGTGTTGTGTCAAATGAGAGTATATCTCCAAATGAAGAGTAATTTAAACGACTTAATGAATCAGCCCAAAACACTCTCTTCAAGCGACTCTCTTCATCCACTTAATATGCGAAGTAAAACTGTGGCTCTGTCTCTTTTCTCCTCTTTAACGTGTCAATAAACATATGGGCATCATTGTCCTTAATGATGGCCTTCAAGCTTCTTTGATAGTTCAAAAAATCCTTTTTCGTACAACCCACATTTTGATGACCCATCATTACCTCCGCCGTAACATCAAAAACCTTAGAGGGACCTACATTGACTCTACTAGCACTACACAACATGTGCTTGTGCGATGTAGAAACTTCCCTCGATGAAGATAGGAAATGTCTTCTGCTCGGAGTAACCATGAAATGGACATGGGACTCTTCGAACTGAATAATCTTACAACCCTCCTCACATGACACAACTAAAATACGAGCGCGACAACCTTCTCGAGTTTCAGCTCTTTTCTTTCTTTTTGGTTGTTTTGGGGTTATTGATTCTTCAGATAGGGGATACTGCTCAGAAAGGGGATCCTGCTCTTGAGGATGTGTCATAGTTTTAAAAACCGGACCGGACCGGTCGGTTCGGACTGGGAACTGGTGAACCGGACACCAAACCGGTCCAGTCCGGGCATTCAAACCGCCTTCGACTATGAACTGGTGGGAACCGGTTAAAACCGATCGGTTTTACCGCCGGATCCGGTTTCTTCAAATCTTTTATGAAAAATCTTAAAAAATGCACGCCTGGGGGTTCGAACACAGGACTGCATGGGAGTAAGGAACTTCTCTAAGCCATCTCTGCTATAATGCTTAGTAGGAACTTTCAACTATTCGTTTTTTATGTTCTTTATTCAAATTTTTTATCAAATACTTTTTAAGTATATATAGTTTTTTTTCCTAAAATTCAAAACCCATTGAGGTAATTGATATGGAGTGCATATTACACAAATATTTTATATATATTTTTAAATACTAGACAAAATGTTTAAAAAAATTCAAATCACTTTTTATTTCTAAGATTTTTTAAATAAGTAAGCTTTATTTTTTATTTAATGAAACAACTCAAGTAAATTAAGTTAAATTATAAATTTAGTAAAACATCAATTCTTTATTTATAAATAGAGGAAATATTACTTTATTAATCATATATTAGTTTTTTTAATTCAATGCCACAATGTGTGTGTATATATTTATTTATTTATTTATTTATTTATTTATTTATTTATTTATTTATCTATTTATTAAAAATGTTTGAACCACCAGTTCAACCACTCGAACCACTAGTTCGACCAGTAAACCAGTGAACCACTAGTTCGACCAGTAAACCACTCGAACCACTATGGGATGGATTATAACTTCAAGGCCAGTTTTAGGTTGTTTCCTAAAACCTTCTTTTGAACACACATGTTTTCCAAGTTTTATCCCCATTTCTACTTTTTGAAGATGAACCACAACATATGCTAAACCCTGATTCTCGGGCATACTGATTGTAGAATGCTTGGCATTCTACAAAACTCGAAAAAACTTGACCTATTTGAATCTTTAAGTTGTCTGGTACATCAGGAACCCAATTCCCCAAAGTTATAGAAGCAAATGATGGCGTTTGTAGAAAACTAGAATCAATTGAATAGCTTTCCATTTGCATAAGATAAAAGCAACCTATAGAATATGTCAAAGAGGGAGAAAATAAACATAAACTGTAATTTCTTATCATGAGGAAAAGTGAACATAAACCGTGTTCAATTTCTTTTGCACTTTTATTTATCTATCTGGAGAAAATCAATTTAAAAATGGAACATTTAGAGCCGAAAAGAGCAGACATTTTAAGGAAGATAAAAGAAGCTGAAGGTCATAAGACAACATGCTTCTGCTGTGGCAGAATGATGGACATTAGGTTGCATATGTTCATGTTTGAATGTCTTTTCTGTATTTGCATGTTGGCTGTTTACAGCTTAATAATGCTCAGTATGGTGACGTGTAAGTGTGTAACACAATAGAATGTTAATTGTGTCCTGATATGTGTTTAACTTGTGACTCCAGTAGTTGTGCTTGGATCAGTTAGACTAAGTTAGAATTTATTGTGCTCTTAAATTAAACACTTGATCACTGCCTACCCTACCTCCCACCACTGGTTTTGCATCACATCAACTAGTGCGATGGTGATTACTCTGAAATTTTGATAGTTCAATTTTTGCAATTTTGATAATGTCCATTGAAAGCCTGTACAGAATGCATCCATTTTGATAAAACTCATCAAACATTTTGATAAAACTAACAAAATATTACTGAGTTTCCACATTCTTGTTTGTATATTAAGGATGAATAAAACAAGATAGCAACCAAAATAAATCTTAGTACTCACTCATTGAGAATCCATCAGGTATCTCAAATCACCATACTCACAAATTCATAGTCACAACTTTTGTCATACCTTTCTCCATTACTTTCATCACAAAGAAAAGAGCTCTTTTTGATAAATTCTCCTAAAAAAGTTATCCTAAAAAGGCATAAAGAAACAGAGTAGAACGAATTACCTGGTAAGTAGTATGCTGTCCAACGGATGAAGAAGAAGGAATACCCTTGACTAATCCAATGATAGGTTGAATCTGATGTCTTCCATATCTGGGAATTAAATGCAGAGGTCAGATAAATTGAAGAGGCGGATAGGGATTTCAGATTCGAATTTGCGAAGAAGATGAAATTGGAGAAGAGAGGATGAAAATTGGAGAAGAAGATGGCATTGGCGACAATTGGGGAAGAAGATGGAAACGGGAAGAGGATGAAATTGGGGAAGAAGATGGAAACGGGAAATGAAACGGGAAGTTTGAAGAGCGCGCGTGTCATCTGATGGGAACCGTCATCTTACCGAAACTCATCATCTAACCGGAGTCAATCCATTATATATATATATATATATATATATATATATATATATATATATATATATATATATATATATATATATATATATATATATATATATATATATATATATATATATATATATATATATATATATATATATATATATATATATATATATATATATATATATATATATATATATATATATATATATGTATATGTATATATATATATATATGTATATATGTATATATGTATGTATGTATATATGTATATATGTATGAGTAAGTCTAAAATGACACTAGTGCTACTGGTCATTTGCTTACACCAGTTCGTTTGGAGAATCTACGGTGCCCCGTTTGTAAAAATGACGGTTCCTACCCCCCTAACCCTCCACCTAAACCCCCACCCCAGCCCCACCCTTGCCCCCTACCCCAGCCCCCCTCCCTACCCTGGGCAGTATACCAGGGTAGGGAGGGGGGCTGGGGTAGGGGGCAAGGGTGGGGCTGGGGTGGGTGGAGGGTTAGGGGGGTAGGAACCGTCATTTTTACAAACAGGGCACCGTAGCCAAATGAACTGGTGTAAGCGACTGGTGTATAAGTAACTGGTGTCATTTTAGACGCTTCCTATATGTATATGTGTGTGTGTGTGTGTGTCTATATATATATATATATATATATATATATATATATATATATATATATATATATATATATATATATAGGAGCTTTGAACAATTCCACAGGCCCAATGTTTTATGCGGAAATTTTTTCCTGCTGCCTTTGTATATAGATAGACTAGATTTTTTTACCCGTGCGTTGCACGATAAAAATAATATATTCTACTCCATACAAAATAGGAAATTATTAATATTGTCTAAAAAAGAACTAATTATAAAAAGGTGAAATGACAAAAGAAGTAGTATGTGATCTATTTCGATAGTAATTCTATACACATCAAGGTAACTTTTTTCCAATTGCTAGCACTAAACAAACAAAATTACAAATTATAAAAAAAAATCTTATAAAAAAGCTTCATATTGTAACATCTATTCAAAATTGACTTTATCTTGTTTGGAAATCAAAAGGAAGAAGTTTTTGAGTTTATGTTCAGACTAGGGCTGTTCATCGGTCCAAGACCGGACCGAACCGGACCGACCCGGACCGGACCGAAGACCGAAATGAGTAAATTCTTGGACCGAAGACCGGACCTAAATCCATTCGGGTTTGGACCGGACCGGACCGAAATATTTAGGACCGAACCGGTCCGGACCGATTGGACCGAAAAAATTATATTTTTTTAATTATTTTGATCAATTAAATATATTTTAGACTTTTTACTTTGTACCATTCAAATAGAAAATGAATAAAAAAAATAGGCAGCTTTAAAATGGATAAACAATATGAACTACTTCAATGTAGAACCATAAAAACAAATATGAAATGTTTTTTTAAAGATTTTTTTAAAATTACTTAATAAAAAACACTTTAAATTAAATAAATTAAAATATTTATTAAAATAGAGCATCAAAGTGTAATACGAAATTTAAAAAGTAGAGTTTTAGTATTTAGGTCTTTTAGGTCCAGTAGGTCATTAGGTCCAACCGGCCCAATCGGTCCGGACCTAAATCATTTCGGGTTTGGACCGGACCGGACCGAAACCCGAATGCCAAAATTTTCTGGACCGAAGACCGACCCAAAATCCATTCAGTCCGGGTTCGGTCTGGACCTATCGGTCCGGTTCGGTCGGTTTTTTCGGTCCGGACCTAAATGTGAACAGCCCTAGTTCAGACCATGGTGACTCGTGTTGCATCCAGCCTGTTTGGAAATCAAAAACACGAATAGAACCCACTTATCTTCCCCACCATTCAGCTATATGAACTTGTTGCCTGACAAAGGTTCCAACGAAGCAGATTCGACATTGCAGGGCATGTCATACATCTTTACCAACCTAGGGTGATTAGCATCCCAAAACTTGAAAGAGGAATCATTAACATTCCTTATATAGTATTCATCCTGAGATACTTCGCTACTTTATAAAGAAGATTTTGTGTGAAGAGTTTCACAACTTCACCGTTTTAAATATCATATTCTACAGATTTTCTAATAAAGTCCTAGCCAAGAATGCTTTAGACTGATAAAAGAGCATATTACTCATTAACATGGTCATATGTATTGCATTTACTTATTTGAAAACAAAATTTCTAAATGTATTACTAAACCTAAATGCTGAGTAAAAAATGATATGCCAGCAAGTGTTAAAAAGTAAAGGGCAACACATGATTTTGAGCTTAGCTTCTTTTTTGTGCAATGATCTAAAATAAAATTGTCAACATTATTTTCATCACATCAAAAACTTGTCTCCAAATATATATTCTCCGAAAACTTGTCTCTAGATTTATATTCTCCAAAATGTATTTTCTCTAAATATTCCCTCATTGAGGCCTAGAAATATTTAGTTTTTGAAAAAAATCAAATTGATTTTTAAATAAAATTAAGAATAGAAACTAAAATAAAAAACAATCAAAAAAGAGAAGCAAGCAGGACGGATTGAAAGCCCGGAGCTACATAGCCGAGTTGCTTCTTGCTTGTTCGATACCCGTCTAGGGGACTCTAGGTTGCCACCATTCTCGCCATGGCCGTCATAAACCATATTAGCGTAGGAGAAATTAGATTACCTACTAATTAATTTTGTATTAATTGTCCATGTTCCGGCACAGTGATCTTACCTTACTGCCACCACCATGCAAAGACTGCTCCCCGGCAAGCTAATCTACCACCGTGAAAATATTACTCCCCGACGTACTAATCTGCCGAAACAAAAAAATTAAATAAATAATAAAACAAATCTGGATCGATAAATCTAGTAAAACAGTCAACCGTACTTTAAAAACACTAAATACCAAATTCAAAAGAAGAGAAGGCGTTGGGGACTTGGATATGCTTCCTGCCTCTTTTTTCTTTTTTGTCCGTCCGGCGCTAGGAAACTGCCCTAGGCTCTGATCTCGGTGTGTGAATCCTTCTCCAAAGTCCAAAGAAGATGATAGTTTAATTAAAATATAAGTTTTAATTATGATTAAACCTGAGTTTTTGCCTTACTTAAAGCTAAATTTACAGTTTGACAGGTTAGAAAATGTAACAAAAACCTGAAAGATTATATAAATTGAAAAAAAAGGAAGGGGAGTTTTGAAAGTGTTATAAGTTTTGGAACACTTCTTTATAAATTACATTCGTAGTTTAGTTACATGAAGGAAGGTCTTTATTGCAAATCAAAATTTTTAATAATTTCTGTGCGTTGCACGAGAAGAATATTTGACTATTATTTTAAAGAAACAATGAATAAATTTTACTCCGCATGATATAAATAAATTGAGTTTGTGCAAAATAATCTGTACAATTACACAACATACAAATCACTTGAAAGGGATGCTATTTGTGTATATATCTTTCTAAGTATTGTCAAAGTGTACCTAAATAAACTAATGAAAAAATAATAGAAGAATTGCTGAGACACAGTATGCTTGTTGACCTAGGAGCTCAGATTACTCAATAATGACTCTGCAATGCAATATTTTTTTGACATATCACAAATCATAGATTGTAGCATAAGACACAGAAGAAAATATCAAAGTATCCATTGATGTGAAACCGAACAGAAGTGAAAATTAGTATGACCAAAAAAAGAAATAGAAGAAGCAGAGAGGTGAGACAAAGAAGTATTAAAACTACCAGTCATTATCATGCAGCTCCGTAGTGACCACAAAGCTTCTTCATTTCCATCTTAGTTGTCCCTTGTCCTTGTCGTGGTCTTCTTCCACCATCGCCAAACCTAGAGTTATAAGATTTGGAAACTCCAAGTACCAAAATACTTATAAGCATTCTTTAAATATAAATAATTTGAAATAAAAAAAAGGACAGGGTGTTATCTCGTCGTCTGTAGTTGTCGATTACTGGAATTAAATCGTTGTCCATGGATAAAGTTAGGGTTCCAATGCTATCCCAATAGTGAGTGAAGAGATCAATTGTTAATGTCACTTGAGTAACATTTTCATAACAAAATATTGAAGATGTGGTTAAGTGTTACAAAAAGCCTTGGATGTCTTGAATCAATTTTAACAATGTCTTCAAGCACGTTAAAACGTGTGTTCTGATTCCAAATTAAAACTTCATAAACTACATGCATCTTTTTCTAACTTACCAAAAACATTCAGGTTGTTATGAAAGCAAGCTAGATCCTAAAATTTTCTTATTTTATAGCTTGATCAGAGACCATAGCCATTAACCTTAATTTTGAGTAATGCTACAAAGTAGTGATCGTTTTTGTCAAATAGCAGCAAAATAAATACGTCGGAAATTTATCAAGAGTGTTAAGAACAAAGTCTAAAACTCATAAGGCCAATTACAGCTTCAAATATTTTTTATCTAGCAAACCCACACTAAAAAATAGATTCCTCATATCCCAAATAGAAAAGCACTATGTATATGAATCATTAGCTCAAAAGGATATGTGCATAAGAAAATAGTTTCTACTGTAAATACTTCAATATACTAATAATAATATAAAATATAAGCTCTTTGATAAATTCTTTATGCATGTTGGTAAATTATTTTGTAGTACCCTTACCTGGTTAATCATAGCAACTTTAACACTTTTAGGCCCTCTTTGAAAAATCAATCTCTGCTGCACCGGTTGAGAACGCGGCTGTAGAGGATCGGAAGTTGTGCAGTCTCGAGATAGTGAGGAGATCGTGTCTGGAAGTTGTTCACTTGCGTTGTATTGCTCAGAAATATAAATTGCTCGTGATTCCAAGTTTATCAATCTAATACGAGCACAACAATGTTGCCAAGATGACCATCAATCATAAGCTACATTAATGATAAGAAAAATGCAAAACTATGCTTGAACATGTATTTAATATACTCCGTACATAAGATAACTCCATTGTGGAAGATCTGATCTTTGTTTCTACCCATGAAACCAAATTTTTTGAAACCTAAAATAATAATAAAAGGTTACTCTTTTTGTTGGAGGCTCAAAATAATAGTAAAAAATCAATGCTTAATTAAACATGCATATTCAAGCAAAATCTGAACTAATAAGAAAATGCTCAAACTCCAAATCCATTGACACTTAATTAATATAATAAAAGAAAAATAATAAATAGACTAAAAAAATTGGCTTCATGAAACTTATAAAAATATATACAAACAACCAACAAAATCAAAGAGTAGAACACATTATAGGACCGTAAAACATGTAAATTCTTTTTTGCATTTTGTTCAGATTCCAAGGTATAAAAAACCTGATATTCCAAGTGGGTGATGAACGGTAAAAACATACCAAATGCATATCCAGTTGCTGCGAGGAGTTGCAGTAGGGACTGTTGTTTTTCATTCTTCTAGCTTCTTTCACTTGGCACTTGGAGGCTTCACCCTCACCTTTCGTATTGAGAGAACTGAAAGACATTTAACTGATTATACGGACTTAAAACTAAATATGTATAACAACTTTAAGACTTATGTGTTGTAATATTATCAAACTTTAGGATCTAGTATATTTAAAAATCACATGTATATGATGAAAACTAGATATATTTGCACCTAAAATCTAAACTTCAATTGAAGATTATAAGTTCATGTATACATGGAGAGCATATTCAAATATCACAATGCAGTGAAACTAAATTTGGAAAAATGACTTCTAATTTATTGGTTGTTTGAGAAGTCCAAAGTTAAAAATGAATTCCAGAGAAGAAAAATACCACTTTAAAATGGTGGTGTCATTGTTGAATTGTGATCTTGTTGACCTATAGCAAGAATCCAAAGACAGAGACATTATCACTCCATCGAAGAAAAGATGAAAAAATGAAAGATTCGGTCATATATATAAAGAAATTTCAATAAAAAAAGAAAAGGGCATTACCCTCGTCCCTGAATCCCTGCCCTGTGATGCGTCAAGTCGAGGAGTTGTTCTCTGAATTTAATGGTTGAAACCCTAGCCTGCATCTGCCATCCGTCCTCGCTGCATCCTTACCCCTTTATCACTGTCGTCTCTCTTCTGGCACTACGAATCTGGCCTAGGCTTAGGGAGCGAAGAGGATCGGAAGAAAAATCAATCTCTGCTGCACCGGTTGAGAACGCGGCTGTAGAGGATCGGAAGTTGTGCAGTCTCGAGATAGTGAGGAGATCGTGTCTGGACGGGTGCACTCTCGAGAACACCGCGTTAAGGTTGTTGCTCCCTGCGTTCGGTATGCTGGTAATGTGCAAAGCCCCTCCGTGCCGCGAGAAAGAATCCAGCCAGCCTAGGGTAAAAGGTTAGCCGGCGTTGTCGTCTCCCACCTTGTTCTGTTTGAATCCCTGTTGTCCATGGCGGAAGAAGGGTCAAAACCTAGTCGCTTTGCCCTTCTCCTCTTGATAGAAATGAAGCCGGCGTAGATCTCGATTTTGGAGAAGCTTACGGAATACGCTTGAATATTTTTCCTTTTTACTTGGCATATAGGGACAGCTGCACTAATAGTCTTTTCATAGCCCACATTTTAAAGCCAGCCCAATAAATAATGATCGAGAAATGTAAATTGCTCGTGATTCCAAGTTTATTAATCTAATACCAGCACAACAATGTTGCCAAGATGACCATCAATCATAAGCTACATTAATGATAAGAAAAATGCAAAACTATGCTTGAACATGTATTTAATATACTCCGTACATAAGATAACTCCATTGTGGAAGATCTGATATTTGTTTCTACCTCGAGCAATATGAAGCCAAATTTTTTGAAACCTAAATAATAATAAAAGGTTACTCTTTTTGTTGGAGGCTCAAAATAATAGTAAAAAATCAATGCTTAATTAAACATGCATATTCAAGCAAAATCTGAACTAATAAGAAAATGCTCAAACTCCAAATCCATTGACACTAAATTAATATAATAAAAGAAAAATAGTAAATAGACTAAAAAACTTGGCTTCATGAAACTTATAAAAATATATACAAACAACCAACAAAATCAAAGAGTAGAACACATTATAAGATCGTAAAACATGTAAATTTTTTTTTGCATTTTGTTCGGATTCCAAGGTATAAAAAACCTGATATTCCAAGTGGGTGATGAACGGTAAAAACATACCAAATGCATATGCAGTTGCTGCGAGGAGTTGCAGTAGGGACTGTTGTTTTTCATTCTTCTAGCTTCTTTCACTTGGCACTTGGAGGCTTCACCCTCACCTTTCGTATTGAGAGAACTGAAAGACATTTAACTGATTATACGGACTTAAAACTAAATATGTATAACAACTTTAAGACTTATGTGTTGTAATATTTAAAAATCACCTGTATATGATGAAAAATAGATATATTTGCACCTAAAATCTAAACTTCAATTGAAGATTATAAGTTCATGTATACATGGAGAGCATATTCAAATATCACAATGCAGTGAAACTAAATTTGGAAAAATGACTTCTAATTTATTGGTTGTTTGAGAAGTCCAAAGTTAAAAATGAATTCCAGAGAAGAAAAATACCACTTTAAAATGGTGGTGTCATTGTTGAATTGTGATCTTGTTGACCTATAGCAAGAATCCAAAGACAGAGACATTATCACTCCATCGAAGAAAAGATGAAAAAATGAAAGATTCGGTCATATATATAAAGAAATTTCAATAAAAAAAGAAAAGGGCATTACCCTCGTCCCTGAATCCCTGCCCTGTGATGCGTCAAGTCGAGGAGTTGTTCTCTGAATTTAATGGTTGAAACCCTAGCCTGCATCTGCCATCCGTCCTCGCTGCATCCTTACCCCTTTATCACTGTCGTCTCTCTTCTGGCACTACGAATCTGGCCTAGGCTTAGGGAGCGAAGAGGATCGGAAGAAAAATCAATCTCTGCTGCACCGGTTGAGAACGCGGCTGTAGAGGATCGGAAGTTGTGCACTCTCGAGATAGTGAGGAGATCGTGTCTGGACGGGTGCACTCTCGAGAACACCGCATTAAGGTTGTTGCTCCCTGCGTTCGGTATGCTGGTGATGTGCAAAGCCCCTCCAGCCAGCCTAGGGTAGAAGGTTAGCCGGCGTTGTCGTCTCCCACCTTGTTCTGTTTGAATCCCTGTTGTCCATGGCGGAAGAAGGGTCAAAACCTAGTCGCTTTGCCCTTCTCCTCTTGATAGAATTGAAGCCGGCGTAGATCTCGATTTTGGAGAAGCTTACGGAATACGCTTGAATTTTTTTCCTTTATACTCGGCATATAGGGACAGCTGCACTAATAGGCTTTTCATAGCCCACATTTTAAAGCCAGCCCAATAAATAATGACCCGGAACAAAAATTTGGGCGGGAGTACTGTTCATTTATGCCTCTCACCATTGTATAGACTAGATTTTAACCCGTGCGATGCACGGTAAAAACACTATAATATTAAATTATATACAACATTAACGGTATTATATGAGACATTTTTTTCTTCTTTGCAATTTAAAATTATTAATCTTTATCGATTTGTCAAAATAACCACATATTGCATAAATAAGTTTTTGCATTACATGTGTGTTGCACGGTGCATAATTCTGTTTACATTAAAATGTGAAAAATGATAATGTTGATTGATGAATCTTTGTATCAAAGGATAGATACATATGTACAAATATAGCATCATGTATAAATGGAAGTTTTATGGTATTTTATCACAAATAGTAGGCAAGTTGTTTTGTGGTATACAAATAATAAAATAAAATACATGCCATCTTTCTCAAATTAATATATTATATTTATTTAATTTTCAAAAAAATAATTTTTTTTTCAAAATGTTACAAAAAAATCAAAATTTATAAAATGAAATAAAATACACTGACCTGATACCTGATCTTGATCTTCAAACCATCTCCTTTAATTTGCAAAAGCTCGAGTTGAAAATTTACTGATTTGCTTCATGTGAAGTTTGGAGGTGGTTTTCAGATGCTTCAAAATAAAAATAGTGAAAAAAGTTAGAAATATAAAACTAAATAAAATATACAAAATGGAGGAAGAGTAAGACCTGTAAATTGCTCTTATTGACTCAATCATTGCTTCTACTTCAAATGAACACTTTCTCGACATGACTCCATTGCGAGCACCATCAAGTGCTCCATTCACCATCATTGTTCCCTTCCACATAAGGAAAAAAATTGATGCAAAAAATTTAAAGTAGAATCTAAAAATTATTGGGACTTCATCTATTTTATCACAATTTGCAAGTAAATTATAGAAACAGGATCTCTAATCTGTCGATGAAAATTGGGGAGGAAGCCATCTATTTTGGAACCTGGCTATCTTGAAGCCGGAAACTGAGAAAGTCGAGATGCAAAGACCAAGGAAGAAGAACAAAAATAGACCTTCTCTAGGGCAGTCAAATGTGGAAGAGAGATTGAAGGTCGTCGCTCGTCATTCTAGTCGTCGGTTATGTTAGGATCGAAACCCTAGCCCGTCGTTGTCACCATCCTCGACAGCGTTGCTCCATCTTTCTGAGTTGACTCCGTTTCGGCGCTAGGAATTTGCATAGGCTCAGCCAGCACACTGATGAGGAAGAAAAAACCTCTCTGAAATTTGACGGATGATAGAACACACTATGAGCGAGCGTGATATCGTGGGAGGTTGATGTAAATGCATAATGGTGTAACTGTTCCCGCACAATTTTTCCTGCTGCTGTTGTAAATAGGAGGATATTGATGAATCATGGAAAAAAATTATAAATAAGGAAAGAAACAGTAGAAAATGGCTAAACTAATCAATGTAAGCCAATTAAATGAAAAAGATAAGTGAAATTGAAAATATGAGAATATAGGAATCACCTGGATAGAGGTAGCCAAAAGGAAGAACGTCATATTCATGCACCTCTGCTTAAGACATAAGTGCTTATGGACTTCTAAGCTTCAGACAATGAGGTCTCTAAAGTTCTCTTCATTTTTCCAAGAACAATCAACCACCGTTTGTATTATCATCTTCATTCAATCCCAATCTTTCATTTTTAGATTCAAGAGTAGTAATGAAAAGGATCAGGTAGAAGATATAGAAAATGGTTTTACCTCTCCATTAAATCTAAAAGCTTCTGAAAAAGAAAATAAATATATCAAAATTTTTACGTCAATTTACTGTTTGCGATTACCAATTAAGAAAAACCTGGATTGAACCTAGGAATTAATCACACAAAAAATGGATTGTTTAGGGTAAACTTCAAGTGAATTGATCTAAACAAATCCCGCATTTGTTTTAAGATGAAGTTACAAATTTGATGATATTAATGGATATGAAATTCATATGGAGAGATATATATAGGAGTACAAATGGTTAGAAGGTAGCTTTGAAATCTCAATTATGAAAAAAATGAAGGAATTGATGCTGAAATTTGGATGTGTTGTACCTGCGGGGTCAATGTCAAGAAAGATGATGAACAATTGCTTAACTCTTGCAAAGACAACCTCCACCCATCTCCCTCTTCTTCAAGCTGCAATGTTCCTGAAGATCTCACTGTCTTCTCTATTCATTTTAATCGTTTGAGTACTCCCTCGCCCTATGTCTATTCTCAATCCAATCTGCGTTGAAGTGAAGCCAGCGTTGACAGTCACCAGAGCCTCCATATACCCCCTCCCAGAATTCGTCTGTCAACAATGCTGCACCCAGCAGATTAAAATGCTCGCCTTTTTCTTTGTCTCCTATGGATGTGCCTCATGCTTCCATCCATATTGCTAAGTGCTTGGGGGCTTGCAGTTTTCAATGATCGCCAAGCATCCCGCCAGCTTGCGTTGTATTGCTCAGAATACGATTGGGCGGGAACAATTACTGCTTTTTTTCCTGCTAAAAGTAAATAAAAGGGTCGTAAAGCAGCTTCTGATCGAGAAATGTAAATTGCTCGTGATTCCAAGTTTATTAATCTAATACCAGCACAACAATGTTGCCAGATGACCATCAATCATAAGCTACATTAATGATAAGAAAAATGCAAAACTATGCCTGAACATGTATTTAATATACTCCGTACATAAGATAACTCCATTGTGGAAGATCTGATATTTGTTTCTAGCTCGACCAATATGAAGCCAAATTTTTTGAAACCTAAATAATAATAAAGGTTACTCTTTTTGTTGGAGGCTCAAAATAATAGTAAAAAATCAATGCTTAATTAAACATGCATATTCAAGCAAAATCTGAACTAATAAGAAAATGCTCAAACTCCAAATCCATTGACACTTAATTAATATAATAAAAGAAAAATAATAAATAGACTAAAAAAATTGGTTTCATGAAACTTATAAAAATATATACAAACAACCAACAAAATCAAAGAGTAGAACACATTATAGGACCGTAAAACATGTAAATCCTTTTTTGCATTTTGTTCGGATTCCAAGGTATAAAAAACCTGATATTCCAAGTGGGTGCTGAACGGTAAAAACATACCAAATGCATATGCAGTTGCTGCGAGGAGTTGCAGTAGGGACTGTTGTTTTTCATTCTTCTAGCTTCTTTCACTTGGCACTTGGAGGCTTCACCCTCACCTTTCGTATTGAGAGAACTGAAAGACATTTAACTGACTATACGGACTTAAAACTAAATATGTATAACAACTTTAAGACTTATGTGTTGTAATATTTAAAAATCACATGTATATGATGAAAAATAGATATATTTGCACCTAAAATCTAAACTTCAATTGAAGATTATAAGTTCATGTATACATGGAGAGCATATTCAAATATCACAATGCAGTGAAACTAAATTTGGAAAAATGACTTCTAATTTATTGGTTGTTTGAGAACTCCAAAGTTAAAAATGAATTCGAGAGAAGAAAAATACCACTTTAAAATGGTGGTGTCATTGTTGAATTGTGATGTTGTTGACCTATAGCAACAATCCAAAGACAGAGACATTATCACTCCATCGAAGAAAAGATGAAAAAATGAAAGATTCGGTCATATATATAAAGAAATTTCAATAAAAAAAGAAAAGGGCGTTACCCTCGTCCCTGAATCCCTGCCCTGTGATGCATCAAGTGCTCCATTCACCATCATTGTTCCCTTCCACATAAGGAAAAAAATTGATGCAAAAAATTTAAAGTAGAATCTAAAAATTATTGGGACTTCATCTATTTTATCACAATTTGCAAGTAAAATATAGAAACAGGATCTCTAATCTGTCAATGAAAATTGGGGAGGAAGCCATCTATTTTGGAACCTGGCTATCTTGAAGCCGCAAACTGAGAAAGTCGAGATGCAAAGACCAAGGAAGAAGAAGAAAAATAGACCTTTTCTAGGGCAGTCAAATGTGGAAGAGAGATTGAAGGTCGTCGCTCGTCATTCTAGTCGTCGGTTATGTTAGGATCGAAACCCTAGCCTGTCGTTGTCACCATCCTCGACAGCGTTACTCCCTCTCTCTGAGTTGACTCCGTTTCGGCGCTAGGAATTTGCCTAGGCTCAGCCAGCACACTGATGAGAAAGAAAAAACCTCTCTGAAATTTGACGGATGAAAGAACGCACTATGAGCGAGCGTGATATCGTGGGAGGTTGATGTAAATGTATAATGGTGTAACTGTTCCCGCACAATTTTTCCTGCTGCTGTTGTAAATAGGAGGATATTGATGAATCATGGAAAAAAATTATAAATAAGGAAAGAAACAGTAGAAAATGGCTAAACTAATCAATGTAAGCCAATTAAATGAAAAAGATAAGTGAAATTGAAAATATGAGAATATAGGAATCACCTGGATAGAGGTAGACAAAGGAAGAACGTCATATTCATGCATCTCTGCTTAAGACATAAGTGCTTATGGACTTCTAAGCTTCAGACAATGAGGTCTCTAAAGTTCTCTTCATTTTTCCAAGAACAATCAACCACCATTTGTATTATCATCTTCTTTCAATCCCAATCTTTCATTTTCAGATTCAAGAGTAGTAATGAAAAGGATCAGGTAGAAGATATAGAAAATGGTTTTACCTCTCCATTAAATCTAAAAGCGTCTGAAAAAGAAAAAAAATATATCAAAATTTTTACGTCAATTTACTGTTTGCGATTAACAATTAAGAAAAACCTGGATTGAACCTAGGAATTAATCACACAAAAAATGGATTGTTTAGGGTACACTTCAAGTAAATTGATCTAAACAAATCCCCCATTTGTTTTAAGATGAAGTTACAAATTCGATGATATTAATGGATATGAAATTCATATGGAGATATATATATATATATATATATATATATATATATATATATATATATATATATATATATATAGGAGTACAAATGGCAAGAAGGTAGCTTTGTAATCTCAATTATGAAAAAAATGAAGGAATTGATGTTGAAATTTGGATGTGTTGTACCTGCGGGGTCAATGTAAAGAAAGATGATGAACAATTGCTTAACTCTTGCAAAGACAACCTCCACCCATCTCCCTCTTCTTCAAGCTGCAATGTTCCAGAAGATCTTACTGTCTTCTCTATTCATTTTAATCGTTTGAGTACTCCCTCGCCCTATGTCTATTCTCAATCCAATCTGCGTTGAAGTGAAGCCAGCCTTGACAGCCACCAGAGCCTCCATATACCCCCTTCCAGAATTCGTCTGTCACCAATGCAGCACCCAGCAGATTAAAATGCTCGCCTTTTTCTTTGTCTCCTATGGATGTGCCTCATGCTTCCATCCATATTAATAAGTGCTTGGGGGCTTGCAGTTTTCAATGATCGCCAAGCATCCCGCTAGCTTGCGTTGTATTGCTCAGAATACAATTGGGCGGGAACAATTACTGCTTTTTTCCTGCTAAAAGTAAATAAAAGGGTCGTAAAGCAGCTTCTGATCGAGAAATGTAAATTGCTCGTGATTCCAACTTTATCAATCTAATACCAGCACAACAATGTTGCCAAGATGACCATCAATCATAAGCTACATTAATGATAAGAAAAATGCAAAACTATGCATGAACATGTATTTAATATACTCCATACAAAAGATAACTCCATTGTGGAAGATCTGATTTTTGTTTCTACCTCGAGCAGTGTGAAGCCAAATTTTTTGAAACCTAAATAATAATAAAAGGTTACTCTTTCTGTTGGAGGCTTAAAATAATAGTAAAAAATAAATGCTTAATTAAACATGCATATTCAAGCAAAATCTGAACTAATAAGAAAATGCTAAAACTCCAAATCCATTGACACTTAATTAATATAATAAAAGAAAAATAATAAATAGAATAAAAAAATTGGCTTCATGAAACTTATAAAAATATCTACAAACAACCAACAAAATCAAAGAGTAGAACACATTATAGGATCGTAAAACATGTAAATTCTTTTTTGCATTTTGTTCAGATTCCAAGGTATAAAAAACCTGATTTTCCAAGTGGGTGATGAACGGTAAAAACATGCCAAATGCATATGCAGTTGCTGCGAGGAGTTGCAGTAGGGACTGTTGTTTTTCATTCTTCTAGCTTCTTTCACTTGGCACTTGGAGGCTTCACCCTCACCTTTCGTATTGAGAGAACTGAAAGACATTTAACTGATTATATGGACTTAAAACTAAATATGTATAACAACTTTAAGACTTATGTGTTGTAATATTATCAAACTTTAGGATCTAGTATATTTAAAAATCACATGTATATGATGAAAAATAGATATATTTGCACCTAAAATCTAAACTTCAATTGAAGATTATAAGTTCATGTATACATAGAGAGCATATTCAAATATCACAATGCAGTGAAACTAAATTTGGAAAAATGACTTCTAATTTATTGGTTGTTTGAGAAGTCCAAAGTTAAAAATGAATTCGAGAGAAGAAAAATACCACTTTTAAAATGGTGGTGTCATTGTTGAATTGTGATGTTGTTGACCAGCAAGAATCCAAAGACAGAGACATTATCACTCCATCGAAGAAAAGATGAAAAATGAAAGATTCGGTCATATATATAAAGAAATTTCAATAAAAAAAGAAAAGGGCATTACCCTCGTCCCTGAATCCCTGCCCTGTGATGCGTTAAGTCGAGGAGTTGTTCTCTGAATTTAATGGTTGAAACCCTAGCCTGCATCTGCCATCCGCCCTCGCTGCATCCTTACCCCTTTATCCCTGTCGTCTCTCTTCTGGCACTACGAATCTGGCCTAGGCTTAGTGAGCGAAGAGGATCGGAAGAAAAATAAATCACTATTGCACCAGTTGAGAACGCGGCTGTAGAGGAGATCGTGTCTGGACGCGTGCACTCTCGAGAACACCGCGTTTAGGTTGTTTCTCCCTGCGTTCGGTATGCTGGTGATGTGCAAAGCCCCTCCGTGCGGCCAGAAAGAATCCAGCCAGCCTAGGGTAGAAGGTTAGCCGGCTTTGTCGTCTCCAACCTTGTTCTGTTTGAATCCCTGTTGTCCATGGCAGAAGAAGGGTCAAAACCTAGTCGCTTTGCCCTTCTCTTCTTGATAGAATTGAAGCCGGCGTAGATCTCGATTTTGGAGAAGCTTACGGAATACGCTTGAATTTTTTTCCTTTTTACTCGGCATATAGGGACAGCTGCACTAATAGGCTTTTCATAGCCCACATTTTAAAGCCAGCCCAATAAATAAAAATAATGACCCGGCCCAAAAATTTGGGCAGGAGTACTGTTCATTTATGCCTCTCACCATTGTATAGACTAGATTTTAACCCGTGCGATGCACGGTAAAAACACAATAATATTAAATTATATACAACATTAACGGTATTATATGAGACATTTTTTCCTCTTTGCATATTAAAATTATTAATCTTTACTGATTTGTCAAAATAACCACATATTGCATAAATAAGTTTTTGCATTACATGTGTGTTGCACGGTCCATAATTCTGTTTACATTAAAATGTGAAAAATGATAATGTTGATTGATGAATCTTTGTATCAAAGGATAGATACATATGTACAAATATAGCATCATGTATAAATAGAAGTTTTATGGTATTTTATCACAAATAGTAGGCAAGTTGTTTTGTGGTATACAAATAAATAAAATAAAATACATGCCATCTTTCTCAAATTAATATATTTCATTTATTTAATTTTCAAAAAAATAATTTTTTTTAGAAAATGTTACAAAAAAATCAAAATTTAAAAAATGAAATAAAATACACTGACCTGATACCTGATCTTGATCTTCAAACCATCTCCTTTAATTTGCAAAAGCTCGAGTTGAAAATTTACTGATTTACTTCATGTGAAGTTTGGAGGTGGTTTTCAGATGCTTCAAAATAAAAATAGTGAAAAAAGTTAGAAATATAAAACTAAATAAAATATAAAAAATGGAGGAAGAGTAAGACCTGTAAATTGCTCTTATTGACTCAATCATTGCTTCTACTTCAAATGAACACTTTCTCGACATGACTCCATTGCGAGCACCATCAAGTGCTCCATTCACCATCATTGTTCCCTTCCACATAAGGAAAAAAATTGATGCAAAAAATTTAAAGTAGAATCTAAAAATTATTGGGACTTCATCTATTTTATCACAATTTGCAAGTAAATTATAGAAACAGGATCTCTAATCTGTCGATGAAAATTGGGGAGGAAGCCATCTATTTTGGAACCTGGCTATCTTGAAGCCGCAAACTGAGAAAGTCGAGATGCAAAGACCAAGGAAGAAGAACAAAAATAGACCTTTTCTAGGGCAGTCAAATGTGGAAGAGAGATTGAAGGTCGTCACTCGTCATTCTAGTCGTCGGTTATGTTAGGATCGAAACCCTAGCCCGTCGTTGTCACCATCCTCGACAGCGTTGCTCCCTCTTTCTGAGTTGACTCCGTTTCGGCGCTAGGAATTTGCCTAGGCTCAGCCAGCACACTGATGAGGAAGAAAAAACCTCTCTGAAATTTGACGGATGATAGAACGCACTATGAGCGAGCGTGATATCGTGGGAGGTTGATGTAAATGTATAATGGTGTAACTGTTCCCGCACAATTTTTCCTGCCGCTGTTGTAAATAGGAGGATATTGATGAATCATGGAAAAAAATTATAAATAAGGAAAGAAACAGTAGAAAATGGCTAAACTAATCAATGTAAGCCAATTAAATGAAAAAGATAACTGAAATTGAAAATATGAGAATATAGGAATCACCTGGATAGAGGTAGCCAAAAGGAAGAATGTCATATTCATGCACCTCTGCTTAAGACATAAATGCTTATGGACTTCTAAGCTTCAGACAATGAGGTCTCTAAAGTTCTCTTCATTTTTCCAAGAACAAACAACCACCATTTGTATTATCATCTTCATTCAATACCAATCTTTCATTTTTAGATTCAAAAGTAGTAATGAAAATAGAAGATATAGAAAATTGTTTTACCTCTCCATTAAATCTAAAAGCGTCTGAAAAACAAAAAAAATATATCAAAATTTTTATGTCAATTTACTGTTTGCGATTAACAATTAAGAAAAACCTGGATTGAACCTAGGAATTAATCACACAAAAAATGGATTGTTTAGGGTACACTTCAAGTAAATTGATCTAAAGTTCTAAACAAATCCCACATTTGTTTTAAGATGAAGTTACAAATTTGATGATATTAATGGATATGAAATTCATATGGAGAGATATATATAGGAGTACAAATGGCAAGAAGGTAGCCTTGAAATCTCAATTATGAAAAAAATGAAGGAATTGATGCTGAAATTTGGATGTGTTGTACCTGCGGGGTCAATGTCAAGAAAGATGATGAACAATTGCTTAACTCTTGCAAAGACAACCTCCACCCATCTTCCTCTTCTTCAAGCTGCAATGTTCCTGAAGATCTCACTGTCTTCTCTATTCATTTTAATCGTTTGAGTACTCACTCGCCCTATGTCTATTCTCAATCCAATCTACGTTGAAGTGAAGCCAGCCTTGACAGCCACCAGAGCCTCCATATACCCCCTCCCAGAATTCGTCTGTCACCAATGCTGCACCCAGCAGATTAAAATGCTCGCCTTTTTCTTTGTCTCCTATGGATGTGCCTCATGCTTCCATCCATATTGCTAAGTGCTTGGGGGCTTGCAGTTTTCAATGATCGCCAAGCATCCCGCCAGCTTGCGTTGTATTGCTCAGAATACGATTGTGCGGGAACAATTACTGCTTTTTTTCCTGCTAAAAGTAAATAAAAGGGTCGTAAAGCAGCTTCTGATCGAGAAATGTAAATTGCTCGTGATTCCAAGTTTATTAATCTAATACCAGCACAACAATGTTGCCAAGATGACCATCAATCATCAGCTACATTAATGATAAGAAAAATGCAAAACTATGCATGAACATGTATTTAATATACTCCCTACATAAGATAACTCCATTGTGGAAGATCTGATATTTGTTTCTACCTCGAGCAATGTGAAGCCAAATTTTTTGAAACCTAAATAATAATAAAAGGTTACTCTTTTTGTTGGAGGCTCAAAATAATAGTAAAAAATCAATGCTTAATTAAACATGCATACTCAAGCAAAATCTGAACTAATAAGAAAATGCTCAAACTCCAAATCCATTGACACTTAATTAATATAATAAAAGAAAAATAATAAATAGACTAAAAAAATTGGCTTCATGAAACTTATAAAAATATATACAAACAACCAACAAAATCAAAGAGTAGAACACACTATAGGACCGTAAAACATGTAAATTCTTTTTTGCATTTTGTTCGGATTCCAAGGTATAAAAAACCTGATATTCCAAGTGGGTGATGAACGGTAAAAACATACCAAATGCATATGCAGTTGCTGCAAGGAGTTGCAGTAGGGACTGTTGTTTTTCATTCTTCTAGCTTCTTTCACTTGGCACTTGGAGGCTTCACCCTCACCTTTCGTATTGAGAGAACTGAAAGACATTTAACTGACTATACGGACTTAAAACTAAATATGTATAACAACTTTAAGACTTATGTGTTGTAATATTTAAAAATCACATGTCTATGATGAAAAATAGATATATTTGCACCTAAAATCTAAACTTCAATTGAAGATTATAAGTTCATGTATACATGGAGAGCATATTCAAATATCACAATGCAGTGAAACTAAATTTGGAAAAATGACTTCTAATTTATTGGTTGTTTGAGAACTCCAAAGTTAAAAATGAATTCGAGAGAAGAAAAATACCACTTTAAAATGGTGGTGTCATTGTTGAATTGTGATGTTGTTGACCTATAGCAACAATCCAAAGACAGAGACATTATCACTCCATCGAAGAAAAGATGAAAAAATGAAAGATTCGGTCATATATATAAAGAAATTTCAATAAAAAAAGAAAAGGGTGTTACCCTCGTCCCTGAATCCCTGCCCTGTGATGCATCAAGTGCTCCATTCACCATCATTGTTCCCTTCCACATAAGGAAAAAAATTGATGCAAAAAATTTAAAGTAGAATCTAAAAATTATTGGGACTTCATCTATTTTATCACAATTTGCAAGTAAAATATAGAAACAGGATCTCTAATCTGTCAATGAAAATTGGGGAGGAAGCCATCTATTTTGGAACCTGGCTATCTTGAAGCCGCAAACTGAGAAAGTCGAGATGCAAAGACCAAGGAAGAAGAAGAAAAATAGACCTTTTCTAGGGCAGTCAAATGTGGAAGAGAGATTGAAGGTCGTCGCTCGTCATTCTAGTCGTCGGTTATGTTAGGATCGAAACCCTAGCCCGTCGTTGTCACCATCCTCGACAGCGTTACTCCCTCTCTCTGAGTTGACTCCGTTTCGGCGCTAGGAATTTGCCTAGGCTCAGCCAGCACACTGATGAGAAAGAAAAAACCTCTCTGAAATTTGACGGATGAAAGAACGCACTATGAGCGAGCGTGATATCGTGGGAGGTTGATGTAAATGTATAATGGTGTAACTGTTCCCGCACAATTTTTCCTGCTGCTGTTGTAAATAGGAGGATATTGATGAATCATGGAAAAAAATTATAAATAAGGAAAGAAACAGTAGAAAATGGCTAAACTAATCAATTTAAGCCAATTAAATGAAAAAGATAAGTGAAATTGAAAATATGAGAATATAGGAATCACCTGGATAGAGATAGCCAAAAGGAAGAACGTCATATTCATGCACCTCTGCTTAAGACATAAGTGCTTATGGACTTCTAAGCTTCAGACAATGAGGTCTCTAAAGTTCTCTTCATTTTTCCAAGAAAAATCAACCACCATTTGTATTATCATCTTCATTCAATCCCAATCTTTCATTTTTATATTCAAGAGTAGTAATGAAAAGGATCAGGTAGAAGATATAGAAAATGGTTTTACCTCTCCATTAAATCTAAAAGCGTCTGAAAATTTTTACGTCAATTTACTGTTTGCGATTAACAGTTAAGAAAAACCTGGATTGAACCTAGGAATTAATCACACAAAAAATGGATTGTTTAGGGTACACTTCAAGTAAATTGATCTAAACAAATCCCGCATTTGTTTTAAGATGAAGTTACAAATTCGATGATATTAATGGATATGAAATTCATATGGAGATATATATATATATATAGGAGTACAAATGGCAAGAAGGTAGCTTTGTAATCTCAATTATGAAAAAAATGAAGGAATTGATGTTGAAATTTGGATGTGTTGTACCTGCGGGGTCAATGTCAAGAAAGATGATGAACAATTGCTTAACTCTTGCAAAGACAACCTCCACCCATCTCCCTCTTCTTCAAGCTGCAATGTTCCTGAAGATCTCACTGTCTTCTCTATTCATTTTAATCGTTTGAGTACTCCCTCGCCCTATGTCTATTCTCAATCCAATCTGCGTTGAAGTGAAGCCAGCCTTGACAGTCACCAGAGCCTCCATATACCCCCTCCCAGAATTCGTCTGTCACCAATGCTGCACCCAGCAGATTAAAATGCTCGCCTTTTTCTTTGTCTCCTATGGATGTGCCTCATGCTCCCATCCATATTGCTAAGTGCTTGGGGGCTTGCAGTTTTCAATGATCGCCAAGCATCCCGCGAGCTTGCGTTGTATTGCTCAGAATACGATTGGGCGGGAACAATTACTGCTTTTTTCCTGCTAAAAGTAAATAAAAGGGTCGTAAAGCAGCTTCTGATCGAGAAATGTAAATTGCTCGTGATTCCAAGTTTATCAATCTAATACCAGCACAACAATGTTGCCAAGATGACCATCAATCATAAGCTACATTAATGATAAGAAAAACGCAAAACTATGCATGAACATGTATTTAATATACTCCGTACATAAGATAACTCCATTGTGGAAGATCTGATTTTTGTTTCTACCTCGAGCAATGTGAAGCCAAATTTTTTGAAACCTAAATAATAATAAAAGGTTACTCTTTTTGTTGGAGGCTCAAAATAATAGTAAAAAATCAATGCTTAATTAAACATGCATACTCAAGCAAAATCTGAACTAACAAGAAAATGCTCAAACTCCAAATCCATTGACACTTAATTAATATAATAAAAGAAAAATAATAAATAGACTAAAAAAATTGGCTTCATGAAACTTATAACAATATATACAAACAACCAACAAAATCAAAGAGTAGAACACATTATAGGACCGTAAAACATGTAAATTCTTTTTTGCATTTTCTTCGGATTCCAAGGTTTAAAAAATCTGATATTCCAAGTGGGTGATGAACGGTAAAAACATACCAAATGCATATGCAGTTGCTGCGAGGAGTTGCAGTAGGGACTGTTGTTTTTCATTCTTCTAGCTTCTTTCACTTGGCACTTGGAGGCTTCACCCTCACCTTTCGTATTGAGAGAACTGAAAGACATTTAACTGATTATACGGACTTAAAACTAAATATGTATAACAACTTTAAGACTTATGTGTTGTAATATTATCAAACTTTAGGATCTAGTATATTTAAAAATCACATGTATATGATGAAAAATAGATAGATTTGCACCTAAAATCTAAACTTCAATTGAAGATTATAAGTTCATGTATACATGGAGAGCATATTCAAATATCACAATGCAGTGAAACTAAATTTGGAAAAATGACTTCTAATTTATTGGTTGTTTGAGAAGTCCAAAGTTAAAAATGAATTCGGGAGAAGAAAAATACCACTTTAAAATGGTGGTGTCATTGTTGAATTGTGATGTTGTTGACCTATAGCAAGAATCCAAAGACAGAGACATTATCACTCCATCGAAGAAAAGATGAAAAAATGAAAGATTCGGTCATATATATAAAGAAATTTCAATAAAAAAAGAAAAGGGTGTTACCCTCGTCCCTGAATCCCTGCCCTGTGATGCGTCAAGTTGAGGAGTTGTTCTCTGAATTTAATGGTTGAAACCCTAGCCTGCATCTACCATCCGTCCTCGCTGCATCCTTACCCCTTTATCACTGTTGTCTCTCTTCTGGCACTACGAATCTGGCCTAGGCTTAGTGAGCGAAGAGGATCGGAAGAAAAATCAATCTCTGGTTCACCGGTTGAGAACGCGGCTGTAGAGGATCGGAAGTGGTGCACTCTCGAGAACACCGCATTAAGGTTGTTGCTCCCTGCGTTCGGTATGCTGGTGATGTGCAAAGCCCCTCCAGCCAGCCTAGGGTAGAAGGTTAGCCGGCGTTGTTGTCTCCCACCTTGTTCTGTTTGAATCCCTGTTGTCCATGGCGGAAGAAGGGTCAAAACCTAGTCGCTTTGCCCTTCTCCTCTTGATAGAATTGAAGCCGGCGTAGATCTCGATTTTGGAGAAGCTTACGGAATACGCTTGAATTTTTTTCCTTTTTACTCGGCATATAGGGACAGCTGCACTAATAGGCTTTTCATAGCCCACATTTTAAAGCCAGCCCAATAAATAAAAATAATGACCCGGCCCAAAAATTTGGGCGGGAGTACTGTTCATTTATGCCTCTCACCATTGTATAGACTAGATTTTAACCCGTGCGATGCATGGTAAAAACTCTATAATATTAAATTATATACAACATAAACGGTACTATATGAGACATTTTTTTCTACTTTGCAATTTAAAATTATTAATCTTTATCGATTTGTCAAAATAACCACATATTGCATAAATAAGTTTTTGCATTACATGTGTGTTGCACGGTGCATAATTCTGTTTACATTAAAATGTGAAAAATGATAATGTTGATTGATGAATCTTTGTATCAAAGGATAGATACATATGTACAAATATAGCATCATGTATAAATAGAAGTTTTATGGTATTTTATCACAAATAGTAGGCAAATTCTTTTGTGGTATACAAATAAATAAAATAAAATACATGCCATCTTTCTCAAATTAATATATTTCATTTATTTAATTTTCAAAAAATAATTTCTTTTAGAAAATGTTACAAAAAAATCAAAATTTAAAAAATGAAATAAAAAACACTGACCTGATACCTGATCTTGATCTTCAAACCATCTCCTTTAATTTGCAAAAGCTCGAGTTGAAAATTTACTGATTTGCTTCATGTGAAGTTTGGAGGTGGTTTTCAGATGCTTCAAAATAAAAATAGTGAAAAAAGTTAGAAATATAAAACTAAATAAATTATAAAAAATGGAGGAACAGTAAGACCTGTAAATTGCTCTTATTGACTCAATCATTGCTTCTACTTCAAATGAACACTTTCTCGACAATGTTGCCAAGATGACCATCAATCATAAGCTACATTAATGATAAGAAAAATGCAAAACTATGCTTGAACATGTATTTAATATACTCCGTACATAAGATAACTCCATTGTGGAAGATCTGATATTTGTTTCTACCTCGAGCAATGTGAAGCCAAATTTTTTGAAACCTAAATAATAATAAAAGGTTACTCTTTTTGTTGGAGGCTCAAAATAATAGTAAAAAATCAATGCTTAATTAAACATGCATATTCAAGCAAAATCTGAACTAATAAGAAAATGCTCAAACTCCAAATCCATTGACACTTAATTAATATAATAAAAGAAAAATAATAAATAGACTAAAAAAATTGGCTTCATGAAACTTATAAAAATATATACAAACAACCAACAAAATCAAAGAGTAGAACACATTATAGGACCGTAAAACATGTAAATTCTTTTTTGCATTTTGTTCGGATTCCAAGGTATAAAAAACCTGATATTCCAAGTGGGTGATGAACGGTAAAAACATACCAAATGCATATGCAGTTGCTGCAAGGAGTTGCAGTAGGGACTGTTTTTTTTCATTCTTCTAGCTTCTTTCACTTGGCACTTGGAGGCTTCACCCTCACCTTTCGTATTGAGAGAACTGAAAGACATTTAACTGACTATACGGACTTAAAACTAAATATGTATAACAACTTTAAGACTTATGTGTTGTAATATTTAAAAATCACATGTATATGATGAAAAATAGATATATTTGCACCTAAAATCTAAACTTCAATTGAAGATTATAAGTTCATGTATACATGGAGAGCATATTCAAATATCACAATGCAGTGAAACTAAATTTGGAAAAATGACTTCTAATTTATTGGTTGTTTGAGAACTCCAAAGTTAAAAATGAATTCGAGAGAAGAAAAATACCACTTTAAAATGGTTGTGTCATTGTTGAATTGTGATGTTGTTGACCTATAGCAAGAATCCAAAGACAGAGACATTATCACTCCATCGAAGAAAAGATGAAAAAATGAAAGATTCGGTCATATATATAAAGAAATTTCAATAAAAAAAGAAAAGGGTGTTACCCTCGTCCCTGAATCCCTGCCCTGTGATGCATCAAGTGCTCCATTCACCATCATTGTTCCCTTCCACATAAGGAAAAAAATTGATGCAAAAAATTTAAAGTAGAATCTAAAAATTATTGGGACTTCATCTATTTTATCACAATTTGCAAGTAAAATATAGAAACAGGATCTCTAATCTGTCAATGAAAATTGGGGAGGAAGCCATCTATTTTGGAACCTGGCTATCTTGAAGCCGCAAACTGAGAAAGTCGAGATGCAAAGACCAAGGAAGAAGAAGAAAAATAGACCTTTTCTAGGGCAGTCAAATGTGGAAGAGAGATTGAAGGTCGTCGCTCGTCATTCTAGTCGTCGGTTTTGTTAGGATCGAAACCCTAGCCCGTCGTTGTCACCATCCTCGACAGCGTTACTCCCTCTCTCTGAGTTGACTCCGTTTCAGCGCTAGGAATTTGCCTAGGCTCAGCCAGCACACTGATGAGGAAGAAAAAACCTCTCTGAAATTTGACGGATGAAAGAACGCACTATGAGCGAGCGTGATATCGTGGGAGGTTGATGTAAATGTATAATGGTGTAACTGTTCCCGCACAATTTTTCCTACTGCTGTTGTAAATAGGAGGATATTGATGAATCATGGAAAAAAAATTATAAATAAGGAAAGAAACAGTAGAAAATGGCTAAACTAATCAATGTAAGCCAATTAAATGAAAAAGATAAGTGAAATTGAAAATATGAGAATATAGGAATCACCTGGATAGAGGTAGACAAAGGAAGAACGTCATATTTATGCACCTCTGCTTGAAATAGGAATCAGCTATGTCTATTCTCAATCCAATCTGCTTTGAAATATACAAGATATGCCTCTCAAAAAATGATACTTAATTTGACATGTCCTTGAAAGACCAATGAGCAGAAACAACAAAAGACCCCATAGTTTATATCTTAAGTTAGGTCACAGGATGTGCTCTTTATTTTGTAGTTTGTACACAAAATATACCACCTCTAATATGGAACCTATTGAAAACATAATCAAGAAATTAAATTTCAAGCTTTTGGTCCCTGAATTTCCGTTAATGGTAGATGATGGGATGACCAGTGATAAATGAACAAAATTTTCCATGAAAAAAAATAGAGCAAAAATAATAATCAATCCACATTAGAAGAAGAGTAAAGAAAGTTAATCTGGAATTATAAATAACCCTAAAATATACAAACATAACTGAAATTGTAAATTCAAGACTAAAACCAATAATAATTCCAAAATAAGAAGAGAAGGAAAGTTACGATTTACGAATATGAAAAGAACAGCCCCCTAGGGTTATACCCATCATGGATTTGAATTTCGTCGGACTAAGCTTCGTTGTTGGCCTCAAAGATGTTGTTTCTATCTTGCGTGTTCTTTCTCCAACAACCTCAGCCTCGACATCGTCTTCCCCCCTTTGCGAGTTGCGACCCTCTTTCATTCTCGCTTCTCTATCGAAGATAGAAGAAGGAAGAAAACCCTTTGGGCCTCTGGCATCGCACCTCTCTCGTTTACGCGAATGAAGCCGCTTCTCTGTTTTTTAGAACAATAAATAAACCGCACACCTTTTAAAATCCGCTGCCTAAAATGAAAAAAAGGGATTCAGATTAGGGCCTTTTTAATATTTTTAGCCCGAGAGTTTAATATATTCGTTGTCTATTGTGCGCTCTTAGAAGTCAATTTTGTAGTAGCGTGGATTTAACCTTCTAATTTTATTTTATCGGTCAAATTTTATAAATATTGACCTCGATATATGAAAAGAAAAAATTTTGTTTTTTATAAATGTAATGCCAACAATTTTTTTTTAAATGTTGTTTTGAAATATGAATTTTTCATAGGATATGATAAGTATAAATATCCATACAAATCAAGTGAGATGATTAATTATACTCATATAATGAGGAGTCTTTTAGTTATTATTATAAATATACTCATATAATGAGGAGTCTTTTAGTTATTATTATTTCAAAATAGGTAGCGACCAAAACCTTTTTTTGTTTGGCATAAGACCACTAACTTAAAGATAAAATTACTCCGTAAAAATATTTATTCAGAGAAGTATATGCACGCATAGTAAATTATTCTATAAAAATAAATACGTCAATTTCTTATGCAAAAATATAATTCTATATACAAAAATAGGAATTGTTGTTTACCCTCAATAGGCATATATCGTACACAGACTGATATGTTTGAAAAACATTATTCATTACCTGTTTCGGTTTTGCTTTGTTGTCAAATGTTTCAATAAGTACATATGTAAATGTAAAAAAATCATTAGTCAAACATATTACTTGAAAAACAAATTGGTGCTTTAAAAGATAATCCAGTTACTGATTCTTAAGATTAACCGAATGACACTCATTTTGACTTTTTTGTCAAAATAGTGGCACTCTTTCATTACAAATTATGAAAAAAGTATATTTAATTTCAATATAAATTTAATATACTTGGGTTCATCTTAGGATATAGTTTTGATATATCAATTTTTTATAATATTTATATATTCAAATTATGTTTATTTTGTAGTCAGAGAATGTCACTGTTTGACCAGAAAAAGTCAAAACAGAAAATTTTTATAGGTTGGGTGTAGTATTAATTTGATAACTATGTTCAATAAATTGAAAAAAGAATTAAAATAATGTCAAATAGTTATTCCTTATATTAATTAAAATTGCCAACTCATTAACATTATAAATAGGTGGTGGATGACTTGTTAAAAGTTGCCAAACAGACCTGCCGCTTGTCAAAATTCTGTGATCCGAGTCTCAAATATTAAAAGTTGCCAAACAGCCTTATAGCTTCAAGTCTAGCAACTGGAGCGAAGGTTTCATCAAAATATATACCTTCTTCTTGACAATAACCTTTGGCAACTAACTGGGCTTTGTTTCTAACAAAAACGCCGTTTTCATCCATCTTGTTCCGGAAGACCCAATTTTTCCCAATGACATGTTGATGAGTAAGTCTGGAAACAAGTTTCGAGATGTCATTTCTGGAAAATTGGTTGAGTTCTTCTTGCATTGCATTGATCCAATTAGAATCAGCTAGAGCTTCTTCAATATTCTTTGGTTCCACTTGTGATATGAAACAAGCAAGCATCGCTTCTAGATTCTGTTGGGCACTCCTTGTGCGAACGCCAGATAGAATATTTCCAATGACTTGTTGAGGAGGATGATCCCTTAACCAACGAAGATTGTGTTGATTAGGGTTGACTGGTTGATCTAGTCCAGCTTCTGGTTGAAGAACAGAGTTTGTTGGTGATTCCGGATGGATTGGCACTGGGTCGCCATTTCCAGAATTGTCGCTGTTTGAGTGATCCGGAATAATGGAAGACTGGCCAAGATTTTTGGTAGGCTTAGCACCGTCTGAATCCGGATTTATTTGTGAAGTATTCAGTGGTAGACTTCCGAATGGAATGAACTCCATAGGTTTCATCCTATCTCCTTCATTGACTTCTTTATCCTTGTCTGAGAGATCCAGAACCTCATGATCATGCTTTGAAGGGTTGTCAACCACATGTTTTTTTATAAAAAATAACATGTATTGACTCTTCAGTGATCATGGTTCTTTTGTTGAAGACTCTGAACGCTTTGCTCACCATGGAATATCCTAGGAAGATGGCCTCATCTGATTTCTCATCAAAAGTGTTCAGATGATTCTTCCCGTTGTTTAACACAAAACACTTGCTCCCAAAAATATGTAAATATGATATATTGGGCTTTCTCCCGTTCCACAATTCATAGGGAGTTTTGTTGTGGCTTTTATAAATCATACTCCTATTTTGAGTATAGCAAGCTGTGTTAACAGCTTCAGCCTAGAACCTCTTTGGCAAGAAAGCTTCTGCTAGCTTGGTTCTTACTGCTTCCTTCAAGGTTCTGTTTCTTCTTTCTGCTACATCATTCTGTTGAGGCGTCCTTGCTGCAGATGTCTGATGAAGAATTCCGTTTTCTTCATAGTAATGAATGATGATTTCATTCAGGAATTCTGTGCCTTTGTCAGATTTAATCTTCTGGATGATCTGACTTGCTTGGTTTTGAATCAGCTTCATGCAGTTTGTGCGCTTTCCTTGAGTTTCCTTCTTGCTGTTGAGGAAGATTGTCCACGTGTATCTTGAGTAGTCATCAACTACCACCAGGACATATTTCTTTCCACTTAGACTTATTGGAGTAACATGGCCAAATAAGTGCATGTGAACAAGACTTAATATCCTTGTAGTTGAGGGTGCCGGTTTTGCCTTGAAAGTGGACTTGACTTGCTTTCCTTTCTGGCAAGCATCACAAATGTTTTTCGTTCCTGAATACAACATTGGGAAGGCCTTCTACTAACCCTTCTTTGGACAGCTTGTTGAGAGTTTTGAAGTTGAGATGACTCAACCTCTTATGCCAAAGCCATAGAAGGTTAGTGTCACCTTTGCTGATTAGGCAAACTTCCTTGACATCATCCCACATTACTTCATAGATGTTTCTGATTCTCTTCCAGTGAGAATGACTTCATTTGTGGAGATGTTTTTGAGGGATGCCATGTCTTTGCAGAATTCCAAGGAGTAACCTTTATCACAAAACTGACTTATGCTAAGAAAGTTATAATTGAGACCTTCAACATAAGATACAGCTTGGATGATTAGTCCTTTGTACACCAGATTTCCTAGCCCTTTCGTAAGGCCAAAATCATTGCTTCCTCCAAAAGTAACTCTTGGACCATCATAGGGAATTAGATTGCTCAAGAGGCTCGCATCACCCGTCATGTGTCTTGAACAGCCACTGTCTAAGTACCAGACACCTGGGTACTTAGCGGCTTCCTGCATTAGGAGGAGGAAGATTTTGGTACCCAATTCAGTTTGGGTCCGGAATAGTTAATGGTGTGTGTCCCTACATCAAGTTTGAAGTTACAGGGAATTTTCCTTGCAGCCCTAAACTTGTTGGGATTGTAATCATAGTTGTATGCATAAAATTTCCTACGAGTAGGTGGTGCATTTTCCTGTTTCCACCTGGCAAACCTAGGTTGATAAGACCTATAGTTTTGTCTAGGTTGTGCATAGTGTGGCCTGTGCCGGTTGTAAGCATACTTAGGTGGAACAAATAGTTTCTGGGGTGGAGGATGACTATATCTTGGTATAGTTCTCCACTCAAGATTTCTTGGAAAACTCCTATCTACCCCATAATGAATATAGTCTCGTGTATAGTGGGGGTTAAAAAGTTTTCTTCTGAAATTATTTCCTCTTTGAGGTCTGTCCAGCTTCCTATAGTTCTTAGGAGGGACTACCTTTTTGGGGACTTCTATGGATTTCTCCTTCTCCTTCCCTTTCTGCTTATTGTGTTTGGCAGTAGGTTTAGGAGGGATGAAGGTTGTTCTCCCTTTTCTCTTGGAACTGGAGGGGTCAAACCCAAGTCCTTCAAGACCCTTTTGTTTGGTCGCTTCAAGAAGCTTATCCACTGCTTCTTTGGACTTAAGTATCCCAAGCTCCTTGTTGAGGGTTTTAACCTTTTCAGAGAGAGATTTATTTTCAGTCTTTAGTTGAGTGATCTCATCTAATTGACTTTTCTGACCTTCAGTCAACTTGAGATTCTCTTCACTCAATAGCTTGTTCTCCTCTGTTAAGGATGAGTGTTTGAGATTTATTTCCTCAAAATCTTTCATCATCTTTTTGAACTTGTCAAAAAGACTTTTAGAAGTTGGTATGCTTTCATAAGAAGATGAGCAGGAGGTTTGTGAGGTTACCTCTTGTTCAGCGTCATCTTTAGCCATAAGGCAAAGGGTGTCATCTTCTGACATAGTCCACCGATCCTCATGGTTGGACTTCTCAGCTCTGTGCTCCATGTAGACGAGGGCTTCTTCATCCGAGCTTGAGATGGATGACTCGTCACTTTCAGCTGCAACCATTGCTTTCTTCTTCTTTTCGTTCCTTTCTCTTTCTCCATACTTCTCCACCTTTGTGTACGGGCACGCTGACTTCCAATGACCAGGTTTCCTACAGTTATAACACAAATACGATTCAGGAGAAGAGTCACTTACCTGTGGCTTTCCCTTGGATGGCCTTCTGACTGAGTCAGCTTTCTTGAACAACTTCTTGAACTTTCGGAATTGTTTGATCATCATGGCAAATTCCTCATCATAGTTCTCCATTTTTGAGCTTGACGGCTGGGTGGAGGAAGGTGTGTCACAGTTCCTTGGGCATGTCCCTTCACTCGGTGGGACTCTAGGAGTTGTCATCAATGCCGTGGGGAAGAGAGTGACTTGTTCTTCCTTCTTATTCATCAGCGCATGCTCATAGGTTCTGAGCTCATCAAGGAGACCTTGGACAGTGTAGTTCTTCAGGTTTCTTCCTTCTTCCATGGCTGTGGCTTTGGTTTACCACTCAGTTGGAAGAGATCTCAGTAACCTTACATTATTTTCTTTGGGAGAAAGAACGTGATTAAGTGATGCAAGATCATTTAAGATTTTGTGGAATCTTTCATCCAACATATCAAATGATTCTCTGGGAAGCATTTTGAAGCTTTTGAACTTCTCAAGTAGGACTTCTATCTTCTGCTTTCTCAGGTCTTTCGATCCCTCACACAGCTTCCCAAGACCTTGTCAAATCTCCATGGCAGTCTTGAGATGCTTGATCTTGGAGAAGGTGATGAGATCAAGTGTCTTGAAGATGGCTGCTTTGGCGACGTTGTCCAGATTGTGCTTCTTGCAATCTCTATCATCCCATTTCTCCTTGGGCTTTGGAATGTACTAAACAACATCAGGATTGGCTGGATTCCTCTCAGGGTTCTCCATTTGGATTTTCAAGGGTCCATCCTCAAGCACCATCCACATGCAATCATGTAAGGCGTAAAGGTGTGCTTCCATCATGATCTTCCAATCATCATAACCTAGAAGAGAAAACTTGGGCAAACTGTGATCCATATTGTTCACCATTATGATCGCTTCTCGTTAATCTAAATGTAGATAGTGAGAAGTGTGTTGTGATACCAATTGGTGGTCCCAAAGTGGTGAGATATAAAGTCTAGAGGGGGGGGGGTGAATAGACTTTGTTACAAATTTAAAACTTTTTCGTTTCTTTTGAAAACGTGAAAATAGTGTAAATCTAGAGTTCTTGGGAACTTTAGATTGTGTGCGAAATTTCGTGGCTAGTATGTGAAGTAATCAATATGGATGGGTTAGTTTTCACAGTTAATATAATTGCAAGTAAAAGTAAAGATAAAAGAGAGAGACACGCAAACTTTAACGAGGTTCGAAGGTGGGGTAATCCTTCTACGTCCTCAAAATCCACTATGTAGTTGGTTGTTGAATATTGAACCAACAATTACACTTGTGTGAATTTCTGCACGGTATATCTTCGCAAGGCCAAAGTTGCTACTGCACTCGTGCTGGCTTTGTTGTTCCTTCGAAGGTCACGCTTATTCAACAACTGCAAGATCCGAACAATCGGACTTGCAAGATCAACTTGTGAGAAAGTTGATCTACCCCCTTTTAATCAAGAAGTTTGATCAAAAGTTATATCCTTCAACGTGGTGTGGTACTTGAGGCAAGGAAACCTTCAAGTGTTTACACTATAGCTCTTTGGAAGGAGAAGAAGTTTGCTTCTAGATAAGGAGTTTTAGAAATTCCTCTTTATCAAGCTTTTTGGGCTAACTGTGAATGAGATAGCTTTGTTGTTAGAGATTGCTTCGTTGTGTTCATCTATCTCATCATATCTTCTCTAGTCTTCCAAGGTTGCTATTTATAGCTGGATTGGATAATCTATCCGTTGAATCAAAATAGACTATCCATTGCATTTGCTGGCTTCAATTTTGAATGAAGATTGTGATTGAGGATTCCTCATTGGAGTGGGTGTTTGGACATACCCAATTGTTTGAGGAGGGATTCCTTTTTCCACAGAATCCGTCTTCTAGCTGTTGTTCAAGAATTCTGGACTCTAGCACTTTACTCAGTTTGTCTTCTAGTGATTGTTTAGGAATTTTGGACGAGTTGTTTAATTTGAGGGGTCCAGACTTTGTCTTCAAGTCATTTGTTCTTGAATCAGCTTAATTATCTTCAATCTAGCCGTTGAAAATCAAATGATTGATTTTTCGTTACCAACGGGTAGAATTTCTTCATTCAAGACTTAGAATTTTTCTAAGTCTTTTCTCACTTGTCCGCTTCTAAGAGTTCCGGTCTTTTCTTGAGGCATCCGGTTTTTTTGCTGACAAATCCGGAAGAGTCATTCACAGACTGAGAAAGAGATCCGCGCTAGTCTTCCGATTTCAATGACTTAGCCTTCATCGGGTTGTAGCGAGACGTCCGATTATCATGTAGTGTTCCGGATTAGAGGATCTTCATTTGCTTTGAGAAATCCTTACTTGTCTCTGACATTTTCGATCAAGATATCCAATTTCCATATCACAGAATTTGATTAAGTTTTCAAGCATCAAACCACTTAAAGAAATATCACAACTTTATTGGAAATCTCAAGAACTCGGTTTTAACAATATTTCTAAAAAGAAAAATTACATTGAATATTGGGGGAGGCCTAACGTCCCTATTACAATCTAAATACATCATCATCAAAATCTATAATATTTTCCCAACAAACTGTGTGCATTAGAGATTAAGAAAGTACCTTTTTTTAGAGAAGGGAATCTCATTTATTCATTGATAGTTTAATTATAAATGAAATGGAAAAAATATAAAATTGGGAAAATACTTGTATGTTCTAATAAAATCGATTTTATCTATTCCTTAATTATATTTACTTAGTAATGTTGAAAAATTGTATTATATGACTTAATTATGAATATCATATCATAATATATGACGAACTACGTATAGCGGTAAGTCAAAAAATAACCGAGTTAGACTCGGGTCGTTCTCTCCAGGAGTGACGAAGGAATAGTTAGTTTTATTATTTATCACAGATAAATTTATAGTCTAAGAAACGTGAATAAATAAGAAATAAGTGCCTTAAAATAAATGATAAAATAACTTTAGGAGTTAAGATCGGAACACGGACTTAACAGAATTTAACTCATCTTTAATTAACAATTGGATTAATGAAATGTGTAGCATTTATGTTTAAAATATCTCCTATTTCTAGGTCTCAAAATAGAAGATAAATGCTAACCTTATATTTAATACATCTCTTATTTCTAGGTTTCAGTATTAATTATAAGATTATTTTCTTTCCAGTACATCTCCTATTTCTAGGTCTTAGAACTGTGTTAGAAAATGTTCGGATTAAATAATTCTAAATTCTCATAGACATGGCAAGAACTATTTTCCAATTATTTAATTAATAAAATGTTTAGTATTATTAATTAGTTTAAACCATTCCAAACGGTTATTTCTAACTCTGCCTATTTCTAGGTGTTCGGAACGTGTGGCTTAATTAATCTTTTTACCCCATAGACAAAGTAAAAGATTAATTTCCAAGGATTAATCAATAATAAAAACAATTCTATTAATTAATAAAGATTAATTCATTTTCTAACAATTAATCCAATTACTAATAAATAGATAGGATTAAATTGGTTAAATCTTAATTCCGAATCCTAACCCATATAGAATTACCAATTCATAATTTCAAACAAAACATTCAACATCATCATAATAACATATAAAATCCTCAAACACATATCAATCATCAACACAGTAATATTTTATTGATAAAAAGTGCAATAAAAATTAGAATAAAAAGAGAAAAAAAAACTTAGAGTGCTTCAAGAACTTGAGAAATAACTTGAGATGATGAAATTCAACTAACACAATTTTAGTACAATATTTAAAAGTAAAAGGGGGAACTTTTACCCCTAAAAGGAGAAAAAACGAAGGGAAATCACGTTGGGAATGGAGAGGAGCCGCATGCTTTAAATAGGAGGAGGAGGACCGACCGGCGGCCGCCGGCCAACCCGCTGGCGCCGCTGAAGATTTTTCCAAAAGCTGCCGGATTCCAGGTCGCCGTCGATAGGCGGGCAGGCAGGCGGTCGCCTGCCAGCCCGCCGACGCTCTTCTTCACCGCTGGTTCGAAATCTCGCCGCCGCCACAAAATTCTAGAAACTTCACTCCGATGGACGCCGTCGATAGGCGGGCAGGCAGGCGGTCGCCTGCCAGCCCGCTGGCGCCACCTCGCCATCTGTTTACTTCGAATCACCATCGCCGCCATCTTGATTGCCGGCCAGGCAGGCGGTCGCCGACCAGTTCGCCTGTGAGGCCGTCATCAATTGTCGATGCTACCTTGCTTAAACTTTAGTTCTGGACACTTTTTCCTTCTGCACCAACTTCTATTTCCGCACCGTTTGTGAGATAGAATTATTTTTCTATTAAAAATTTACTCTTTTTACTCCATTCTTGGCCCAATTTTACATATTACTTCAAAGACATTCTTTTTATGATCAATTTATCAAAACATATGTTTTTGATGAAAAAGAATAAATAATTTATGGTTTTGATAACGAAATTGATACAAGAACGAATTAAATATGAGTAAAAAGATAAGTACGAAACGGACTTATCAATCTCCTTACACTTAAACGTTGCTTGCTCTCAAGCAACTCATCATCTACCAACACAAGAATGAATAAGATTGTTTGATTACATTCTAAGATCTTACTTCCTTGCAATAATCCGTTAATATCATCAGTATTAATTACTTCACACTTTTCTTTATGTCCTAACAACTAAATATCTCTTCACTCTTTTCAAAAATTTAACAATGAACTTATTTAAAAGTTTGAATGAGTAAGTTTTTCTTCAAAAATCCCTTAAGGTCAGTAATTAATAACGATTTGTAGTCTTTTGGTCTTCTTATCTCAATTGAGTAACTTATTTTATTTTATTATTTATTTTTTAATGCCCGTGAGTTATCCCATAATGCCCTTTTTATTGCTTATGATTTGATTTTTTTGTTTTCTTGTAAATAGAATGGCAGAGCTCCAAAGGAGATAGAATACTCAATTCAACTCTTGAGCGTGGGCAATTAGCATAACTGCTTGGGTTGTGGGTTTATCCCATTACATGTGTATACTTGCTCCCTCGCCTTATGCGGTTCAGAAGTGAAGCAGAGCTCCTTTTCAGAGATAGGATTCTCAATTCGTCACTAAAACGCAACCCACACAATTAGCTTTATTTATTTATTTCAATTAAAGAGAAAGTGACCAAAAGACTTATAATCGTTATCTAATTACAACCTTAACTCACTCACTAAAACCCAACTCATGCATAATTTTAAATAAAAATTCATTGTTAAATTTAGAAATGAGTAAATGATATTTTAATTTATTAGAGAATAAAAGAAAAATGTAAAGTAATTAAATATTAAATACATTAACTGATTATTGATCAAGAAAATAATTTCCTAGAATATAATCATACCTGATATTCTACCTCCTCACACTTAAGCTGGACCTCGCCCTCGAGGTCTAAATGCAGGATGCGAGTAGAAAAATCAAAGTATGTCAATCTTCCTCACACTTAGTGTGAAGTATATGATGAGAGGCAAGATTTTAATGATTATAAAAAGTTTAAAATTTGGCCAAGATTAGAAATAAAAAGCTATTTTTAATAGAAAATTATTTTATGCATTATAAAACTTTTTGGGTGCGAAAACTGGCAAGGCTCATTGTGATGGCTTCCATTCGTTTTCCCTGCAAAAGAAAAGAAAACAACAAAACAAGAACAAGTGCACAGTGTGTGATAGTGTAAAAAAACTAGAGCTAAATTTGTTATTGTTATTTATTATTATTATTATTATTATCATTATTATTATTATTATTATTATTATTATTATTATTATTATTATTATTATTATTATTATTATTATTATTATTATTATTATTATTATTATTATTATTATTATTATTATTATTATTATTATTATTATTATTATTATTATTATTATTATTATTATTATTATTATTATTATTGTGGTTATTATTATTATTATGACGGGTTGCCTCCCGTTAAGCGCTAATTTAACGTCATTAGCTTGACGCCATTATTCTAAACTTGGTAAAATAAACAAAACTAACGGAGCACTCTCCTCGAGAGTCTCGAGTTTCTTCTGGATTATCGCCGTAAGGTGGCGCAGACCCGTGTATTCATGAAGCCAAAGAAGAATAAATACTTTATAAGGAAACGTATAACAAAGATCACCTTCTTCATCTACTAAACCCTTCTTCTTAAGAAATTCATCAAAATCAAAGTTAGTGTATTTTTTTAATTCTATTTGCCCAATTAAATTTCTTATAATGCAATCCATGTCCTTTTTTATCGATTTTAATTCATTACTCATTGCATCAAAATTATTAATAGGAAATAGTGAGGAATAAGGAGAGGAATAATTTTCTTGATAATCAAAGTTATTGTAATTATCATCCTGCTCATAATTATTTTTATTGAAAAATCTAGGGGGATTAGTACAATAATTTTGATTATCATAAAAATCACAATAATTATTTTGATAATTTGGTAAATGATCAAAATTATTAAAACTATTAACATTCCTCCTATGATTCTCATAATCGTAAGAAATATAATTATCGTTCATAGGAGAATTGTTATACCATTTATTTTCAAAATGTTCATCATTACCAAAATTATCTTGAAAATTTTGTGAACAATCAAAATTACCATTATCATAATTATTCCACTTATTACCATTAAATTGACAATCATTTTCAATCATAGGTGGATTTTCATAAAAATAATGGTAATTTTCATTGTAATCACGAGAAAAACTATTTTCACAATATGGGTATGGAGGGTGATCATTAAATTGAGCATTATAAAAATGATTACTAAAATGATTCATAAAAAAAGAAATAAAAAGGAAATTAAAAAAACAAACAATAAGAAATAAATCTATTAGACTAAAAATTTTCCTATTACAATATTAAAACCAACTAAACCGTGTCACTCCCCGGCAACGACGCCATTTGACGAACTGCGTATAGCGGTAAGTCAACAAATAACCGAGTTAGACTCGGGTCGTTCTCTCCAGGAGTGACGAAGGGAATAGTTAGTTTTATTGTTTATCACAGATAAATTTATAGTCTAAGAAATGTGAATAAATAAGGAATATGTGCCTTAAAATAAATGATTAAATAACTTCAGGAGTTAAGATCGGAATGCGGACTAAACATAATTTAACTCATCTTTAATTAACAATTGGATTAATGAAATGTGTAACATTTATGTTTAATATATCTCCTATTTCTAGGTCTCAATATAGAAGATAAATGCTAACCTTATATTTAATACATCTCTTATTTCTAGGTTTCAGTATTAATTATAAGATTATTTTCTTTCCAGTACATCTCCTATTTCTAGGTCTCAGAACTGTGCTAGAAAATGTTCGGCTTAAATAATTCTAAATTCTCATAAACAAGGCAAGAACTATTTTCCAATTATTTAATTAATAAAATGTTTAGTATTATTAATTAGTTTAAACCATTCCAAACGGTTATTTCAACTCTGCCTATTTCTAGGTGTTCGGAAAGTGTGCCTTAATTAATCTTTTTACCCTATAGACAAAGTAAAAGATTAACTTCCAAGGATTAATCAATAATAAAAACAATTCTATTAATTAATAAAGATTAATTCATTTTCTAACAATTAATCCAATTACTAATAAATAGATAGGATTAAATTGGTTAAATCTTAATTCCGAATCCTAACCCATATAGAATTACCAATTCATAATTTCAAACAAAACATTCAACATCATCATAATAACATATAAAATCCTCAAACACATATCAATCATCAACACAGTAATATTTTATTGATAAAAGGTTCAATAAAAATTAGAATAAAAAGAGAGAAAAAAACTTAGAGTGCTTCAAGAACTTGAGAAATAACTTGAGATGATGAAATTCAATTAACACAATTTTAGTACAATATTTAAAAGTGAAAGGGGGAACTTTTACCCCCCTAAAAAAGAGAAAAAACGAAGGGAAATCGCGCTGGGAATGGAGAGGAGCCGCAGGCTTTAAATAGGAGGAGGAGGACCGACCGGCGGCCACCAACCAACCCGCCGGTGCTGCTGAAGATTTTTCCAGAAGCTGTCGGATTCCAGGTCGCCGTCGATAGGCGGACAGGCAGGCGGTCGCCTGTCAGCCTGCCGACGCTCTTCTTCACCGCTGGTTCCAAATCTCGCCGCCGCCACAAAATTCCAGAAGCTTCACTCCGCTGGACGCCGTCGATAGGCGAGCAGGCAGGAGCCCGCCGGCGCCACCTTGCCGTCTGTTTACTTCAAATCACCATCGCCGCCATCTTGACCGGTGGCCAGGCAGGCGGTCGCCGGCCAAGTCACCTGTCAGGCCGCCATCAATTGTCGATGCTACCTTACTTAAAGGTTTGTTCTAAATACTTTTTTCTTCTGCACCGACTTCTAATTCCGCACTGTTTGTGAGATAGAATTATTTTTCTATTAAAAATTTACTTTATTTTAAGGCAAAGTTTTCCGCAATCCTACGGTCCATGCTCATTTTATAGACATTGGTGTAATAATATCATAAAAGAATCAGATCTTTTTTTAAAAGATATGTACTTGCTGGGGCATGAAAAGTGTAAGAATGATCACATTTTACCAAAATGTTGATTTTACATTTTCTATGTTTCAAATTAGGTGGTATATTATGTGTTAAAAAATAAGAAATTTCATAATAGGCGAAGAAAGTATTTATTTAGTAGTTGCAATATTTTAATAAACATAATCAAACTAACTTCATTTAAAGGTATCATAAACAAATTCATAATACTTTGTATATTATTTATTTATGAAGAGAATGTTTTGTTTATGATTTAAAAAAAAGTTCAATTTTAGTCTAGTCATGTATTGATTTTTAATATTTTTAATCTAGTTATTGAAATGTATTATTTGTTTTTAGTTTTACATTATTATTAGAATGAATAGAATCAAAACTAATTTCATTTTAAATATTATAAAATAATACTTGTATGAAAATTATTTAAATGTGAAAAAAATCATCTTATTTATTAATCAAATTTTTTTATATATGAAGCAAGTAAAAAATATTGTATTGTATTGGAAAGAGTATTTTCATAAAAATGAATGTTTCTCTTTAAGAATTAAATTTATTCAAAGATTGTATACCAAAATATTGAATTCGCATTTTCTATATCTTAAATTAAGTGACACATTAAGTGTCATAAAAATATAAAATTAATTTATAAGTAAAGGAAGTATTTTATTTAATAGGTGTCAATATTTAAATAAATACAATCAAAGGAATCCTATATCTTTATATATAAAAAAGGAGAGTTAACCTCCTAGAAATTTGACATGTGGAATGTCTACTAGGCTATTTTTTGTTGAAACACGGGTTTATCGCTTTTTCGTACTAAAGCCGTATTCGTTTTTATGACAGGTTTTGATAATGCCAAACCGCGTGAACGAGACAAGTTGTTGAATATACAAGGCGAGCCTTATTGCATTTTACATATCATCTAAATTATTTTCAAACATGCTCAAACATATTAAAAACACTTGGTGTTCGCCCAAACCAAAAACCAAGCCATCCGGGGTTCGGTTTTCGGAAACCGGCGTTTGGCATTCAGTTATCGGCGTTGGTTTTTGGCGTCCGAACCAACCAAGTGGTTTTCAACTTTTTATGATTGGTTTTTACTTCTGGGCACATTTAAATAGTTTTCCATCAAAAACACTTCAAAAACCACCTTTCGTTTTTTGTCGTTTGATAAAAACCATGCGAAACGACATAAACTTGGCTTGCCGTGGTTTTTACTTAAATGAAGTGGTTTTCAAGTCTTTTTGTGTGGGAATTGTTTTTGAATGCATTTAAATGGTTCTTCAATCAAAACATCATGAAAACCACCTTTCGGTTTGTCTTTTGGTAAAAACCACTCGTGTACGGCGTTGACTTGGTCAACCGTGGTTTTTACCTTATCGACGTGGTTTTCAACTTACAAAGCTTGTTTTGACATCACAGTACATTAAATAAGTGTTCTAAATACTTAGTTTTTACTTTGGAGAACTTTGCATTTTTTGGTCGGGTTTTAGCGCCGGTCAGCTAAGCCATGGTTCTGGGCTAGCAATCTACCCAGCGATGGTAGATATCACCCTCCCATGGGTAAGTGATCCCGGGATTCTAGAATCATTCTACCCAACGATGGGAGATATTATCCAGCGATGGGTAAAGCAGCCTTCAGCCTAACTAATTTCTAGAACCATGCCAAACAGCGATGGTAAGTTCTAGCCATCGCTGTTCAAGCCTTGGTCCAACATTATCACTAGGCATAATGCCCTTACCCAGCGATGGGAACCTTTACCCATCGATGGGAACCTAGCGATGGGAGGGCATACCCATGGCTGGGAGGGCATGACCGTTGGAAGTCATTTACGGTTGATTCTTTCCTTGTTTGGAAGTCAACCTCCCACCCAGCGATGGGAAGCTTGTACCCATCGATGAGAGGTGACCGTTGTCTTCAAAACTGAAGGAAAGTTGGCTTACCAGCGATGGGTAGGTCCATACATCGATGGGAAAGCCAATATCCTGCAGATCTACATTTTAATCAATCCCATAAATCAAGCCAATCATCCCTTTAATGTATTGGTCCGTTGGAGCCTACTTTGACACTATAAAAAGGGGTGTTTGGGTCTGCTTTTTCTCATCAATTCACTTCACTTTATTCATATTATCATTGCATCCAAACAACATTATTTTCCATAGCTTTCCAGAGCCAATTTGTGAAGTTTGAGTTGTTCTTGAGCGTATATAGTTTACTCAACATCTACTCTTAAAGAGAGTCTTGTTCTTGAGTGTTCTTAGTGTTGTAAACACGTTTAGGGAAGCTTGTTTCCCTTGGTTGTACGAAGGAAAGGTATTTTCCTTCGGGTTGAAGTCTTGGAGTGCGGTATCTCCGAGAAAGTGCATTGAGGCTCGTGGGACTCGAGTTCTCAGGTTGTAATGGTTTGTTAAGCACCCATAAGCTTAACGGAAGTAGTGTAGCTCGAGAGAGTCTCTCGGGAGACTGGACTAGCCACACGTTGTGGTGAACCAGTATAAATCTTGGTGTGCTCCCTTTACTCCTATTTATTCCGCTTTTTACTTTATCCCTACGATTTTTATTTCGCGAATATTTATAAACATTCTCGTGCCTCACTATTCACCCCCCCTCTAGTGAAGGGCACTTATTCTAACATTTTTTACATGTCATCTTCCATCACATTTAAAAAATTGACATTTGGCAATATCTACGTGGCACTTTTTTTTGAAAAATTATCATTTATTTATGTAAGACAATAAAAAAATAATTTGTTAGAAATTTATGAAAGGCAATCAATTACAAGTTGAGTAAATTTATAACATACTTAAAAATAAAATTGTTAAATTTTTAATATATCTTTTATATATAAAAATGAGACTCATGTAGAAAGTTGATATGAGTATTTATCCTTTATATATATATATATTTTAGACTCCTTACTAAAGAAATTGACATGTGGCTCTTTAAAAAATGACAAGTAACTCTTTAAAAAATTGACACGTGGCGATATCTATGTGGCATTATTTTTTGACAAATTCTCATTTATTTATGTAAGGCAACCGAAAGAACCAAAAAAATGATTTGTTAGAAATTTATGAAAGGCAATGAATTACAAGTTAAGTAAACCTTTAATATACTTAAATAAGTATTTAACATTCACTCAGAAAGAAGTCAACGTTGGATTGACAATTCAATATACTACAAATAATACTTAACATGAGATTAAATTAAAATTTTAATTTGTTTTCAAATTCATATTATTAAAATTCTGATAAATCTTTTATGCATAAACATGAGACTCATAACTTTAGAAATTTGATTATTATGTGATTTATTTCACCTAATTTCAGACAAGAAAATCCCCTTCCTTTATATATAAATTTGAGACTCCTTACTCTAAGAATTTGACATGTGGCTCGTTAAAAAATGACAAGTGACTCTTTAAGAAATTGACATGTGGCAATATATATGTGGCACTATTTTTTGACAACTTATCATTTATTTATGTAAGACAATCAAAAAAACCAAATAAATAATTTGTTAGAAATTTATGAAAGGCAATCGATTACAAGTTAGGTAAATATATAATATACATAAATAAATATTTAACATTTACTCAAAAAACAATTCAACGTGTGATTATCAATTAAATATACTACAAATAATACTTGACATGATATTAAATTAAAATTTTAATTTTTATTCAAAATAAAATTATGTATTCCTGCGATTTTTATTCCGCGATGTCTTTTGGTAAAAACCACCTGTGTACGGCGTTGACTTGGTCAACCGTGGTTTTTACCTTATCGACATGGTTTCCAACTTACAAAGCTTGTTTTGACATCACAATACATTAAATAAGTGTTTTAAATACTTAGTTTTTACTTTGGAGAACTTTGCATTTTTTGGTCGGGTTTTAGTGCCGGTCAGCTAAGCCATGGTTCTGGGCTAGCCATCTACCCAGCGATGGTAGATATCACCCATCCATGGGTAAGTGATCCCGGGATTCCAGAATCATTCTACCCAGCGATGGGAGATATTACCCAGCGATGGGTAAGCAACCTTCAGCCCAACTGATTTCCACAACCATGCCAAATAGCGATGGGAAGTTCTACCCATCACTGTTCTGTTGAAACACGGGTTTATCACGTTTTCGTACTAAAGCCGTGTTCGTTGTTATGACAGGTTTTGATAATGCCAAACCGCCGTGAACGAGACAAGTCATTGAATATACAAGGCAAGAACCAAAGATAAGAAGAAAGAGAACAAGGGCCAAAAGAAGACCAAGAATGAAGACCGTAGTCTTAGTGTCGTTGAGTCGGTCACAATTGTGATCAAGACCGACCCAATCTTTACACCTTGGCTCTTTAGGCTAAAATTCTTTTCATTGCATTTCACATCATAAAAATGTTTTTCAAACATGTTTAAAACATTAAAAACACTTTGTGTTCGCCCAAACCAAAAACCAAGTCATTCGGCGTTCGGGTTTCAGAAACCGGCGTTCGGCATTCGGTTTTCGGCGTTGGTTTTTGGCATCCGAACTAACCAAGTGGTTTTCAACTTTTTATAATTGGTTTTTACTTCTGGGAACATTTAAATAGTTTTCCATAAAAAACACTTCAAAAATTACCTTTCGTTTTTTGTCGTTGGATAAAAACCATGCGAAACGACATAAACTTGGCTTGCCGTGGTTTTTACTTAAATGAAGTGATTTTCAAGTCTTTTTGTGTGGGAATTGTTTTTGAATGCATTTAAATTGTTCTCCAATCAAAACATCATGAAAACCACCTTTCGGTTTTGTCTTTTGGTAAAAACCACCCGTGTACGGCGTTGACTTGGTCAACCGTGGTTTTTACCTTATCGACGTGGTTTTCAACTTACAAAGCTTGTTTTGACATCACAATACATTAAATAAGTGTTTTAAATTTTTAGTTTTTACTTTGGAGAACTTTGCATTTTTTGGTCGGGTTTTAGCGCTGGTCAGCTAAGCCATGGTTCTAGGCTAGCAATCTACCCAGCGATGGTAGATATCACCCACCCATGGGTAAGTGATCCCGGGATTCTAGAATCATTCTACCCAACGATGGGAGATATTATCCAGCGATGGGTAAAGCAGCCTTCAGCCCAACTGATTTCTAGAACCATGCCAAACAGCGATGAGAAGTTCTAGCCATCGCTGTTCAAGCCTTGGTCCAACATTATCACAAGGCAGAATGCCCTTACCCAGCGATGGGAACCTTTACCCATTGATGGGAACCCAGCGATGGGAGGGCATACCCATGTCTGGGAGGGCATGACCGTTGGAAGTCATTTACGGTTGATTCTTTCCTTGTTTGGAAGTCAACCTCCCACCCAGCGATGGGAAGCTTGTACCCATCGATGAGAGGTGACCGTTGTCTTCAAAACTGAAGGAAAATTGGCTTACCAGCGATGGGTAGGTCCATACATCGATGGGAAATCCAATATCCTGCAGATCTACATTTTAATCAATCCCATAAATCAAGCCAATCATCCCTTTAATGTATTGGTCCGTTGGAGCCTACTTTGACACTATAAAAAGGGGTGTTTGGGTCTGCTTTTTCTCATCAATTCACTTCACTTTATTCATATTATCATTGCATCCAAACAACATTATTTTCCATAGCTTTCTAGAGCCAATTTGTGAAGTTTGAGTTGTTCTTGAGCGTATATAGTTTACTCAACATCTACTCTTAAAGAGAGTCTTGTTCTTCAGTGTTCTTAGTGTTGTAAACACGTTTAGGGAAGCTTGTTTCCCTTGGTTGTACGAAGGAAAGGTATTTTCCTTCGGGTTGAAGTCTTGGAGTGCGGTATCTCCGAGAAAGTGCATTGAGGCTCTTGGACTCGAGTTCTCAGGTTGTAATGGTTTGTTAAGCACCCGTAAGCTTAACGGAAGTAGTGTAGCTCGAGAGAGTCTCTCGGGAGACTGGACTAGCCACACGTTGTGGTGAACCAGTATAAATCTTGGTGTGCTCCCTTTACTCCTTTTTATTCCGCTTTTTACTTTATCCCTACGATTTTTATTTCGCGAAAATTTATAAACATTCTCGTGCCTCACTATTCACCCCCCTCTAGTGAAGGGAACTTATTCTAACATTTTTTACATGTCATCTTCCATCAGATTTAAAAAATTGACATTTGGCAATATCTACGAGGCACTTTTTTTTGAAAAATTATCATTTATTTATGTAAGACAATAAAAAACTAATTTGTTAGAAATTTATGAAAGGCAATCAATTACAAGTTGAGTAAATTTATAACATACTTAAAAATAAAATTGTTAAATTTTTAATATATCTTTTATATATAAAAATGAGACTCATGTAGAAAGTTGATATGAGTATTTATCCTTTATATATATATTTTAGACTCCTTACTAAAGAAATTGACATGTGGCTCTTTAAAAAATGACAAGTAACTCTTTAAAAAATTGACACGTGGCGATATCTATGTGGCATTATTTTTTGACAAATTCTCATTTATTTATGTAAGGCAACCGAAAGAACCAAAAAAATGATTTGTTAAAAATTTATGAAAGGCAATGAATTACAAGTTAAGTAAACCTTTAATATACTTAAATAAATATTTAACATTGACACAGAAAGAATTCAACGTGGGATTGACAATTCAATATACTACAAATAATACTTAACATGAGATTAAATTAAAATTTTAATTTGTTTTCAAATTCATATTATTAAAATTCTGATAAATCTTTTATGCATAAACATAAGACTCATAACTTTAGAAATTTGATTATTATGTGATTTATTTCACCTAATTTCAGACAAGAAAATCCCCTTCCTTTATATATAAATTTGAGACTCCTTACTCTAAGAATTTGACATGTGGCTCGTTAAAAAATGACAAGTGACTCTTTAAGAAATTGACATGTGGCAATATATATGTGGCACTATTTTTTGACAAATTATCATTTATTTATGTAAGACAATCAAAAAAACCAAATAAATAATTTGTTAGAAATTTATGAAAGGCAATCGATTACAAGTTAGGTAAATATATAATATACATCAATAAATATTTAACATTTACTCAAAAAACAATTCAACGTGTGATTATCAATTAAATATACTACAAATAATACTTGACATGATATTAAATTAAAATTTTAATTTTTATTCAAAATAAAATTATTTAAATTTTAATAAATCTTTTATATATAAAAATGAGACTTAAATAGAAAATTGATATGTGTATTTATTATGTGATTTGTTTCACTTAATTTTCAGACAAGAAAATATGAAATAAATATTTTAGGATGACATATTTTGAATAGATTTAAATATGAAATTTAGATTTTTGTTTTATAATAGTATTCTTTTCTAATTCAATATATTTTTCTCTCTTTATGTATAACAAAGCTTTCAATTAATAAACACGTAACTCTTTTCACCCTTAAAAAATTATACGAGTATTTGTTTAGGATATGCTTAAAAAATTAATTTTGAATCTATTTGTTTAAATAATGATATAAAATTAAAAAATACAATATGATTGGTCTATACTAATCTTCAACTAGAAAAAATACTACACATAATTTAATAGTTTAAATATATTAATTTTATGATTTGATTTAATGACTAGAAAACTTATTACGTTTTAGACCATTTATGATCTAAATTTAAAAATATATTATTTTTAATTACCTATTAGCAAATGATACTTAAATTAAAATATAGAATATAGTTAATCAAAATATGTGTCACCATACCATACTATGTTTACACAAACATTCCTTATGATTTCAACATCATCGAATAAATTTAAATATGGAATATAGGTATTCTTTTTAATTTTACATTCTTTTCCATTTCATTTATAATAAAACTTTCAATGAATAAATAAGATTTCTTTCGTTAAAAAAGATATTCTCTTTGTCTCCAAATAAATTTTATATTTGTTTATGATATGCTTATTAAATGAAGTTAGCTTTTCTTTTATTGGTTTAAACATTGACGTGAAAATATAAAATACTCCTGTTTATTAAATCTCTAAATTAAGATTTTATAAAACAAAAATTCACGGGCTTGAATGATTACTTATTCAAACGTAAAATAAAAAATAAATAAAATTTGCAAATTGTATTTACAATTTTTCATTCAGAATCATAGGATTACTAATAATTTTTATCTAAAAAGTTATTCTCATTTCGAGGATAGGGCACTACCGGCACCCATGCTTGAGGTTGTAGAAATGGTAAATGATTTTTTCAAATCCCTCATTCCTGGAGATGAAGAGTTTTGATTACTCATGCCAGGCAGATTTAGATGTTAGTGTTTATGACGATTGGATAACAGTTGAGTTTTCGAATAAATTCAAATGTTTGAAGATGTCAAACCATAATATATTTTTTAAAAAGGGGTATCAAAATAGTTTGAATAGCTGCGAAAGAGTGTTATCGATGCTTTCATGTTTTTGGGAAATACAGAGAAAAGATTTACATACTTCGGATGAATTTGGTACAATCTGATCTAGGACTACAACTGAAGTTCTAGGGAGGACAATTCTCAATAGTTTTAAAACTATTAACATTCCTCCTATGATTCTCATAATCGTAAGAAATATAATTATCGTTAATAGGAGGATTGTTATACCATTTATTTTCAAAATCTTCATCATTACCAAAATTATTTTGAAAATTTTGTGAACAAAGAAAATTACCATTATTTTTATGAAAATCCGCCTATGATTGAAAATGATTATCAATTTAATGGTAATAGGTGGAGAGAAAAACTATTTTCACAATAATGGTAGTTTACAACTGCATTTTAAACTATTATACGCCGAATATAATATTTATTTTAACATTTCTCTATTTTTCATTTTTGTTATATCCAAAGTTTTGTTAGAATAAGTGCCCTTCACTAGAGAGGGGAGGTGAATAGTGAGGCACGAGAATGTTCATAAATTTTCGTGGAATAAAAATCGCAGGGATAAAGTAAAGGGCGGAATAAAAAAGTGTAAGGAAAGAACACACCGATTTTACCCTGGTTCACCACAACGTGTGGCTAGTCCAGCCTCCCGAGAGACTCTCTCGAGCTACACTACGTCCATTAAACTTACGGGTGCTTAACAAACCGTTACAACATGAGAACTCGAGTCCCACGAGCCTCAACAACACTTGCTTGGAGATACCGCACTCCAAGACTTCAACCCGAAGGAAAATACCTTTCCTTCGTATAACCAAGGGAACAAACCTCCCTTAAAGTGTTCACAACACTTAACCACTCAAGAACAAAAACTCTCTTAAAGAGTAGAATATGAGTAAACTAATTTAGATCAAGAACACACTCAATTCCTCAAGAAATTGCTCTAAAAAGCTATGTATAACTTTATGGAATGATGCAATGTAAAGCTATGAAATGTGTGAGGAATGGTTGTGAAAAGTAGACCCAAAAGACCTCTATTTATACCCAAAAATGACGTGTAACAGATGGGAGTTGATTGGGGTTTAATGGCATGATTTGTGGAAATCAAATCAAAGTTGGTCTACAGAATTTTAGCCTAACATCGCTGTTCATATAGTGAACATCGCTGTTTTGGCTTTGACTTTCCTTTAAAAATGGCTAACGGTCATCAAAACTTCGAAGTCTAGAAGTCTACATCGATGTTGGGGTGTTTGACTTTCAAAAAAGGAAAGATTTTGTCTTAAATAGCCCAGTGGTCATTTGAAAACATCGCTGTTCAACAATGAACATCGCTGTTCAAAAACCTACTGCCCAGGACTTCTGAATGCCAACATCGCTGTTGGGAATTCCTACATGCATGTTGGGATGGTTCGCCAGAACCATGGTTTGGCTGCCAATGCCGAAAACCGATGTCAAAACCCAACTTTCTCCAAAATGAAAACCAAGTGTTGGAAAATCTTATATAATGTATTTTATGTATAAACCAAGTATAAAAACTTAAAAACCACTTCATTTAGGTAAAACCATGGCTAGCCAAGTTTATGTCGTTTCACATGGTTTTCACCAAGAGACCAAAAGCGAAAGGTGGTTTTTAACATGTTTTTGTTGGAGAACTATTTGGATATGCCCAGAAGTAAAAACAAATCATAAAAGCTTAAAAACCACTTGATTGATTTGAAGGCTCAACATGTGCTAATCTTCCGGAAGAGAGAGATTAGATTCTGGGCAAAAAGACAATGGTGCCCATACATAAAATAGGCGAAAGAATGATTTGGGATCAAGATCAAACAGCCATAATTTGTTCTTATTTCTTTCGTTAGATTTCATTCTTATTTGAACCAAACTCTCTCTCTCTCTCTCTCTCTCTCTCTCTCTCTCTCTCTATATATATATATATATATATATATATATATATATATATATATATATATATATATATATATATATATATATATATATATATATATATATATATATATATATATATATATATATATATATATATATATATATATATATATATATATATATATATATATATATGAAAATGGTTCTAGAGAGAAGGGAGAGAATTCCGGTGACTTCGCCGGAATACTTCCCAGCGAGCAGAGTTAATAACAGAAATCCTGAACCATCAACACCCACAAATGTCAAACAAAAGCCTTTCATCAAATCATTTAGAGATCTTTTCCAAAAAACAAAGTTAAATCAAGTTGGCAAGGTAGAAGGTTTGTACAATAATATGCCATCAGTGAGTGTCACCCCTGAGGAAAAAGATATACTCGAAGGCAAACTTCATTTCTCAGCAGTTGGAAGATTTAGAGAAGAAATACATCTATCACACCTCAAACAGTTGCTTACAAAGATGAATTTCCATTGGTTCAGAATCAGAAGAATTAGCCAGAGAGATGTATTTTTTACATTCAAAGAGGAAGAAGACTATCTTCGCTTCCTTCATAAACAAAAATGGTATGTTTACAACTCATCCTTCTACGTTTTCAAATGGACCCGTGACTACAAAAGCTATGAAGACAGTCCATTCTTTCCAGTCTGGGTTACTTTTGATAAACTGCCTCTACACCTCATTGATTTCCAAGCTCTGTACACCATAAGCTCCTTGATTGGAAAACCTGTTAAAGTAGATGATTACACTATAAATAGAGATAGAAGGGAGGGGGCCAGGGTATGTATTGAACTTGATGTATCCTTGCCTCCTCCAACCAAAATCCATTTAAGACTAGGAGGGCAGAATCTGGTTATAAAATGCAGCTATGAATATATGCCTTCATTTATTTCTCAATGTAAAGTATTGGGACACAAGGTAGGAAGGAATTGCTCAGGCATAGAATCTTTCCCCACCGGAAAAGTTCCCTCCGGCAAGGGGAAGGAGGGAATCAAAATTGTGAAAGAATCTGAATGGAAGGAGGTCAAAAACAAGAAGACAAAGAGAGACGTCCACTTACAAAAGGCTGATAACTTCAAGGAGGGACCCAAAAAATTTGAATGGAAAAGGAAAGCTAGTATTATTCCTGGGGCCAATAATTTTAATTTATTGGACCTACTGCCCAGTGAATATCCCACATTTTGAGGTAATAGATGTAGAACAATCACCCATCACACAGCTTATGGAGGGCCACTTTTATCCTAATGACCACAATCACTTTCCCACACTCAAAGAAGCAAAAGAATATGCCCTCAAATCCAAACAATGCTAACTAAGAAAGACAAATCCAGAGGTTATGGCAGACACAAGGAAACATTCCTTCAAAGGCTCCCTTGATGACTGCCTGCATAACCACTCTCCTGATAAGGGCCTGGCAATGCTCATTCAAGAAATACACCAAACTCACGAGGAAGAGGAGGTGGAAACTAGAAACTATGGCTATCACTCCGATGGAGATCAAAGCAAGGAGGTCATTGATAATTCAAAACTATCTCCTAGGCCCTTCCCATCTCCTGTTCCAAAAAGCACACACATTAAGGTCCCCAAACAAAATAATGGAAAGAAGAAGGGTCAAATAACCACTATGATTACTAGAAGCAATAAAGGGCATAAAGACTTCCAATATATATGTCTTTAATGATTGTGCTTTTCTAGAATGTTTGTGGAGTTAGATCCTCTCTCAAAAGGATCAAAATTCACAAAAGAAATTATAATTTTGGTTTCCTGGCTATCATTGATTCTATTGTTGCAGCTGACAAAATAAGCTTTTACAAATTGCAATGGAGTAGCCTCTACTCACAAAAAAATTTGGATTTTCTAGAATGAGGAAACTCTCCAGTTACAAAATATAAGTGAAGAAGAGCAGCTGGTAAACTGTGACTTTAATGATACAGGCACAAAAGATGAAATATTGATCACTACAGTGTATGGTAAACATAGTGGTAGAGAGACAAGGAGTCTTTGGAACAGGCTGCAAACACTACAAACCAACAATAAGTGGATTGTTGGGGGGGGACTTCAATATTATTGCTGATTGGAGTGAACACATGGGCAAGACTTTGCCTAATCAAAATGATATGGAAGATTTCAAAGACTGCATAGCAAAATGTAATGTTCACCACCCTCACTCTCAAGGATCAACTTTTACTTGGTTAAGAGGTAGAAGGAATGGCATGGTTTTCAGAAGGTTGGATAGGGTTCTGATCAATGAGGCTCTGATGGAATACTTTATTGATATTTATGTTAAGCACCTAAGTAAGGCAACTTCTGATCATAAGCCTTTACTCCTAACATGCTCTAAGGAAAATAATGGGAGTCCTAAACCATTCAAATTCATAGATGCATGGACTAATAATCACCCATCCTTCCTTAAAGTGGTATCTGATTATTAGAGCAGCTCACACCAATACGGAGGTATGGCTGGTCTGAGCAACAAACTCAGGGGGCTTAAGGCTGTTCTTAAAGAATGGAATAAAAGCACTTTTGGCAACATTTTTTCCAATCTTAAGGAGGCAGAGGATCAAGCTATACTAGCCCAAGAAGCATAAGAGCAGGATCCTTCTCCTATTCACAGGGAAGCAAACAACAAAGCTAGGGCTCATCTCATTCAAGCTACCAATATTGAATTACTCTTTTGGAAACAAAAGGCTAATATTAAATGGATTACTGAGGGGGACTGCAACTCTATGTTCTTTCATGCTTATGTTAAAGGCAGAAGGGCTAAATCTAAAATTAGGAGCATGTGTGATCAAGATGGAAAAGAGAATAGAGACTTGGAAAACATAAGCAAAAAACTTGTTGAACACTTTACCAATGCATTCAACAAAACCCAATCCATTCATATGGAGCCTTTGATGGAATACTTAGAGGAAGTTATATCATATGAGGATAATCAGAGAATTTGCAAATTACCTTTTGAAGAGGAAATAAAAGATGCAGTGTGATCCCTTGATCCAGGAAGTGCTCCAGGACCAGATGGATTCAATGGAACATTCTTCAGATCCTGCTGGAATATTATCAAAGTGGATGTTATTAGTGCCACTCAGGAATTCTTTACTGGTATACCTATTCCCAAGGCATATGGAAGCACCTTTATAACCCTTATCCCCAAGAATGAAAAACCTAAAGTCTTTGGTGACTATAGACCAATTTCATTGTCCACTTTCATGAGCAAAATAAATACAAGGATACTGGTAGATATAATTCAAGCTCTCCTCCCTAAAATTATATCTCCTGAGCAAACAGATTTCCAAAAAGGCATGGGGGTGGAGGAACAAATCCTATTAGTTGAGGAAATGGTACACAAAATTGGCACCAAGGTCAGAGGAGGCAACATTATTGTTAAGATTGACATGGCTAAAGCTTTTGACAAGCTGGAGTGGCAGTATCTTTAGGGGTACTTAACAAACTGGGCTTCTCAACTCATGCCCAGAATCTGCTTATGGCTAACCTTAAATCCACTTTTCTCTCCATTTTGATTAATGGCAGCCCCAAGGGATACTTCCAGATGAAGAGAGGAGTTAAACATGGTGACCCCCTATCACCACTCCTCTTTATCATTGCTGTAGAGGGTCTTTCTAGAGCTCTCAGTTTATCTATGAAGTCATTCTACATCACTAACTACAACAGATATGATGATAAGCCATCTTGCATTCGCAGATGACATTATCATTTTCTGTAATGGAGAGAGTAGAAATATCTATAAACTCAAACATATTCTCAATATGTACATGGAGGCCTCTGGACAGCAGATTAACTATAGAAAGAGTAAATTTTACTATGGGAACAAACTAGGTAGGTCAGCCATTAACAAGATTGAAGGAACCCTCGGAATGAAACATGACAAGCTTCCTTTCAAATATCTTGGAGCACCAATTTGTAAGGGAAAGTTAAAGAAAACTGATTGTGGTGAGCTTATCAAACACTTTAATAAGTACATTGATAGTTGGTATAGCAAGACTCTTAACCAGAGTGATAGACTTACTCTCATAAAGCATGTGCTTTCATCCATTCCACTGTACTACACCTTATTGCTGTACACACTCTCCCTAAGTCTGTCATTAATAAATTTCATTCAATGATGGCAAACGTTTTTTGGGGCACCTCAAGTGGGAACAACAAGTATCATTGGACTAAGTGGGAAGATATATGCAAGCCAAGAGAAGAGGGTGGACTGGGAGTTAAAGATATAAGGGACATCCAGGATGCCTACTCTATAAAGATGTGGTGGAACTTCAGATTCCATAACAACAAGTGGGCCCAGTTCATGAGGAAAAAATATAGCACAAATTGCTTTGAGGAAAAGCTAATAGACTCTCCTGTCAGGAAAAAAATCTGTAGAATACATTCAAAGGCTGAGGAATTCTTGGGGGACATCACACCAGATCAGGAGGATGAAGAAGAAGAGATGGAGGCAGTACCTATCACAATTAAACAAGCCTATAACCACTGTAGGATACATACCAATATGCAACTGAGTGACTCATTCATCTGGGAAAAACTACAACTCCCAAAAATTCAAATGTTCCTTTGGAAAGTGAAGAACAATATCCTCCAATTCCCAGATACTATGAACAGATTCAGGACCAGCCTCCCATCTCAGTGCCCATTCTGTAAGAAGGAAGAAGCCACTATGGACCATTGTCTTTTACAATGTTCTAAGATACAGACTATATGGGCAGAAATGGCAAACATGTGTGAAGGACCTAAACAGCAATAGGGAATAGGACTAAGACAGCACATTCTAGAGTGGAATTTGAGATCAACACATAATTCCTATGTGGGAAACCCAAGGCTTGTCGCTCCAGGTATGATTGCGTGGTCAATTTGGAAGCAATTTGCTTCAATATCTTTTGGAGGAGAGAAGGAGAGCTACAGGGAGATAAACAAAAACATCAAACTTACTGTTAATCTTTGGTGCTGGAAATACCGGAGAAAGGGATGGATGATCAAGCAAAATGAGCTCAGCGAGAGGGGATTTCAACCTCTCGCCCTTAGAGGAGCTCTGATTTGCAGTCAAGCTGGGATATATGTTGAGCTCCAGTTTCGGTTATGTGTGTGGTTTGCGCCTTGAGTCCTTAGCCTACGTTTCTTTTACTTTGTTGATGTTGTTGGATTCTAATTTTACTTTCGGGGCGTCAGTCTAGTCCTCCCCGAACGTGTTGTATCGTCTCCTCTTTTACTTTCTTAATAAACTCGGTAAGCGTTCCCCGGCACTCCCACACCGATTTTGGTGACTGATACCGGGAACAAAAACAATATATATATATATATATATATATATATATATATATATATATATATATATATATATATATATATATATATATATATATATATATATATATATATATATATATATTATTAGGAATATAAACATAAACAATTACATGTAGAAAAACATGAACATTGTATATAAACAATAAATAAAATTGATCATTATACCTCTATCTTTTTGTTAGATTTTTTTTCCACCTATAATAAATTGCGTATGAAAATATTGAAGAAAAGAGGAAAGAAATGTAGAGGTAGTAGTGAAATTGAGTGTGGAAGTATAGATTTTATAGGGTGGAGGGTCTTGATTTACCGAAAAAGAAGAAAAGAAAATATATATATATATATATATATATATATATATATATATATATATATATATATATATATATATATATATATATATATATATATATATATATATATATATATATATATATATATATATATAATGCCGTGTCACATAGTGAAAAAAATTAAAAATAAAAATGGCCTGATTGTACGGGAAAAGTTGGGTGGAGGATATTAATATTTTGCAGAGGAAATTACTCCTATGTTCCTTCTAATACAATTTAGGATGGGGTAAGGACCCAATATACTCTCATTGTCCTGTTAAAAAACTTGTGGATTCAATTTTCACAGAGAGCTTATGAAGTGTTGAAAACTGAAAAAATGTGGCTAATTAAAACTTATTAAGTAGGGAGATAATTTGAACTAAATTTTTTCATTAAAAGTAAATATTCTTAGAGATCAACAAAAAACATAGAGCAAAGATATTTACGAGACGAAAGCGACACTAACTTTTTTCAAATATGGTTCTCTAATTTAATTTTTTAAGTAAAACTGGATGAATTTTTATCATTAATCTTTACTTTGTATTATATACAAAAGCAAAAGAAATGAACTTAGAAGGGTGTATTCAGTCCAGATTTTTCTAAGATTCTAATAGATTGTTTAAAATCCTTAGATTCTGTAAAATCAATGGATTATTTTAAGTTTGCGTAGAGTTAGATAGATTTTATTGCATTTATCAACAGAATTTTATAAGATTCTAGTATATTATTTATAATCAATGAATTATTTTTACATATATTTGAATCATTTTAAAAATCTATACATTACTCTAATATTAATTATACTAATGAAATTGATCAAAAACTTAAAAATAATATAATAAAATTAAAAAAATCAAATATGTTGTAAACTCAATACTTTATTCATCATATATTGGGGTATTTATGCATACACATGAGGAGGTAAAGTCTAGGTCAATAAGGAAACAAGATAAACTAAATATACAATAGGAGCAATATATCTGCCATATTTAACACTCCCCCTCAGATATATCATCATTCATTATACACTAACAACAATATGCTACAAGATAATGTTGGCTAGGTTCTTCAGGACCTATATTAACTGATACTGCAGGACCAGTTGTGCTGCCTCATTAAAAACCTTACTAAGAAAACCCATTGGGACAAAACTTAGTTAAAGGAAAAAGAGTACAGCGTGTATAATGTTTTCCCTCAAAATAAAAACATACTCCCCCTCAAACTAATTTGTCTCTTTTAGCCTGCAAAGTCCAATCTTCTTTATGAGTTGCTCAAAACTTTGTCTTGGCAGGGATTTGATGAATGAGTCCGCCAAATTTTGTTTGATTTAACTTGAAGAACATCGATCTCTTCTTCTTTTTGCAGATCGGATGTTGAGAAAACTTTCCGAGATTTGCTTCGTTCTATCTCCCCTGATGTAGCCTTCCTTGATTTGAGCTATGCATGTTGCGTTGTCTTTATATATAATTGTAGCATCCGTCTTGATTTCTTTCAAACTGCATGCTCATTGTATGAGATTGATCATCAATCTCTACCATGCTCGCTCTCGATCACTGTTGTATAAAGCTATCAGTTCGGCTTGACTTCATGTTGTTGTTCGTGCTCGCTCAGTCGACTTCCAAGAAAATGTTGTATCACCATACGTGAACACATTACCTGTCTAATTTCACACTTAAATTTGGTACTTTAAGACCAAGTACTTCTTCGCCCTCTTCTGGGAGGCAATTAGAATGTTTATATATATATATATATATATATATATATATATATATATATATATATATATATATATATATATATATATATATATATATATATATGTATGTATATATATATATATGAATGAACAACCATGGCCCATGGGTATGTTCAAAGGATGAGTTTTTTCCATATTTCAACGTGTTAACATCTTCTGGATGTAGTTTAACTTATGGATAAATGTCCCGTCATATAGGTGTTCAAAATACAATCCTAAGTATAATTTATGTCATGTCAAGATCTTCCATCTCAAATTCTCTCTTCCAGAGTTCAACAGTTTTTTTTCTCAATCTCTTCAGGAGATCTAATGATATTTATACGTCGACGTAAACTGCTTTAATAAAGAATATTGAGAGCGATCCTTGAATGACAACACATAGGTTCATTTCAAATTTATATATTTCTTTTTCGAGATATTCACTGGGTCAATTGTACCACATATGACCAGATTACTTGAGACCATTCCACGATCTCTTCACAGATATCTCGATGTATTAATTTTATTGCTTCTGGAATTTTGAATCCTTCTGGGATTATTATCACACGGATGTCAATTTCAAGTGTCCCTTATAATTATGTTATAACGACATCCATATCATTTATTTGAAGTCCTTTTGAGATTGCGAGGCCAATCAAAATTCTAAAAGGATATTTCATCCACTACTGGAGAATACGTTTCCTCATAATCAACTCTTAAGATTTGGGAAAACTCTTGCCTTACAAGTAGTACTTCATATCGCACAATCCCATTCATTTTATTTCTGTTTATTACAGACACCCATTTATAACCTATTGGTTTGACGTCTATGGGTGTTCGGACTTCAGGTCTGAAAATATTTCATTTATCGAGTGACTTATATTCGATCTTCGGGGTCTTTTGCCATTTGGCAAATCATTTATGTACTATCTACATGTACTCTTCTTTGAGTTTTAGGCATGTAATCTCTTTTACTGATTACATCCATTGACATAGCATATGCAAGAATATCATTAACACGTGTTCCATTTTGGTTCCATATTGTACAGTCTCGTACATAATTAATAGAGATCTCATTTTCTTTTGGTACCGATGTTTCTTTAAGAAACTTATTCTTCTGGATCATATTAGTCTCTTCCAGGACATTTACCTCTTCTGGGGTTTCATTTACTTCTGAAATAGTATTAGTCTTCTTCTGGGACAGTTACCTCTTCTGGGGTTTCACTCATAATCATGTATGTGGTTTTAATGATAGCATTTTTGCTATCTTCAATTTCGTTGGTTCTTATATTTGAACCAATTATTCTCCCACATAAATTGTTCAATAGTCACTTCTGGGACTACCTTAAATCGAGTGATGCATAAGATGCCAGTATATGTAACTTTGTCACTCTGCTCATATATGTGAATGCATCGAGTAATTCATTTACTCTTCTTTGCAAATCAGACTTCAAAATTACATCGACCACTTCAGGAGTCGAAAATTTACAATGATGCATTTCATATAATTTCTTGTATTACCAGTCTTTCATTATCGTTGTCTCCCCCTAAGACTGGGAATATTTCATCATAAAATTTACAATCAACTTACTTTGATGTTAATATATCTCCTATCAAAATCTCTAAACTTTTAATAATATACGAGGAGCTATAGCCAATGTCAATACACAGTTTTCTACATTATATTGAATGCATTGTGGGGGAGAGGGCATATAAAGCACACAATCAAACAATCAAATATTGTGAGAAGGGACAAACTTGTTTCTCTTCAGGAGATATCAAGTGTAAGAAACTCAAAGTTTTGAAAATTTGACATTTTATTTATAGGGAAGGATTAATAAAAATGAACATGTGTACATAAAATACATGTGAAGGAGAACTTCAGGTTCTCATATGTTGGAACTACAGGTTCTTTATAATAAGACCATTTTTTTATAGTTGAGAAAATATCTAGAATTCACTCCTAACCAAAGTGTTTACAATTGACACATAAAATTCATAATGAGCACTTTATTTGCAGTATCTTTGTACAATCTTATTTCTTGAACTTCAGGTTCACATCTTCTTTAATTGAAGAATATATATAATCTAGCATATGTCATGGAATTTATCTTCCATTCAACTCCTTCAAAAACCTTACATCAGTGTCTACCTACCATTGTGGTATCTTGATAATTTATCTTAATTTAAGCCCATTAAGCATCCGCTCCAAATAATTACCACATAAATAAAGATTCAAAATCTAGTATAAAATGATTTGTTCTCATAATCAAAAGTATCGCCACTAATTTGATGCACTTTGCATATTAACTAGAGCTACAGGCTCTTTTGTGACTAATGATGTTTAACATAATCTAGAAATTGTGTCCATAAAATGATATATGAATAATCTCATAAACTTCAGGTTACGAGTTAATCATCAACAAATATGACAAATGTAATTATGCATCATATAAAACATTTAAATTGTCATCACGAATAGTTGTTGGGCCCAATCAATTATCCTTGAACAATTTCTAAATATGTATGAAATGAATCGCAAGTTTCATTAGTAATATTCTCATAATAATCTTCTAATGAGAACAAGACTCTAGGATCTTCTGGTCCTAATAATAACAGAAACTTCTAGTCCTTCAGATAGTACTCACTTGAGTTTTTAATGATTTTTTTTCACATCACAAACTAAATTGTGATAATTTAATTGGTTATGTTTAAAATAAAATTGGTTCCGTAAACTTCTGGTTTACGTGAAAACAAATCTCGATCAAGTGTCATGTAATATTCATTTTTACTGGTATCTTAAACATTAACAGAGACACCTTAAACAATAAGAATTTGTCTATACCCAATAGAATATTCGTCAATGCAGGACAATAACTATCATCTCAAAATATTCAATATTTATGAGACTTTTATTATTTCTATTATGCAGCTCTTATTCTGCAATGCTCTTCTCGATCTATCTATAAGTTTTGTATAACAAGAAAATTATATGTACACTAATTTCTTTAATTACAAGAGAAAAGATTCTCTTTCATCTAAAAAATATAATATGTATAATCACTCCTTTAATTATAATATATTTACTACATCATTCTTCAGGAATATTGATGAGGAATCACATATAGATTAGAACAATGGTCTTGAAATATCAAAACGTGTCTGTATAATGAGATTTTTTTTAACTAAAAATAAGCCACTTCAGGTGGTAATTAAATATTATAAGACCTTAGGTATCTCATATACCCATAATCCCATATATTGTGTTTAATGAACATGATGACTCTTATTCAATTTAGGAGATTATACATCTTAATGATTTCTTTTCAGAATTCAATATTCTTCAGGAATATTTAGATCCAAATAATCAATGTTTTGTTTTTAAAAAAATGTATTTCTATGTGACCATAATAGTGACTTTGATGAGTCCATATGTATAACCACAATAGTTGTGATAGGCTATCATATTCATGCATGTTAATCAATTTTTTTTCACTCACTTTAGGGAATGAATATATAGCATGATTTTTTTTCAAAAAAAAATCTTTTATAACAATGAAAAAAAATGTAACCAAATATGGAGTATATGTTTTTTTTACACTACCACTTTAGAGGAACTAGATTCTCAAACACTATTTTGTAATCTTAAACCACATATACATGCAATTACATATATTGGTCACACAAATTTTATTGCAACTTAGTATACCACATCAAAATATATTACCATTGCATAAGGAGAGAATGCATTGAACAATATATTTAAAAAAAACATTAGGCCTTTTTACTTCTGGAAAATGGTAAATACATAAGAAAAGTTTTGTTTCTGTATTCTCTTCTAGAGAATACGGACATTTAGAATAAATATCCAATTTGATTCACTTTGGGGGCAAAACTTAACACTTTTGTAAAATATAGCTATAGTGCCAAAAAAATTATAAAGTGAATGATCCAAAATTTTGCCTTTATCAAAAATTAGCTAGGGAATCACATAGCATGAGTTGTATAAACTTGGCAAATATAGAGTATTAAAATGCACATTTTCGTTCCTTTAGCATCAAAAACAAAGATAATCCATAATTGCAAATTTTAATGCCTTTTTTTTGTTCAAAAACAAAATATGAATGAAGCGACCATTTTACAATGATGCATATCCAAAAAAATTTAAATGCCATTTGTGCTTATGATATCTTAATTTACATATACACTTAACTCCTTCATTTGAAAATCTTCTTTTATAGGTCATGAACATACAAAAGCACAAAATATTTATCACTTTTGTGATCTAAGAATAAATATGTATTTTTTTTCACAAATCTTTCATATCAAAGTACAAAAATATAATCACATATGGAGTGTATAGAATCTTTAACTTTCTATACTACAACGTCAAAAGGGAAAATAAAAATCCAAATATTATTTTATAATCCCAAACTAAATATAATATATAGTTAGATATTGGTCACATAAACTTATTGCAATATGTTACCCTGGAGTATATCATAGTGTAACATGATGACATCTCAAAAAAAAATTTAAATGAAACAATTTTATTTAAATATGAATCATTACACCAATATACTTCTGAAAATTGGTAAATTACAAGTTCAATTTCTTCAATTTACTTTGGGGAAAGTGTATTATAAAGGAAGATCAAATTTTGTTCATTACACTACATTTCACACGAACAAAAAAGTCAATGTTTCAAATTTGGAGTAGCTTCATAAAAGACGCTCTGGAAAGTAAATAACATGATTTAATATGTAGAAAAGATATAAAATTATATATTCCAGGCAGCAGAAAGTTCAAATCATTTCGACTAATGTCTTGTAAACTCAAAAGCAAAAGATATACAGTATTGTTTATGATACAAGACTGTGAGTTCAAATCAGTACGTTCCCTCAAAACAGATCAGAAAAACAAATACTCCGTATCGTACTCGGATTGCAATTCGTGTTCAAATTTTATGATAAGCAACATATATATATGGGAGTAAAAAATAATAATTAATTTCAATAAGTAATATTCAAAATTTAAGTCTGATAAGTTCAATTTGGATACTAACATGATTAAACGATATACATGGTACAAGCAATATTGAATTATGTCATTTCAATTTTTCAAAGGTGTTGAATCATGTAGCTAGAGCAGGGGAAAAGAATACCTGGATTCATTCGAGAGAATGGAAAAACATAGTGGCAACGAATCTGATTAGCAACAATAGGACGGAGGGTTACCATAGCGGTTGATGATGGTGGTGGCCACCGTAGTGAAAGATAGACGGTACGTGCTAATCTGATTGAGATTCCCTAGTTTAATCAGATCGGGTATCTTTTTCTTTTCGCTGCTTCTTCAAAATAGAATAACACTGAAAGCAATCTCACTATTGGGATTAAAAGGGGCCGACTATTGAACAACAAGAGCATAGGCTTGGAGATCAAGAAAAAAAAGGAGAGAAGCCCAGATGTGTGGTTCGTCGGAGGATTGGTCTCCGACGGAAGGAAAGAGGGAGCAGCCACAAGAATTAGGTTTTTAGAGACTCGTGCTGATAACGTGTTGTAAACTCAATACTTTATTCATCATATATTGGGGTATTTATACATACACATGAGGAGGTAAAGTCTAGGTCAATAAGGAAACAAGATATTCTAAATATATAATAGGAGCAATATATCTGCCATATTTAACAAATTATTATTATTATTATTATAAATTTATTAGCTTAAAATAATATATTAATTATTGTCATAAGCAATAATTTTTTTGAAACTCAAATCATTATAGTTTCTAAACAATTTTTCATGTATGAGAAATTTGATCATTATGTATGAGACAACACAAAGGATAGAAAACATTACTCAAAATTTGAAGAAAATTTAAAATAACACACATAAAGTCACATAACACATTTGAAATAAAGTCACATAACACATTTAAAATAAAGTCACATAATCCTTTCATTAATCCCAATATATCTTCTCATTTTATTCTCTCATCTTGTGGCGTATCCAACATAATCGTTCCTCAGGAGTCATTTTCAAGAAGACATCTTTTTTTTCCTTTGTTATCAAGCAACTCAACCACCTTAAACTTGGTATCCTAATCTAAGCCCGGGGTATCCTTGATGGCATCCCAAATTGTATATTCTTTCTCTCTTTCTCTTTTCTCTAGAAGCTTATAAATTCCTTTAAAACTTGTAGATATTTCATCTAGCCTTTCCATGACGCCACTTTCTTCTTATGCACTTCTTTTTATTTTGTTTCGGGTTGTTTTTGCAAGGGGAACTCATGACTTTTAGGAGATGGGAGATTGGGAGCGGTGATGTGGAAGGAAAATGTGGATCACCTTGAGTTTGGATTATGAATGCATCATTTTCCAAGTCATAATCAAGGTCATCTATATGCACATCTCTCCCTTGTCCTGCGCTTAATGTTCTTGCATCAGTTGTACTACCTAATCCGATTGAATTTTTTCCAACAGCTACACCATTTCCAATTGTGATTTCTAAATCCTCATTATCGTGAAATGTTCCATAACGCAATTTTTTGCTATGCCTTGTATGAGCCTATAACAACATAAAAACAAATATATTATTGCATTACATTATTCAAAAGATTCATCTATTAGAATAATTTGTCATATAATTTACTTACCTTGAAGTAATCTGCCCAAACTTCATCAGTTGCCGTGAACATCATTGTAGTAGAGTCAAACCCAAATCTAGAGCTAAAACAAAACGCATAAGCTCTGAATAAGCGTTCCATTTATTTTTAAACCATTTCAATCGGCTTTGGTAATTGAGATAGTTCTATGACACCAAAGTCTTTTATTAAGTTCAGGGAGTATCCTCTCTTCTACTGTTTGCTTAGAAAAAATATCACTATTATCATGCCATCCCCGAGCAGCGGCATCTATCATGAGTTCTAATAGTACATCACTTTTTTTGGTAGTAGATTGCTCATATCCTCCTTTTTTTGTATTTTGTTGTGGATCACTCATGATGATATTGCTATCAAAATAAAAAAGAAGTTGAGAGATAGAAGTGAAGTATGTAGTGCACAACTTTATTTCAACAATGAACTTATTGGCCATAATTTCATACTCCGTATTATAATTATGTGATTGTAAACTAGGCATCTATTTCTTCTCTTGTTATCATTTCGTCTTCTATTAGTCTATAAATCACATATAAAGTAAAACTAATCACGAGTAATAAACAATACAAAATAGCATATATGAAAGTGTAGAGAATAAATATGAAAAAATAGCATGTATGAAAGTGTAGAGAATAACGATAATTGCAACTGCTGTAGGATTTAGTTCAGGAAGCCTTCATAAACTACTCTGTCTGCAAAAAGTATCATGTACGATTCAACAGGATATTGAATAATCCATATATGCAAAAATTAATTTACTGCATTCCTTAGGTAAAGTTCATATTGATAATATAAAGAATGATAACCAAATTGGGACGAGATTTTACTGCATCTTCCATTATTAGAAGATCACAGCCCCACAGTAGTTTTAGAAACCTCAATAATGGTGTAAAATTACTGAATCAGTACAATAGAAATATTTTAGATAAATTTATTCATATCCAGGTCAGCACCAGACCCCCATATAATCTGCCTGTATGACCCTCACTCACCTTCCAAGAAAAGGATTTCTTTTCTTTCATGGATACCAACTGCCCCCCTTCTTTTTCTTTTCCCCATTGATCATTTCAGTATTGTAGAATTTTGGAAAAACTGAACTGTCTTTCATTCAATATTCACAACGTATATATACATGTGTCAAGTCCTAGTACAAGTATGGAAAGGACTACTTACAAGGAAATAAATTACAAAGTAAATAATTACATATATGGAAGGAAATAAATATATATGCTAACACTCCCCCTCAAGTTGGAGCATGGAGATCACAAATGCCCAACTTGGATAATAAGAATGCGAAGAGAGGCCTGTTCAAAGCCTTAGTAAACGAATCAGCAATTTGTAGACGAGTAGGAACATATGCGGTAGCGATCTCACCGCGCTAAACACATTCACGGACAATGTGGCAATCAATATCAATATGTTTCATACGCTCATGAAAAACAGGATTGGCAGCAATAAATAAAGCGGACTTATTATCACAAAACAAACATGGCGTCGTCGGTGGAGCAATGCCGAGCGCCCCAAGAAGACCGCGAATCCATCGGACTTCTGCACATGCGTTAGCCATAGCACGATATTCAGCTTCTGTTGATGAACGGGACACGGTGGTTTGTTTCTTTGTTTTCCAAGAAACTGGAGAGCCACCCAGAAGAATGAAGTAGCCGCGAACAGAGCGACGAGTAAGAGGACAAGATGCCCAGTCGGAGTCACTATAAGCAGATAGCTGTAGTGAACTGTCACTACGTAAGAGAATTCCCTGACCTGGATGACCCTTCAAGTAGCGAAGGACCTGTTTCGCAGCTTCCATATGATCAAGGCGAGGCACTTGCATAAATTGAGACAGAACATGAACCGAATAAGTGAGATCCGGACGAGTGATCGTGAGATAAATTAAGCGACCCACAAGTCGCCGATACTGTGCCGGGTCATGAAGCTCGGCGCTAGTCGACCTTCCCAGCCCGTGGTTCGGCGTAAGGGGTGTGTCGACTGGTTTGCAGCCCAAGAGACCAGCTTCATGAAGGATGTCAAGTGCATATTTCCGCTGACAGAGAACAATACCCTTCGCAGATCGAGCACACTCAATGCCCAAAAAATAAGATAAGGGTCCCAAGTCCTTCAGGTGAAAACATCGATCAAGATAAACTTTGAAAGAAGCACATAAGGTGGGGTTGTTACCTGCAACCAAGATGTCGTCAACATAAACCAAGACAACCAAAATGTCAGATCCTCGACGATAAATAAATAGGGTGTGATCTGCATGTGCCTGACGAAACCCGTATCGCCGAAGGGCACAAGTGAGCTTCCCGAACCAGTTTCGGGGAGATTGACGCAACCCATAAAGAGATTTGCGTAGCCGACAAACTTTACCTGGATATATCTGAGAAAGTCCAGGTGGCATCCGCATGTAGACTTCCTCAATCAGATCACCATGAAAGAAAGCATTATTAACATCGAGTTGGTGCACCTGCCATCCCTTTGTCGCGGCCACAGAGAGCAAAACACGAACAGATCCCATTTTTGCTACCGGGGCAAAAGTGTCAGTGTAATCCACCCCCGGGCCTTGTCCCGTTCTTTAGTGCCATCTGAATTAAACTTGGTCTTGAAGACCCAATGACAGCCCAAAGCTGTCCGATCCGGAGGCAAGTCTGAGATTTCCCAAGTGTTATTATTGACCAAAGCTCGGAGCTCCGCCCATTGCCGCACGCCAATTGGCGTGTGGGACTGCCTCAGAGTAATTTTTAGGGACAAAATGAGGACTGATGGCGTCAAGAAATCCTCGATACCTGTCATGTAATTTATGATAACAAACAAAGCTGGCAATAGGATAACGTGTACCTGAAGACAGCAACTGGGAAGGCAATGAGCACAATGGAGCAGGAGTTTGAACAAAATTGACGACGTTGTCATTGAGGATGGCTGAAGACGTTGTCATTGAGGACGAAGCGGAGGAGCGGTAGCTGTATGGGGGTGAGGCTGGGCGTCGGTGGGCTGCTCGGTGGCAGCTGCCGGCTGGGCTGGCTGGCCGTCAGGTACGGTAGCCAGAAGTAGGTCGGGCAGGGGTGATTCGGGAAAGTCGGCATGTGGGGTGGAGGTAGAGGGTTCGGCCGGCGTATGATGTGTGACAAACGGGAACGTGCTCTCGTCAAAAGCAATATCCCGAGTGTGAAAGAAACGATGAGTATCAAGGTCATACACACGCCAACCTTTTGTGCCGGAGGGATACCCAACAAACATGCACTTGGTGCTTTGAGGAGAAAATTTATTGGAAGTCCTGAGTCGTACAAAGCATAGACATCCAAAAATTCGAAGATGACGAAGATCGGGTGCTTTGTGATTTAGAACTTCAAACGGAGACTTACCACCAAGCAGTTTGTTGGGAGTATGGTTAATTAAATAAACAGCAGTACGAACACATTCCCCCCAGAATTCAATAGGCAAGTGAGCTTGAAACATAAGGGTGCGGGCGACATTTAATATGTGTCTATGTTTTCGTTCTACCCGACCATTTTGTTGTGGAGTACCTACACAAGAAGTTTGAACAAGAACACCCAAAGTGGCATAGTATGACCGAAGGTCCTGATTGACAAATTCAGTGCCATTATCAGAACGAAAAATTTTTATGGTTTTATGAAATTGGGTCTATATCATGGAAAAAAATTGTTTCAGACTACTAGGTACTTCAGATTTATCAATGATCAAATAGGCCCAAACTGCACGAGAGTGGTCATCCACAATAGTGAGAAAATAATGTGCACCCATAGCTAAACAAGGGGTGTAGGGGCCCCATAAATCACAATGAATGAGATCAAAAACGCTAGTAGCTTTATTGGAACTAAAAGGAAAAGAACTACGAACTTGTTTGGATTGAAAACAAATTTCACATGATTGTAATAATTTAAGTTTAGAGCTACTGGCAGAAGGAATAAGAGACGACAAAACTTGAACAGATGGATGCCCCAAGCGTTTATGAAGGAGAGAAGGATCCGCTTGGGTAGCAAGTGCTGTAAAACATGGACGAAACAGGAAAACTCCATTGTGTGCATCACCCCGTCCAATCTCCATCTTCGTGACACAGTCCTGTATGACACAATAGTTTTTGTTAAAAATAACAAGACAAGAAGTATCTCGAATAAGACAACCAACAGAAATAAGATTGCACTGTAGATGAGGAACAAGCAAAACACCCCGAAGCACTACTTCGGGCGAGAGCCGCACACGGCCACATCGAGTGGCTGTAGTCTGTGTGCCATTGGGCAACGTGATGACACAGGGGGCCATGGGAGCCACATCAGTCAAAAGGGAGATATTACCAGTCATGTGATGAGAGGCGCCGCTGTCAAGAAGCCACTCACGAGATGATGCATCACCATTAGACCCAGTATCCTTGTCGGAAGACGAACTGTCGAGCATGGAAAGTAGCTGGGTCATCTGATCAGGTGTGAGGCCCAGGGCGTTGGAGTTGGTGGCTGCATTTGCTCCCCCTGTCACCGATCCTACCCCTCGGCCAGCCCCACGGCCACGGGCGCTACTACCGCTGGACGGCGTTCGGCCACCGCCGCGACCCCCACGGCCGGATGCAATGCCGCGACCCCCACGGCCCTTACCGGGCGGATACCCATGCAGTTGATAGCACCGATCCACGGAATGGCCATCTTTTCCACAATGTGTGCATGAATAATGGGGGGGTCTCCACGACCCATGTTAGGAGCGGGACGTTGCATGGAAAAGGCGAGAGCGTCCGTACGGTCATCTCGGCCACGGACAATGCTCTTGTGGCGTTCCTCTTGAATGATTAGAGCATAAGCCCGGTGTATGTCTAGAACAGGTTCGGTGGCAATAATCTGAGATCGGATGTGACCGAACTGTTCATCGTCGAGACCGAGCAAAAAATGATGAGTTTTCTCCTATTCCTCGCGCGCTCGAATCAAAGCCGCAGCCTCACACTGGCAACCACATGTTGGATCAATAGATCCATACAGCTTGTTCCACAAAGTCACAAATAAATTATAATAAACAACCACAGTTTGTCCCTTTTGACGCAAAGATTGAAACTCACATTTCAATTGATGAATGCGAGGTCCATTCGAACCTCCATATCTGGTCTTCAGATCTAACCATAATTCATGAGCAATTTTATGGGAGATAATGGAAGGTTGGATGTGTTCATCAGTGGGTTTAGGAAACCCAGAGGGATTGAGAAAACCTGCTCTGCTACGCCCTTCGAGAGCATTAATAATGGTTTTCTCCCAAATATCATAATTGTCACCTTTGAGAAGATGTTTCGTCAAGGAATTACCCGCGCTTTCGGACGGGTGGATGTAATACGGAGAGGTAGGGTTGTGGATGAGCCTGACCTTCTTTGTTCCTTCGCTTGCCATGGAGACGAAGATAGCACTGTCGTGAGACGGCGGTTACGTGACCGACGTGAGCCGGTGCTGCAGCGGTGGTGACCGACGTAAGCCGATCAGAGAGAGGCGGCCGTCGTGAGGCGGCCGGCGAAGCAACGGTGGCGGCACCGTGCGTGAGAAAAAAACGAGCCTAGGGTTTGAGAAATTCCCAGGAAATTGGCTCCGATACTATGTAGAATTTTGGAAAAACTGAACTGCCTTTCATTCAATACTCACAACGTATATATACATGTGCCAAGTCCTACTACAAGTATGGAAAGGACTACTTACAAGGAAATAAATTACAAAGTAAATAATTACATATATGGAAGGAAATAAATATATATGCTAACAAGTATTCCCACAAGAGAACTCCAGATGATGGATGCCTACACCCTTCTTGATTATGCACTGCTGAAGCTCACTCCTACTAGGACAAGGTACTCACTCCCTGCCCTTTTTTCTGACCTACTCCTTTTTATATACATATTTCTAAAACAATTCACCGATGAACTAGCAAAATTTTGACTCTCTTTTGTTGGGTTTGTTGGGGATTTGGAAAAAGATGAGATCTTGTGGTAGTTTCTGGGGAGAAAAGTGAGAAGTTGGTCTCTGGGTTGGTGGAACCTTTCATTGCTCACTTGAAGTTTTCTAAAGATCAGATTTCAAAGGGTGGGTATTCAATAACTCTGCCCCCGCCCTCCAATGCTTCATCTGGTTAACCAAAGCTGTTAGATATGTCACTGTGTAAACTCTTTTTGAATGTTGGCAGTATTTTTGACGACACACAAACACTAGAGTAGTTCAGTGTCGTTGTAGTTGTTATAGCGTGTGTTGGCTCTTGTTCATCCTTCTTGTATGCACTACAAACATGTAGTAACAAGGACTCCACAAGACAAGGACTCCACAAGAGGTTGTTGCTCTAAAGAGTTGGATTGGCAAAGACTATCTTTCCTTACAAGACTCCGTGTATTTCGAAGACCTACTGGACCACCGTGTTTTACGGATCTTGGAATGTCTAGCACATGGGAGAGTTATATGCGCAGAAGGTCAGGGTTGTGCACGTTAGAAGCTATATATAAACACATACCAAGGTCGTCAAGAAATAGATACGAGAGATAGTATTCATTAGAAAAAGAAAGAGATTGACATACTTAATCACGCACAATTCTTTATCTAAGCGTGAGAGATACATGTCATGATATCAATCATATGATTCTGCTCCACCTGCATATGATTCATGACCATGTATCGTCAAGAACTTCAAGGAGTTGAGTACTGAGTTGACCTGGATACAAGGCTGCCAAACACGTCCTTGGAAGATACCTAGAGAGGGTGTAACAAGCCAAGGAGACGAGTGCAAACAGAGTTGGTCACTCGAGGTCTATAGTAAGCTTATTCAGTCAAAACTTTATTAGATATATTGTTGTTGATCTGTATAAACATTTACTATGATCTAGTGGAGGGTTGTTACATGGACGTGGGCCTTGCAGACGTAGGAGAATTCGCTCCGAATTGCGTTAACAAATATGTGGCATTTATTGCTTGATTCTGTGTGTGTGTGTTTGTTGTTGTGTTTTAACTCTTTCTCTGCCATTGGTCGATTCGTGTGTATTCGTCTGTATGATTTGTATCAAGAACCTTACAGGTGGTAAACCCCTTAGAAATTTCATTTGGTATCAGAGCCAGAACAGCTTAAGTTACTAGTTGTTGATCACATCATGGGAGACATGGAAGAAGGTGCAAATGTTCAACGGCCACTGTTGCTACGTGGACATAACTACAATTTTTGGAAAGGTCAAATGAGAGCTTTTCTAAAATCTCTTGGAGGCGGTGTTTGGAGGAGTGTGGAGACAGGTTGGACGGAACCACAAAAATACTCAGAAGATCTGACCTCGTCAACTATCAAACCGTTTGAAGAATATAGCAGGGCAGAAGTGATTGCTGCTGGGTTCAATGACAAAGCCCTAAATGCAGTTTTTGTAGCAGTTGATTCTACCCAGTAAAAACTCATCTCAAACTGTAACAATGCCAAAGAAGCTTGGGATGTTCTCGAGATCACACATGAAGGAGATGAGGAAGTAAAAACGGCCAAGTATCAAATTCTCATGACACCATACGAGAATCTGCGCATGGATGATAAAGAGAAAATCACAGAATTCCATGGTAGAGTGAGAGACATTGCAAATCAAGCTGCACGTCTAAATGAACCCATCCCTGAAAATAAGCTGGTACTCAAGGTGTTGCGGTCATTGCCAAAGGAATACGGCATGGACGTCAAGGCGACCAGAAGGTCTCACAATATCAAAACCACGACTCTTGATTCACTTATAGGAATATTGGAATCAATTGAACTTGATATGACGGAAGATAGTAAACGGAGTAAGCCAGACAAACAAATTGCATTTTCTAGCACTGAGGTAGAAGATGACAGTGAACATGATCTGTCACTAGATGAAGACTTTTAGGAATGGCTATCACTCTTCCCACGGCAGTTCAAGAAACAATGGGTGCAGAAGAAAGGAAATCAAAGAATGGAAGGAACATCCAAGGGACCCTTGCACAGAGATATCAAGCCTAGAGAAATGAGATACATAGACAATATTAACTCTATTATGAAAAAGGGACCACAATGCTTTAAGTGTGGTGGATATGGACACATTCAATCTGAATGTGCAAATAATCTGAAGAAAAAGAGACAGGCATTCACAGCAACCTAGAGTGATAAAGAAATAAAAGATCATGGTGAATACAATTGTGCTTTTATTGCCTGTGAAAATTCAGATGTAAAAGACAGTCTTGCAGAACAACTTGAAGATTTGCAAGAAAAATGGGCAGAACTGCTGATGGTGAACAAACGAACTATGGCAGACAAAAACAGATTACTTTCTGAAATGGATGCACTTAAGAAGAAGATTGAAGAGTCAAACCGCAAGATCAACGAACTGGAAGGAGAAATGGATTAAGGTAGCCGGAGCCGATGTGTTAGATCATTACTCACTTATGGCAAAGCCTCCAGGAGACATGACCTATATCGGATTCACTAATACTGGAAGGATCTCAAAATTTCAAGAGATCAAGTTTGTCAAAGCAATTGAGGAAGCACCATCTGAACATCAAGACAAGAGAAGTCATCTGAACAACCTTCGTAACAACAACCACACCTACAATAGATGTTACAATTGCAAATAATGGGGACATGTAAAACCTCAGTGCATCAAGAAATGGGGCAGGCAGACCACTCCAAAAAGGAAATACAAACAGATTTGGATACCCAAACAATATGCATTGGTCGCAAATACATGTTATAGTGTTACTTTAGATCAATGGCTTCTTGATAGTGGTTGCTCACATCACATGACGGGTGACAAAGAAAATCTCATGGATCTGAAACCCAACGAACAAGGAAGTGTTAGATTCGGTAGTGGAGCACAGGGTAAAATAGTGGGCAGCGGCACGCTCAATGTAACAGAACTGCCCCCTATTAAAAATGTGTGGTTAGTTCAGGCGTTACAGGTAAATTTTCTCAGCATTAGTCAGATATGTGATCAAGGACTCGAAGTATTTTTCACACAGCAAAAATGCAAAGTGAGAGATAAAAGCAAACAAGTGATACTTGGAGGTGATAGAACAGCAGATAACTGTTATAAAGTGACACCAAACGTACTATGCTTCTCTGCAAGTGAAAAAGATGCAAGGCTCTGGCATTACCGCCTTGGGCATCTTAACTACAAATACCTTGTCATGTTATCAAATTCAGGAGCTGTCAGGGGATTACCAAAAATCAACAAAACGGAAGCAGAAATCTGTGGACCTTGTTAGAAAGGGAAACAGATAAGGAAAACTCATCGTGTTAAGATCTTTCAATCAACAAAATATCCATTGGAGCTGTTGCACATAGATTTGTTTGGCGCTATGAAAACTGAGAGCATGGGGGGTAAGAGATTTGTACTCATGGTAGTTGATGACCTTACAAGATACACATGGGCATGCTTCTTGAAACATAAGGATGATGCACTGGACGCTTTTATCTCACTCTGTAACAAAATACAAAATGAGAAGCAGCCTAAAATTAAATAAAGTGAGTGATACGAGTCAGAAGTGATCACGGAGGAGATTTTGACAGCCAACCCTTTAGCCAATATTGTGAAAGTCAAGGTATCACTCATGTGTTTTCAGCACCCAAAACTCCACAACAAAATGGAGTGGCTGAAAGAAAAAACAGACACGTTTAAGAGATGGCTAGAATAATGCTCCACACGCAGCAATTACCTGAGAGTCTCTGGGCTGAAGCAGTTCACACAGCCTGCTACACAATAAACAATGTCTATATAAGGAGTGGAACACAAGCAACACCTTATGAGCTATGGAAAGGACGGAATCTGAATGTTGCACATTTTCACATCTTTGGAGCAAAATGTTATGTTCTTCGAGATCGAGAGCACAAAAGCAAGTTTGATGCCAAGAGTGATGAGGCTATATCCGTAGGATACTCACCAAACAGCAAGGCGTTCAGAGTATACAACAAACGTACCAGAACAATAATGGAGTCAATTAATGTCATTGTAGATGATAGAATACTATCGAAAAATCTGGATGACAGAAAAGATGATGGAACACTTCCTGAGCATTATACTGAAATATAACTGCACAATCAGATTCTGAAGAGCAGAGGAACACAGAGCCTCAAGAGAGTCCACCTGAAGAACTCTGAGTGCCCACACATATTTAGAAAAATCATCCCATCGAAAATGTTATTGGAGATCCACAAGAAGGCATGCGCACTCGGAAAAAGAAGATCGATTATGTTGAAATGATCAATGCATTTTATACCTCCTCAATCGAACCAAAAAATGTGAGGGAAGCCTTAACAGATGAAGCTTGGATAAATGCCATGCAAGAGGAGCTGGGGTAGTTTGAACAAAATCAGGTATGGGAACTGGTTCCAAAACCTGAGGGCGTAAACATTATTGGTACAAAATGGATTTATCGCAACAAAACTGATGAAGATGGTAAAGTGATTCGCAACAAGGCCAGACTAGTAGCACAAGGATATACTCAAGTGGAAGGATTCGATTTTGAAGAGACTTTCGCACCTGTTGCCAGACTGAAGTCAATTCGAATACTTATCAGTATGACATGTGTGTGGAATATGAAATTATATCAGATGGATCTGAAGACGGCCTTCTTGAATGGATACCTCAAAGAGGAGGTTTATGTATCACAGCCAAAGGGATTTGAAGATACACTGCATCCAACACATGTGTACAAACTACGAAAGGCCCTCTATGGCTTAAAACAGGCTCCAAGAGCGTGGTATGACAGATTAACAACATATCTCATTGGTATGACAACACAATGTTCTACATCAGGTATAAAAATGATATACTTGTAGCTCAGATATATGTTGATGATATCATTTTTGGGTCAGAATCTCATACTCATGTTGAAGAATTTGTGAGAATCATGGAAAAGGAATTCGAAATGAGCATGATTGGAGAACTGACTTATTTTTTGGGGTTACAAGTCAAGCAAACAAATGAGGGTATATTCATTTCACAAAATAAATATGCACAGAACATGCTGAAGAAGTTTGAAATGAATAATTGCAAAAGTGCTAGAACACCATGTCCAACACACGAGAAGATCAGTAGAGACGATGATGGAAAAGACATTGATGATACCTACTACTGAGGGATTATTGGGAGTCTTTTATATCTCACTGCAAGCAGACCGGACATATGTTATAGTGTGGGGTTGTGTGCAAGGTATCAGGCTAACCCTAAAGAATCACATTTAAAGGCTGTGAAGAGAATACTGAAGTATGTCAAAGGCACACACAACATGGGTATCTGGTACTCTAAAGGTGCTTCAGCACATCTTATGACATATAGTGATGCAGACGGGGCTGGTAACATTGATGATCGCAAAAGTACTTCTAGAGGATGCTTTTATTTGGCGGGAAACTTGGTTGCATGGTTCAGCAAAAAGAAAAATTCTGCCTCACTCTCCATTGCAGAAGCTGAATACATTGCCGCAGGAAGTTGTTGTGCACAACTTATGTGGATGAAATCAATGTTAACTGATTATGGAATTAAACATGACACTATTCCTCTTTACTCTGACAACACAAGTGCCATCAATATCTCAAAAAATCCAGTGCTACACTCTCGTACCAAACACATCGACATCAAACATCACTTCATACGTGAGTTAGTCGAGGGAAAAATTGTCACTCTTAAATACGTTCCCACTGAGCATCAGTTAGCAAATATATTTACTAAAGCACTTGATGGGGAAAGATTTGAAGCCCTCAGATCGAGTTTGGGTCTGTGTGCACCATTCCAATAAGCATGCAGAATGCATTTGAGCACAAAGTGTCAGCTAATGTGCTCAATATTTCAATATTTGCTGAAAAAGGGGGGTAGTAATGCATTCCAGGGTTTTTAATACAATAAAACTTTTAAAAACGTTTATTTTGATGCACAAAAACGTTTTATGATTTTGTAAAATTACTTTTACTTTTTGAGAGCCGAGACTTGAATTGATTATTGGTTTTTATCACAATAAGACCGACTCGACTAAGTCTTCAATTCTTGAACTATGTCCTTGAGTCTTTTGGTCTTGTTCCATGCCATTCTTCACGCCTCGGGTTGTTCAATGAAACTCTTCATATCCACGGCGGTTTGGCAATTATCAAAACCTGTCAGAAATGAACACGACTTTAGTTTAACGTAATAAAAAGTATGTTCCAACAATTTCCCCCTTTGTGATAATGGCAAACAAGACGGGGATATGCATAGGGTTTTGATCTTTTTTTGAAAGAAATTCCCCCTTAATAAAAATTCCCCCTTAAGATATGCATAACCCTTATCTTCCCTCTTTTGACATTAACAAAAAGATTTAAAAACCATAAAGATTTTTAATTTATTTAAAATAAGGGAAATAGCGGAGTACATAACGGAAGCAAATTTAAAAAAATAAATAAATAAGAGAAGAGAAAAGAGCTAGAGCTCTAGAAGTCCGGTGAAAGATCATCGAGGAGTTGTTCTTCATCGATGTCTTCCTCTTCATCATCATCATCTTCTTCTTCATTATTCTTCTTCTTCTTCGGCTTCCTCTTCCTTTTCTTCCTCATCGTTCACCTCTTCTTCTCCACCAACGTTGTTAGTCCTGCTTGGTTCACCCCCGAAGTTTGGCGGAGGAGCGTAAGGGACCATTTGAGCGTAAGGGTAGTTGACAAAGTCAAAATACCCGTGAAGCTCACGGCTCAAAATGTTGACGTTTTGGGCCGTTTGGGAGACGTTTGTGTCTATCCGAGAAAGGGTGGCGGTCAAGGCGGCCATTTGCTCGGTTAGAGATGGGGTGTTTGAAGAAGCATCCCTTGTGTGAAGCATCCCTTTCAAATTCTAATAAATATTTATATATTTATTCGTATTCATTTTTTTGAATACGAATCACGAATCGCATCAAAATTATTATTCATTCGTTTTACAACCCTAGTTGTAATCCCTATATATAGAGATGTGTCTTTTGTTATTCAATAAGACCAATTATTATCAAATTGTACCATGGTATTAGAGCTAAGGTTTTCTAAACCCCAGACACTTCTTTAAGACCGAGCACGTCGCCGCTCTCTGTCCATGGCGGTCGATCGTCTGGCAATATGGTATCGGCGACCGATCTCGACAAGCGTGCCTCAAAACCGCCATCCATTATCCCTCTCTTTCTTGCAACAAAATCCATTATCTCTCTCTTACAAAGAACTACGCATGCGATGGAAGAACTAGTGAGTTGCATTTATCGATGTTTTTTCTAGAGATCGAGAACATGAAAAGCGACAGATAAGCAAATAATGACCCAAAAGGAGTGTAATTCCACCCTCGCTCCAATCGCCAACACACTCCTAGAGGTGGCAATCGGATCAACCAGATCGGTTTCGGGTTGGATTTTTTTGGTTCAGATATCTTTCGGTTATATGTTATAATCGGTTCGGTTCGGATCGGTTAAATTTCGGTTTGGATTTGATTTCGGTTCTATACATTTTTCGGTTCGGTTCGGTTTCGAGTCGGTTCAGATACGGTTCGGTTATAAATCGGTTCGGATAGATTTCGGTTCGGATACAATTTGAGTCGGATATATTTCGGTTTCGGGTCTAGTTCGGTTCAGATATATTTCGGTTTCGGATCAAATATATTTTGGATATATATTATTTTCTAATTAAAATTTAACTATCCGTGTTTCTTTTTATGTTTTATCACATTTATCAATCTATCATCAATTCAATACCTCATATTATTTTATATTTTTTTCTAGTTATATTATCTCTACCCTAAATAATCTTCCCTTTTTGACTTTTTAGTCATATTTTACAAATTTGGACTACAAATTATGAAAACATATATATTTAATTATGATATAAATTTAATATAATTAAATTGATTTTAAAATTTAGTTTTGAAATATCAAATCTTTCTCACATCTACTAATATACTTATGTATATAAATGAAAGGATAAAAGATAAATTCAAATAGTCTTATGTTCCATTTGAATAAAATTTGGTAAAAATTGAGTAAAATTGGGTGAAATTAAGTGAATTTTATTCAATTGAGTGCAAAATTTGTAAGTTGTTGAGTATATTTGAAAATGATAACAGTAAAGGCTACCGCTAGAGAGTCTTTTCAAAATGCTAACACTAGCATCTAATTTTATTGACTAATATTGAGTGAATTGGTTTGAAACTAATCAAATTAACTCTCAAATCAATAAAATTTATTGTAATGAGATGAAATTAGGATAAAATCTAGTTATCTTATACAATTCATCATATATTTCTTTCGTTCCAAAAAGAATATCACACTTCACTATTTAAAAATTATGGAAATTTTATTTGTTTGTGTGTTATCATTTATATGTATAACTTATCTTTACATTCTACATATAATAAATTTAAGGCATAAAATTTTGTACTTTTTTCAAGAAGATAATCTATTTTATGAGGGAATGAGCAAGTAATGTAATTAGTTCAAATGGTAAAATAAAAGTAAAAAATTTAAAAATATAATATGCTTATTGAAAGGCAAACATAGTTCTGAATTTATCGATTTTAGTTCTAATCGGGTTCAGATATTATCGGTTTCAGATCTAATCGGTTTCGAATTTTATCGGTTTCGGGTATTATCGGGTTCGGATCTAATCAGTTTCGGGTTTAACGGTTCGGATATTATCGGTTTCGGATCTAATCTGTTTCGGATTTAAATCGGATATGAATTATTTAGTTCGGTTTCGGTTCGATTCAGATCATTTCGGGTTTTCGGTTATAGATCGGATCTTCATTTTTCGGGTCATTCCGGTTTCGGTTTCGGATATTTCGGTTCGGGTAATCGGTTCCGGTTCTGTTTTGCCAGGTCTACACACTCCCCAGGGAAAAACTCAGCGAATGTAATTTCAAGCTCGTTCATCATGCAGCGAAGATCTGGCTTTCTACTCCTAGAGACTATCCTTACAAAACTTCTTCCCCGGCTCAATTCCAGTATTATTATTTCAAGCTGCTTCTCGTTACCGATGATAAGCTTGCGGGGGATAATAGGAAATAATATAGATTATTAATTACATTCCTTATATATTGGCTTATTCTCTTCTTTCCTTATTGTATTCTTACTATATTCTTTTCCTAATATGATCGATTAGAACTCTCTCTTGTAATCCCCATATATAGAGATTTATCCATCATTATTCAATAAGACCAATTCTTATTCAATTGTATCATGCTCAAATAAGTGATTATATTATTGAAGGATTCTCAGATAAAGAGAACCATGAATGTATTATTTTGAAATTTTTAGGATAGTATATAAAAATAAGTATACTAATCACTCAAAATAAAAATAAAACATGACTTTTATTTTTAAAATAAAGTAACAAATTTTATTTTTATATTTTTTAGTTTCTCTCTTATACTACTCCCTCCGTCCCAAATTATAATGTCTGTTTACTATTCACAGGATCAAACTTCATTCACTTTCTTTCTCTATTTTCGTTAGCAATTTGATAAAATAAAATATTATTGTCACTACTAGTTTTGTAGATCTTTTGATGTAGTTTTTTAATATGTAATTTTTATTTTTTAATTCTATACCATTTGTCATATAAAATGGTTTGAAAATAATTTCAGTCAAACATCGTAAACCGAAACAGGCGTTATAAAATGGGACGAAGGTAGTATTAAATAGGGAGTAGTTTATACTCCCTCCGTCCCAAAAAGAATGGGACAGTTTGACTTTTTGGGAAATTAAGGGAGATATTTTGGTATTGACTTTCCAAAAATACCCTTGATGTGATGGGTGAAAGTAGGATGTGATGGGTAGATTATTAGAAAAAAAGTATGATGTGATAGGTAGGGTATGAAAAAGTAAGGGGTAAAAATAGTTTTTTAATAAAAATGTAACGAACTTTACGGGACACAATTTTTTCTAAACGTAACAAAATTTTTTGGGAGGGAGGGAGTAAAATTTACTTTTAGAAAAAGAGTGATTACCCGGGTGCTTCTCCATTTCCCACTCTCATTGTCTTATTCCTGTCTAAACTCCCGCGGCACCCCAAACCCTCATTACTCCCATCCATACACGTGCCATCATATTCATATCCCTCCAATTAAATACCAGCGACCCGGCCATATATCGAACTCGATCCAAAAAGCATACACAGCTAACGTCAACGATGATGCCCCGCGGCGGCGTCTGGTGGTTCGCGATATGGACCTGCAGCTGTCTCGCCTTCGCCTGCACCTCCGTCGTCAACGGCGGTGGTGTTGGCGTAAATTGGGGAACTCAAGCCGCCCAAGTCTTGGAACCTCCCATCATCGTCCAGATGCTCAAGGACAACCATATTGAGAAGATTAAGCTCTTCGACTCCGACCACTGGACTATAAACTTCTTCGCCGGCACTGGCATAGACGTTATGCCGGGAATTCCCAACAACCAGCTCCACCTCTTCGCTGATAATTTTGATCATGCCAAGGACTGGGTCAAGGAAAATATTAGCTCCCATTTATACGACGGAGGCGTTAAGATCAAGTAAGCTTAGTCATTAATTATCTTCACTAATTTATTGATCATTTTTTTAGTCTAGACCCCATGCTTGCTTGCACGGGGGTAATGCTGTTAGATGCTACTACACGCACGCTACTTAGGGATAGCAATACAAACGAACCGACCATATACAACTAATTTCTCAACCTTCAAATATCTAAGTCCGACCAGACAAATTGAAAATCGAATTATATATGGCCAATTATTAGATTGGCCGGGAGGATGTTTAATTTTGGAAGAGTGATTCTTATAAAAGTTCGGTTTCTGCTTGGATGGTTTTTCTTCACTCTCTTTGGCATGCCAATTTTTATTTTTTCTAGCTATCATTTGACATATAGAAGAACACTATTTTATATAAGCAGATATATAACATGTTTTCGCTTTAATTTTAGTGAAATAAGGTTTATTTTAAAATATAGTTTTGAAATATTAAATTTTCATAATTGTTAATTATTTTAAACTATATTTAATTTGTAGTAAAAAAAAGTCACAATTTAACTAATAGAGTTAAATTGTAGCAATGTTTTAGAGACGGAAAAAGTAGTTCTCTGTCCAATGTGTTGCTTAGCAGAGAGGTGACATCGCAGAGAGATATCTGGTCGATTGAAGGCCTACATTGAGAACTTGGAGCCGAGAATACATCAAAACAACCACCAAGCTACGGTTTAGGGATAAAGATCCAATATGGGGCTAACTAGCAGGGCAGTACAAAAAAAGAAATATTTGCACTAAATAGCAGTAAAACTTAAGTCATTTCCCTAAATAGCACTTAAATTATTTTCTTCCCTAAATAGCACCTAATAATGTCCATAATGTCCAGTGGTGGCAAATATTTACTTGAATAATGACTAATGCATAATGACTAAAAGTGCTACATTGGGAAAAAAACACATGTGATGTTATTTAGTGAAAGTCATTATGTTTTAGTGCTATTTAAGTAAATTTCCCCAAAAAAAATGGCAATACCGACAGATTCTTAGGGACAGAAACCTTATTTAAATTCGAGTATGTCTCTACAATCTTAACATATAAATATACCACTCCGTTGTCTAAAAAATTTTTAGGTTTGACTTTCACTAAATTTAATATATATAGAAGTGTTACAAATAAAAAATGTGTAGTTAAAATTTGAAGTAATATATGTAGATGAGAGGGCGGAGGGGCACTCATGGATACTATCCATGCACGGGCCAATCCTGCAATGTCATCTAATTTTTATCCTCAAATATCTCCAAACTATTAAAATACGGGTAATTTACCTAAATAGAACTAAAACATAATGACTTTCTCAATATAGGATCATATGTTTTTATTTTCCAATGTAGGGTCATTGGTCATTATCTATTAGTCATTATTCTACTAAATTAAATGTTCAGCATCACTTGGACATTATTCTTCTCACTAGTCATTATTAAGTCATATTTAGATAATAAAAAAGTTAAGTCCTACATTGAGAAATGACTTATGTTTTAGTCTTATTCAGTGCAAATTCCACTAAAAATACTCGTAACACCTACCTACAAGTACGTAGCCTAGACTTTTTTATCTTGTTTGAATTTTAATAAATTAAACAATTAATTGTTACTCATCATGTTACAATTTTGATAAAAAAAATTACATGGTAAAGGTTTAATTTGTTTTGTGGCATCCTACCCACATAGGTGGGGTAGATCTGCTTTGTGGCCATGAACCATACTCATGCAGGTACCCCATCTTCTTTAAGAGTAAAATGAGATCAAAAGCATCAACATAAGAATGACATTGTTTTTACTTCTTCAAACTTCTAAATAAGAGTTTTGCAGTCATTGGCAAATCCAAGACTTTTAACCCTGGGTCCTATATCTAAAAATGTGAGATTGTAATTCATTTGTCCGATTATAAGAAAAATAAGATTTATCTTACAAATATTACCAAAAATTATTTTACTGTATGTATATGTAATAGGAGTATAATTTTTTTAATTGACGTTTAAAATTTATTTAGTTTAACTAAAAAAAGTCCAAGAGGATGAATACAATGTGACAAAGGTTGCACTTTCATCATTTCAAATAGATATCATGATTTAATTCTACAAAGTTTAAGAAAAGAACTTACTTTTATTCTTTACAATTAGTATTCACGCAGTCAAATTGTTTCTTCTTTCTTTACATATTTTTATCTATCAGTTGATAAAATTATTTAGCTTCGTCGCATCTTTTTGTAGATCCTTTAATATAGTTTCTAAATATTTTATATACTCTATATAAATTTTATACTGATTTTAAAAATACCATACGTCAAACATCGTAAACTTTACTATAAATTTAGAAGTGAGATAAATGAAACATTGAAAAGTTTGATAGATGTATCATTAGATTTTATTTAGAGAAAATGAGAAACATTATCGAATTGGGTAATTTATCTAAATAGACTAAAACATAATGAATTTCTCAAAATAAGACCATATGTTTTATTTCTCAATGTTGGACCATTGGTCATTATCTATTAGTCATTATTCAACTAAATATCCAGCATCATTTGGACATTATTCTTCTCACTAGTCATTATTAAGTCTTATTTAGGGAATAAAAAAATTTAAGTCCTACATTGGTAAATGACTTATGTTTTAGTCCTATTCAGTGCAAATTTCACTACCGAATTACATATATTTTTTTCTAAAAAAAAGCAAATTAAAGAATAAAGTTTATACGTTTATTTTTATATAGAAGATAATAGATCAATAAAAAATATGTTGATTAACAATTTAAGATGAAAGAAGGTACTCCCTCCGTCCTTAAATGATATACACACTTCACTATTTAAAAGTCACGGAAACTATTCTTTATTTTATTTTTCATGGACTTTTTGATGAAATAAAATATTCTTCTCGCTTCTTATTTTGTAGTACTTTTGATATACTTTTTAAATATGTAACTTTATTTTTTTATTAATATACCAATATTTAAATTAAATGAATTTAAAAAATTTCGAATTTTACTTCGTTTTGCGTAAAGTGTTAATCGTTTAGGGACAGATGGAGTATAAAAGTTTTGAAGTACTCAAGAAAATGGAAGCACTCCATAAAAGTAAATTTTACTACTCCCTCCGTCCCTAAATGTTTGTCACACTTGTATTCCCGAGATAAAATATCAAGTTTTTCAATTACTTTTATTTACATATTGGTATAGAAATAAATAAAATAAAATTTACATATCAAAAAACTACATGAAAAATGTTTCGAAATAAGAGGTGTCAAGAATATTTTATTTTATCAAATAACCAATGAAAACGTAGAAATAAAAAAAAATCGCAACTGCTAAAAAAGCAAATGTTTCAAATATTTTGGGACGGAGGGCGTATAACTTTCAAATATGATGAATAAATCATTAAAAAGTAAAAGATACAGAGTACATTATGTCAGAACTGAATTGAGTTCTAATCATTTTTTCAAAACTAACAAAAACATAGTAAGCTTCTGATTTGTGTTTTAATGGATAAATCCATGTGAATTTTCTAAGATCATCAATGAAGGAGATGTAATAACGAAAACCACCGACATATGTAATAGAAGTTGGACCCTAAACATCAAAATGTATTAAATTAAATGGTGTAATGGCTTTATGTTCAGACAACTCAAATGGTAAACGACACGACTTAGAGACAAAAGTTCAAAATGCAATGGTTCTAAAACTGAAAACCTAACGAGGACAAGATATATTTGGTGATCGCAAGAGCCGGATGACCGAGTCTACGATGCCAGGTAGATGCTTGGATAGCTTGACACACGACTGACGGTGGATGGCAAGGGAGGGTGTATATTCCATGCTCACAGAGGCCCTTGTACCGCATTTTGTTGGTGGTATTGTCCACTATCTGAAAAGAATTTACATTAAAAATAAGTGTAGTTATTATCTTTGGGAAACGATAGATAGGAAAAAAATGGATGTAAGTGAAGGAACATGGTGAGTGAAAGATAGATGGTATGCACTATTGGATCTGTGAACTGAGCCTGATCCAGTGTGTGATGGGTAAGGTTTGACCATTACCTACAGCAATAGTATTACTACTAGTGTATGGATGAGGGGAGTCGATTTGTGAAAAATCATGTGTAACATGAGTATTGGCACTAGTGTCCAAATATCAATCTCCAAATTGATTGTTTGTAGAGCATGCATAGCACGAGGGCATAAGCAGAAGAGTTCACTGCATAAGAATCATCAAAAAGGTACCAACACTTCGCTATTGAATGTCCCCTTTTGTCACAAATCTAAAAAATAGGGGGATCGCGAGACGGGTTGCGACGGTCGTCTGCTTCGTTGACCGCCTCGAGAGGTATTGTAGCCGCGACCAGAGGATGGTCGACACTGGTAGCCTCCTCGACCGTCTGTAGCAAGCAGTGTAGTATACGGCCCTCTAGAAGAAGAATCAACTAGGTTTAGCTTTTGCTCCATCTCAATGTTAGTTTTCTTTAAAGTAAGCCACACAAAAAGCTGATTGAGAGCAATGTCACCATTTGGTAGATGAATGTTTTGTTTGAATGAAAAATATTAAGTGGAGAGACCACCAATAAAAGCATTGATTACATCTTGTTCAGGAATATTTTCCATGCAAATTATCAAGATGAGCAAGAATTGTATCGACTTCATCAAGGCCTTGAGTCATGGATTTGGTACCTTTGCGAAGAGTATGTAGCTTATTACGAAGTTGATAAATATGGATGGTGGATATAGAGTTATACCTTGTTTCTAATGCATCCCACAAGGCGGCACAAGTGGTGAAGCCATGTGCATGTTTATGGACAACATGGCTGATGATGGTGGGAAGACATCCCCGAATCTGAGTATCAATGACTGTCTTGGAAGCATTATCAAGATTTAGAGTAAAAACTCTATCTTTTAGGACCATCTAAGGTAGGGTTTTCTCGGGTCCACCATTCCAATCAAAGAGAAGATTTTCTTCAAGAGTGGTTTGAACATGTAGCGACCACGCATAGTTTGTATCTGTGAGTTTCTCAGGGATAAAATTGTGAAGATTTCATAGTAATAATAATTTTACTCCATATGGGAGAGAAGCAAGAGGATCTAGTGCTGCCATGTAAACGGGGGTTGCCCGTTAGAGGGGGGAGAATTGGCGATGCGCACGGTCGAAAAAAAGGGACTAGGTTTTTTAGAACCATAGCTACAATACCATGATACAATTTAATAATTATTGGTCTTATTGAATAATGAAGAATACATCCCTATATATAGGGATTATAAGAGAGGATTCTAATCTATGTATGAGAAAAAATAGAGTAACAATACAATAAGAAAATAAAACAATAAGGAAGGTAATAAAATAAAGATATTTGCCAGGTAGAGTCCACAAAATTATTTTTCCAAAATAATTATTAACGCTCGGTTTTACTATTGGAATTTTGACACATAATGGGACAACTTTGAACGTAAATTTGGTAGAGTCCATAAAATTATTTTTCCAAAATAATTATTAACAAATATTATTCTAAGTGAGACAAATACTTCGATATATTGTGCGCCAAAATTGGTGCTCAGATGAATGAGAAATTAATTCACAAAGTCGCTCACTTGGAAGGGGAAAATCCCACGGATCCCACATCGGATTTGTGAAGTTTGAGTATTTTGTTTGTATAGAAAATGAAGTTTAGGTACTTAATTCAAAAAATATTCAAAGTTGAAGTACTACTGGTAAAATTTACCCTTAAACAAAAAGTTTGATTGAATCAGTTTCTTAACGAATAACTTTTGCCCAAGTCCTACAAAAAACTCTTGCCCAACTGTATCAAAGTTTCTTGGAAAAATATTCCAATTACTTATTGATCTAATTTTTCTGTTTAATAGTATGTCTAAAATATTTTTATCTATTTGTGTAGAACTATTTATGAATCTAAATAAGAAAAAATATGTGGTTTAATAAATTTAATTTATACTTTGAATTATTGTGAACTTTTGTTATCCATTAATGCTTGTAAGAAACAAATAATTTAAAATTTTTTATTTCTTTTAAAAAATATGAACTTAAAATAAGACGGGGCATTACAAAGTGTTTTATACTTCGCATATTACTACCCTCCTCCTAGTATATTCATCCATTTGAACTTTTTAAATCAAATTGAATGAAATATATATACATCAATTAAATAAAAATTATAATGTATACTACATATTAGTATAGAAATAAATTTATTAGATTTATCTTATCCTGAAATTTCAAAATTTGATTTCATTGTATTAATATATATATATATATATATATATATTATATATATATATATACATATATATATGTATGTATATATATATATATATATATATATATATATATATATATGTATGTATATATGTATATATACATACATATATATACATAAATACATACATACATACATACATACATACATACATACATATATATACATATATATATATATATATATATATATATATATATATATATGTTAACATGAAATCTCAAATAATAATTTGACAACATTTATAAAGAAATTAAAATAAATTGGATGCCATTTGATTTATTTTTTATAACTTAACAAAAGAAAAGTAATTGAACTCGGTGAAATCACTAGTCTTTTCCTCGTTAAATTATTTTAAAGACGCAAATGGCTCCCAATTTAATCCAATTACTTTAGATGTGTTTTTAGTCATTATTCTAGATATCATGTTAGTCAAAATAATTCTACTTACTTAAGTCTGAAACCATCTAAGTCGGGTTGGAGTAATGATTTAAAATATGATGATATCTGAGAGTATTGGTGAGCAAAAAAAGTCTAATAGTAATGTTTTGAGTATTGGTGTGAATTTTTTTATGAATATAATTTATCATTTTGTTGCTACTAACATTTCCAATCAATGAACTTTTAATTGAAATGGTTAAAAAAAATGCATATTTTATACTATGTATTCTATACTAATTATACTTAGAACGCCCAAATTATAAAATAAATATATACTTCCGCCGTCCCATAAAACCTTTCTCCTTTCTTTTTTCATCCGTCTCATAAAACACTTCTCATTTCTATTAAAAAGTCACTTTTACTCCTTACTTTTTCATACCCTACCTATCACATCATACCGTTTTACTAATAATCTACCCATCAAATCTTACTTTTACCCATCACATCAAAGGACATTTTTGGAAATTCAATACCAAAATACACTCTCTTAAATCTCTTCAAAAAGCAAAACATCCCATGTTTCATGGGACGGAGGGAGTATTATATATATATACATTTATGAATTGGGCAATGCTAGGGGTACACCAAAATGAGATATCTCATTTATACAGCAAGCAAAAAAGGTACACATACACACATGCAACATTTGCGCATGCACAAATATAGAGTTGTTGTGTATGTTTGTTTTTGCTTGATCTACAAATGGGTTAGCCCTAGTTTATTGTTATGAATTATATACTCGGTAAAAGGTATTTAATTAGAGGTACAATATATTAGGTGTATGAGAATATACTGTAGAATTGGTTTGATAGTAAATATCATTTTTTTTGAAAAAAATACGGAGTAGTAAATATCTTTAGTAAAATTTGCACTAAATAGGACTAAAACATAATGAGTTTCCTAATGTAGCATTTAAACTTTTTTATTCTCTAAATAGGACTTAATAATGACCTAGTGGAAGGAATAATGTTGAGTAATGATGGACATTTAGTTAAATAATGACTACTTGATAATGACCAAAGGTCTTACATTGGGAAATAAAAACATATGATCTTATATTGGGAAAGTCATTATGTTTTAATCCTAAATTTCTCATATGTTTATTATTTTAGAAGTACTCCGTTATTAGTATTACTAGTGTACAGGTATGTGGCCGTGGGGAATGAGCCGTTCCTAAAGGCTTACAATGGCTCCTTCTTGAAAACAATGTTTCCAGCGCTGCAAAACATCCAGAAGGCTCTTAACGATGCCGGGTTAGGAGATAAGATTAAAGCAACCATTCCCCAAAATGGGGACGTATACGATTCTGGCTCGGCCGGTCCGTCTGCTGGGAATTTTCGGTCTGATATCAAGGACCTTATGATCAAGATTTCACGTCATCTCCGTGACAACAACGCTCCTTTCCTTGTTAACATATACCCTTTCCTTAGCCTCTACCAAAACCCAGATTTCCCTGTGGACTTTGCCTTCTTTGATGGTGGTGCCAAACCAGTAATCGACAATGGTATGTATAAATGCATCATGCATCTTTATATGAGTCATTGATGAAATTAAACAATGAAAACATTAGCTGTTAAATGTTGGATGCTTAGTGGATAAAAAAAATAGTATTTTCATTATACAAAGACCAAAATATACACAAAAATCTTACAACTTCACTTTTAACAAAAAGAACTCTCAAACCACTCTTTTTCTTTATTGAGTGCTACTACGGCACTTGTTTTTCATACAAGGCTAGTGCCTTTGTTTTCTCTTACTTATATTACACATACATAGCTATTATTTATAGTCTTTTTACGGGAATTAGAGAATAGTTTTCCCATGATATGCTTCCAGGTGTATGTGTAGAAATGTCTAATGTGGTTCTAACAGGGGAATTCAAGCCAGGAATTAAAAGGAAATTAGAAAGAAGTTAAGAAGATAAGAGAGAGGAGATTTGGGACAATTTTCTCATATATTTATTTAACTTAAGGCGGAGCCCTTTTAAAGAGGAAACCAACAAGAAAACTTCAAAGAAACTCCCTAATTAATAGGAAAATAAACGTTAGTGGAAATATGGGCATCCCCATGATTTCCTTTATTTTAGCCCAACCAAACAACTAACAGAGAACAATTCAAAAGGAATAAGTTGCAAATTTTGAGAAAATAAATTATGTTGCATGACTTGAACTTCCCCACTAAGTGTGCTGCATGACTTTGGACTCGGCCAACGGACTCATGGTTGTCGACACATAACAATGTCTAGGTTGTGCTTCATTATTCTCCCATGTTCTTGATACTTTATTATATTGCCACCATACTAGAATTTTCTCATGTTTAATTTGGGAGTCAATAGTGTATCCCACTTTTGTCGTCAAGTCGATTTGACTTTAAACACTCCCCTTAAACTGAGCTTTCACTCGCAACTTTTCTTTGAGCATGTGAAACACATTTGCATTCAAGTACTTTGTGAAGATATCTGCCAACGGATCTTCATTGCGACAATAAACTAACTGCACTATCTTGTTCTTCACTTGCTCTCGAATATAAATGATACTATGTATCAATATGCTTGCTCTGGCTATGCGACACTAGATTCTTCGACAGTGATATGGCAGACTTATTGTCAACATATATAGATTGTGATCAGATCTTCTTGTGTAAAAGATAGCTCTTTCAGAATATTCTTCAACCATATTGCTTGACAAGTACATGCTACAATTGCTATGTATTCTGCCTCACAGGTTGAGACAGCAACGGTTTGTTGTTACTTTGAGGACTAGGAAAATGTTGCTGATGCAAGCTGAAATAGATAGCCGAATGTGCTTTTTCTGATTTTTGAGTAACCAACCATTCCTGATTTTTTTGAGTTTGTGTAAAACAGACCATGATCCACAGTACCATTGATGTATCTCAAAATTCTTTTGGCAGCACTTCAATGATCTTTCTTTGGTTTCTCCATGAATCTGTTGACCAGTCCAACAGCATACATAATATCCGGTCAAGAGATAGTCTGGTACCTCAAACTTCCAATGATTGTTTTGAACAACATTGGAATTACGGGTTCACTTATGCAGTCAACACTTAACTTGATGCTTGGTTCTGCTGGTGAGGTTATCAACTTACAATCTTGCATTCTAAATTTTTTTTAGAATTTCCTCCGCATATTTCTTTTGAGACACAAATATGCCTTCCTCCATTTGTTTCACTTCGACTCCAAGAAAGTATGACCTTTCACCAATATCTGTCATTTCGAATTCTTTAGTCATAGCTTTCTTAAAGTCCTTGAACATACCTGGATTGTTTCATGTGAAAATCATATCGTCCACATATAAGCACACAATCATGATATAACCAACTTTATTTTTCTTCGTGTATAAGGCATGCTCAAAAGGACGTTTTACAAATCCATTCTTCTAGAAATACTCATCAATCTTAGCATTCCATGCTTGTGGAGCTTGCTTCAATCTGCACAAAGATTTCTTCATATGATTGAATTTGTCTTCGTGTCCTTTTTTCATAAATCTCACGAAGACTACGTGTTTTCGTGGGAGCATCACTTGAGCTATTGCTAGTTGGTGATGCAGATGTTGAATGAGTTGATGCACCTAGACTCTATGGATTCAGATGTTGAATGAGTTGATGCACCTAGCTAATGCACGTTTTTATTGAATGAGTGTATATCTTAGAGTTCTTCTAGATACTCTTAACAATACAAATCATTTCATAATTATCAATGTATTCATTTCACTCATGGTTCAATCATAAGTAATCATTTGAACCAGTAGGTTTGTCATTCTTAATCATCCGTAATAATCATTCATCATAACCATCAATCGACATAACATCCAATAGCAAATAGCGGCCTAGTTTCGAGTATTAACCCCTTGCTTACCGTCATACATCGCATAAAATTTTATTTGTTAAAACATCATTTTTATGGTTAAAAATTATCCTTATATTGTTCATAATTAATTCGTATCAAAAATATGATTTTAGAGCCCAAAAATAGAATTTTCAGAGGTATTTTTGGAGCAAATTTTCGGGGGATCAATCTAATACTCTGGATAGATCCAGACTAGAAGAAAGAAATTAAACCCAGGGGATCGATCCACCCCCTGGATCGATCCAAATAGTATGGTTTTCGATCACTGTTCATCTTTTTCTTCGTTCTAGTCCAATTTTGAAAATACCATTTTTAGTTACCAAACTTCAATTAAACTATATAGAAATTTTCTCCAAGGTTCATAGATCATTTTGGTATCATTAATTCATAGTTTTAACAACAATTTCATGGTTTATGATTCTTGGTTCTTCAAGTATGTCAAACACAAAACTCAACAAAATGACCGTTTATGAATGTAAAACCGATCTATACAAACATTCTAGTCACTAGATATATCTACACGCTTACCTTGAGCTTAAATGGAGGTTTTGGAAATTTTTTGGTGAAACTTCCGACAATGTTTGTGCCTAGCTCCGGCGACCTCTCACCAAATTGACAGCCTCACTGCACTCCTCTCTCAACAAAGAATATAATATAAGAATTGAAGGAATTGGTGAAGAATAGAGAGAATTGGGTCTCCTTTTATAATGAAGAAGAAGAGGAAGACTCCAAGCTCTGTGTCACTTGAAATCCACGATCGGCGTAGTGCGCCTAGCGGCGATTTCCAATATTTGATACGCAACTCCCTAATTGGGACCGAAATGGTTCTAGTCAGGGTACACTTTTTTGTCCAACTTTCTCCGAATTGAATTCTGTTTGCACCTTTGCGATTGGTCAATTAAACTCTATCCAACGATAAAAATTTTATATTTACATGTAATACTTCTTCCAACATCATATTTTTAGGTGTTTGACTTAGAAAGAGTCAAAATTGGTTTAATTTACCTTTATCATAAAAGGTTCTCTCATTTAATTTATATTACTCATTCTCATGACTTATTTCGATAAATCATTTCAAAGTTCACATTATAAACACATTATTCATTTCTCCTTAATTTGAGTCTGTACTTTGATTCCCAATTAAAATCACACATAAAGTCAACATATGGGATTTGTCTCTCCGAGATTTATCTAGGTTGTGATATTGGATATCAAAACACATTTTATTTCGCCCCAAAGCCCAACAATAATTTATTTTAATCAAAACAAATTTGATTAATTGAATAATTTTTCATTAATAATTTTAGGGTATGTTTTGGGGCGTTACATTTTTTCCCCCTTAAAGGAATTTCGTCCTTGAAATTTTTCTAAGGTCCATAATCAACATCTTGTTATATGACCATGTCATGTTCACATGGTTATGTTGTTATCTTACAGATATGTATTCTCAAACCGTTGATGTCACCACACTCATTCTACCTTTGAGAGATTAACAATCTTTTATTAAGAAACACATTAGTGATCCTTTGGTATTGATGACAAAATATTCTTCGTAGTGTATAACATTGTATGCTTGACATATTTGCACATAATTTCGTTTATTCACGAGCCTTTTTTGTACGTCATTGATCAACAGAATTCTTTTCTCGATTGAAAAGTTCTTCAATATCCTTTGTAATAAGGTTCACGATAGGCATAGTCGGGAATTTGAAGGTTATTTCAATTCATACGTCGTGACGTAATCTTTCAAGTTACGCAAGGGGTCGTTGTCTTAGGGCATTAGCCATTTTGACTTTTCATCTTGAATTTGAATGTATCTCAGAACAGCGAATCTAACTGTTCATGAGTCTCAATATGTCATATCGTCAACAGACTATAGTATTGGCGAGTACATTCTCGTCTGTAGGTAAATCAAATCCATTTTACTGTATATATTTTCGCTGGTGATAATTACCTTTCCATCAATGGTAAGGTTTCAGAGGCTATATATATCACGATTGTGGCAAAAGTATCTCACATTCTAACATTATGGAAGGAACTTCTAGAGCTCTTCCTTACACCATAAAATTCATTGGTCTACTTGGTAGTCATGCTCTTGGTAAAAATTCAAAGTTCATGGCTACTGTGGTAGATTTAGGAAGGGAATTAATAAGGCGGAAAATTAGATTTACCTACGGAGGAGGTAATGTTGGCCTTCAAGGAGCTGCTGCTTCAAAAGTCTATACCAATGGTGGTATAGTTACAGGTTTTATACCAGGGTAAATAGCAACACGACATGTCTACCGACCTACGTACGATGTAGAGTATACAGTTTCCAGTAATTACTTTAAGTATTTTGAGATGAATCATGTGGTGGAGGCTTTCATCATACTTCCCGGAGGAATTGATACTATGGAAGGTTTGTTCACTTTGATCTCATGGGCATCTGAAGGGTTGCACAATAAACCTATTGGTCTCTTAAACATTGGCAGTTATTTCAATAACCTAATCAAATTTCTAGATGATGTGGTGAGACAGAACTTCATGGCTTTGAGTCAGAGGAAACTTTTCATTTCTCCTTTCTTCATTGATGAGCTTTTAGACAGACTAGAGTTTGCTAAAGCTTTCCCGGGTCCTGAGGTCTAATTACGATGAGTTTGCAAATCCTGGGAGATTAGACTTAGAGTTGCATGTGTAAATGTGTTATATTAGTTCATGTAATCCCAGTTATATTTGTGTTGAATTAATATTGTGCAAGAACATTATAAATTAACCACAAATATTTTTCTAAGCTGCATGGCCAGTGCAAGTCAGAAAAATATTTATTTTCAACATCAAAATGCATCATGTATATATCAAACATTTTCTTCAAGATGAGTCAAATGAAAGATTTCATTATACAAAGTGTTCATCACACGTAGATTCAAGAAAATACGAATATTCTTAGGATACAAATTGAAAGATAATTTACTTTTTACATAAAGTTGTCACTATTGTGAACATTCATTCTTCATTGCATTTTCGGACTCATAGTCGATGACACTTTTAACATTGTAGGGGAATCATCCTTGGTTTGAATTGCTTTTAGAACGTTGACTTGTTCCTAAACAAATAGATTGATTTTGGATAGAAGTAACTGAATATGATTCAGGGTTAGAGGGACTTTCTCTTCGGAAATGTCCAGATTTACCACAACCTAGACATAATTCTTGTGCAAGCCAGCAATCTCCTGGATGTTGTCTTTTACAAACATTACACTTTGGATTTTTCCATACTCTTATTTTGTTTACGGATGGCGTCAATTGATTTGTCATTGACTTTCCCTTTTTCGAGTGTAGAGCACTATTGATTTCTTGCAGCGGTCTCTTTCCACTAGTATTTGGTCGTATATTTGAATTGGCATTCTCAGTCTTCAGACTTTGATAGTACTCACTTAGATCTTTTCCAACTTTGGAGATTAGGTCGTATGCCTCAATGAAATCCATAGTTCGAATGGTAGATACGTGCGGCTTGAGATCAGGTTGAAGTCTTTTACGAAACTCCTCAATGCGGTCAGCCGCTGTGCCCACTAGCATGGGTGCAAATTGAGCAAGGTGGACAAATTTTTGTCGATATTCAGGGAGTGTCATATATCCTTGCTTCAATTCAATAAATTCATCACGCTTCTCTTCACAGAATCGGGCTGGGATATATTCCTTCTTGAACGCCCAATCGAAGAATTCCCAAGTCTAAGGTTTGGGTGTGTTTTGATTTTCATCAGTGTGTTTCCACCATTCATAGGCTTCCTTAAGAAGAAATTGAGATGCAAATTTTGGACGATCAACAAGAGGTATGTTTAGATTTTGTAGTACACAAGCGGTTTGCTCGATCCAATCAAAAGCGATCTGGGGTTCGGCAATTTGATCTCCCTAGAACTCCTCAGCACCATTATCTTTCAAGGTCTTGAAAGTGATCAAACCAGGTGGTGGTGGAGGTGGTGGTTGAAACATAGGGGCATTGGTCATTTGTTGCAAAATGTTTACCGTTAAGATGGTAAAATAGCATCAGGTTGACCTCCAATATTTTGATCATTTTGCGAGAATATTTTGTGGGTTCACTGGTTCATTTTTATTAGGAGGTGTGAAACTGGATGCTTCGGTATGAACATTCTCGTGCTCATTGTTTGGCACTTGGTTACTTTGACCATGAAGGATTTCTTGGCTCATTCTACAATAATAGAAATTCCTTCATTGGGATTCTTTATTTGAATAGGCGAGCTGGTAACAGGTATCACTTTATTTCATTTATTCAATCAAACTACATCGATGTTTTCGATGATAAGCAATTAAGTCACTAGTCATTTCATAACAAGGCGTCACTTCATTCAACAAGGTTGAGCTATCTATAGCTTCTAACAAGTAGGTTCTTTGAATTTGACCGAACAAATCGTTGGTACGTAGTAAGGGGTAGCGATTTTTGATCGTCAGTTTGTCCGTCTTAACAGGGATTCGAGGTATCCTGGCCGTAAGTCAATCTTAGAGAATACAATGGATCCTCTAAGCTGATCAAATAAGTCATAGATACGAAGTAAGGATTGTTGAACAACTTACGCACCTCTAGAGGGGGGGTGAATAGAGGTGTTCCTCAAAAATCAAAACTTTTGGAAGATTAAACAAAACATTCGCAGGATTATGCCAATCAGAAGAAGACAAAGAAGAAGAGAAGGAACAACACACGATGTATACTGGTTCGGCCTAAATGCCTACATCCAGTCACCGAAGCAATCGTGCCTAGGCCTTCACTAACCTGTCAAACTTAACGGAGTTTGACAATCCGAATACAACTCGAGAACTTGATTTCACAAGCCTCTTATCTTACCACCGAAGTTTTGATTTCACAAAACTTAGGATTTCTTCCACCTAATGTTTGATTTCACAAACCGTTAGGATTTCTACCACTTGGTGTAATCCCAACACCAAGAATACAAATCCCTTACAATAAAGTAAGAAAACAAACCGCAACCGAGTAATTCTCCCAACACGGAGTAGATTGTTGCAAATACAATGAAGCCCTTTAGAATATGGCAATATCTCTCAAAGACTCAAGAAATGAGGAAAAACTCAAGCAAGAAATGATTTAGCAATCAAAACAATTGCCTTGCTTGGATATATGGAGGGGATTGAGTAGAATCTCTTTGGATATTCAAAGGATATGTTTTTCAAAGTGTTCTAAGTGCTCTTATGAAGATAATCACGAAAGTATATAGTATATAGAAGTTAGGGAGTGGATAGGGATGAAAAACATTCAAAAAACTAGCCGTTTGGTAGTTGAAACTGTCGACTTATTCGAATAATTCAAGAACTATTCGAATAGTTTGGATCAATCGCGTGGCTTGAAAAAACCAGTTCCTATTTGAATAAATGATGATTTATTCGAATAAATCACCATTGAAAAACCAGGACTTATTCGAATAAATGGTGATTTATTCGAATAAACCAGGTTAATTTCAGTCACAAGAAAGATCACGACTTATTCGAATAAACTAGAGATTATTCGAATAGAAGGGCAACTTCCCCACACAAAGGCTGATCTAAAATGTGTTTTAAAGGTAGGATGATAAGGGAATGAACCTTAGAGATGCCATACTCTTTAACACAAAATCTAAGACCTAAAACACTATCCAACTAAGGAAACAACCTCTTGGGTCTCGTTCCTTCCACCGATGCTCAAGTCCCTTCTTCACGGACGGATATGAACTTGTTGTAGCTTTGATTCTTAGCCTTGATGCACAATATGATGATGATGTTTTGTCACCCTTTTGTCATTATCAAAACCTAAAATACAATGGGCAAAGGACATTGCAGAAATATATATGCATGATATCACATTGTCCAACAAGGATAACGATTTCATTTGACGGTAGTTGATATATAGTCTCATCGATCCATCTTTATTTGCGTATTCATTTTAGATAAACTCAGTCGATTTAGAAATGAGCTTTTCTTTCACCTCTATAAGGTTACCCTCATCGGTCTTCAGCTGAAGAATTCTTTGTCAAGAGTTGTCAACAGAAATGTCGTTTAGTCAAATGACGTCGATTTCCTTATATGGTATTTCAACGAGGTTTTGCAAGGAATTGTTGCTTAATGAACAATTTCGATTCACAAGATGTAATCGCATATTGTGTCGTAATGAGTTAGACATCAGATTGGGATGCTTTAGATAACAGAGTTTATTGATTCTAAACGTTCGTGTTTGAATCAGCAATCAGATTGTGTTGAGTCCACATGAGGATCTTTAACACCGGATTCACACATATTGTTCGTAAAATCAACATTAATCATTTCTTCAGAGTCATCTCTCTTCCGTGCGACCATTCGATGCAGATCAGTTTCGTTATTCGCGATGTGATGCGTATGTTGATAAAGTATTAGAGGGTTATACATATTTCGTTAATTCTTTTTGTCTCTTCCTGAGTACGAAAATTAGAGTCTACGCTCGATACGATTTCAATACTAACAATTGTTATCTAATGAGAATTTAATACAGGGAATATTTATCAAATAAATTCTCATTACCCTTCCTGGAGCAGAGGCATGCGAGAGTCCTGGATGTGACCAACATATATATTTATTTTTTACCCGAAATATATACATTTTTAAATAAGACTTTGATCCGAATATCGGGTTTAAAACCATTTACTCTGATGCTAAATTGTAACACCCTAATCCATCCAGGTCTGCAGCCCCATTCGGGCTAAAGTATTAACTTGGTAATCCTAAAATTTTGAAATTTTTCAAACACTTTTATTTTTTCACAATAATATTTTTCGTAACATATATAGTACGAAGTATTCAACAATATTGCGGAAGCAAATTTAAATATTGTCATATCATAATAATTCATTTCAAGACTTGTCACATCCATCCCGAAAATCTCACCTCATCTGCTGCCAGGATCACATTGTTCTTTCTATTTATGTGTGTGTAGCAAATAAAAGATACTACACGCTCAGCGTTAGAGCTGAGTAAGCATATCTAATACGTCGAACATGCATATAAGCTTAATCTAAATTCATAATCAAATCATTTGTTATCATGCACACAATGTTGAATTCAGACATTCACAATTTTGATATTGTTTAGTTCATATCAACATATTTTATTTAATTCAGATATTATTTCGACAGTGCTCTTAAATTATTCTTAATCTAATGCCAAATAATAACAACGCTCTTAACTATTTTAAGTCTAAGGCTAGATCATAACAACGCTCTTAGCTATTCTTAGTCTAAGGCCAGATAAAAAAGTTTCATAACGAGAATCTTAAACTATGGCTAGTTTAAGGCAATTAGCCAAACTCTTTAAACACAATTAATAATCAGACACTTAAACTATCATTAGTTTAAGGCAATTATTTTCAGACTCTTAACTATAGTCAATTAAGGACACAACATAATAGCAACTAATCAATGTCGGATTGGGGTATTTCCAAATGAGTGATCCTCTAGTTTGGTCTATAAATCCCTTTTAAAAATTTTCTATCCAACTCACCAAATATTAATATTTTCATAAGTTCGTTCTAATACGAGATCTATTCTAGAGGTCTTCTAGATAGCCTTAACATCAATTATCTAAATATGTATATCTTAGAGTTCTTATAGATACTCTTAACAATACAAATCATTTCATAATTATCAATGTATTCATTTCACTCATGGTGCAATCATAAGTAATCATTTTAACTAGTAGGTTCATCATTTTTTATCATCCATAATAATCATTTATCATAACCATCAATCAACATAACATCCAATAGCAAATAACGGCATAGTTTCGAGTGTTAACGCCCTAGATTACCGTCATGCATCGCATAACATTTTATTTGTTAAAAACATCATTTTCATGGTTAAAAATCATCTTTATATTGTTCATAATTAATTAGTATTAAAGTAGGATTTTAGAGCCCAAAAATAGCATTTTCGGAAGTATTTTCGGGGCAAAATTTTGGGGGATCGATCTAGTACTCTGGATCAATCCAGACTAGAAGTAACATACCCAGGGAGTTCATCCACAATATAAAGATCGATCCAAACAGTCTGGTTTTCGATCACTACTCATCTTCTTCTTCGTTCGAGTCCAATTTCAAAAATACCATTTTTAATTACCAAACTTCAATTAAACTATATAGAAATGTTCTCCAAGATTCATATATCATTCTGGTTTATGATTCTAAGTTCTTCAAGTATGTCAAACACAAAACTCAACCAAATGACAGTTTATGAACGTAGAAATGATCGATACGAACATTCTAGTCACTGGATATATCTACAGGCTTACCTCGAGCTTAAATGGAGGTTTTGGAAATTTTCTGGTGAAACTTCCGGCAATGTTTGTGGCTAGCTTCGGTGACCTCTCACCAAATCGACAGCACCACTGCACTCCTCTCCTAACAAAGAATAGAACATAAGGAAGAATTGAAGGAATTGGTGAAGAATAGAGAGAATTGGGTCTCCTTTTATAATGAAGAAGAAGAGGAAGACTCCAAGCTCAGCTTCACTTGAAATCCACGATCGGCGTAGTGCGCCTAGCGGCGATTTCAAATATTTGATAAGTAATTCCCTAATTGAGACCTAAATGGTTTCAGTCGGGGTACACTTTTTGGTCCAACTTTCTCCGACTTGAATTCTGTTTGCACCGATGCGATCGAACAGTTAAACTCTATCCAACGATATAATTTTTATATTTACTTGTAATACTTTTTCCGACATCATATTTTTAGGTGTTTGACTTAGAAAGAGTCAAAATTGGTTTGATTGACCTTTATCATAAAAGGTTCTCTCATTTAATTTATATTACTCATTCTCATGACTTATTTGGATAAATCATTTCAAAGTTCACATTATAAACACATTATTCATTTCTTCTTAATTTGGGTCTGTATTCTGGTTCCCAATTAAGATCACACATAAAGTCAAAACACATAAAGTCTATGAGATTTATCCATATTGTGATATTGGATATCAAAACACATTTTATTTCAGCCCAATGCCCAGCAATAATTTATTTTAATCAAAACAAGTTTGATTAATTGAATAATTTTTCATTAATAATTTTGGGGTATGTTTTGATGCGTTACAATAACGGACTCTAAGGAAAATGTCCAACTTATGGAGGTAAGAAGTTCATTAACCTTAAAACATAACAAACCTATATCACAAAAAAGTACTTATGAATTCGGAAATCATTTAACAATAATATGGAGCTAAAATTGCTCCAATGAAAACCGAATTCTACACACCAATCTATTTATGAAATCAAATTATGCAATTCAGATAATTCAACAACAACTTTCACATCGATTGAAGAAAACTAGTATGAGTCAATTATCATTCATAAGGGATTTAAAATATTCAAAAAAGAACAAGCACCCAAAAAGAACACCAACCATATTTGTTTATTTTTTTGAGTATTTTCAAAATAATGAAAATAAGCAAACAAAAAATGTAAAATTGATTTCAAAACAACACTATTACATAAAAATTGGGAAAGAAATTGAAAAAGTAACAAGTCTAGGATTACCATTAGAATAAGAAGATGAAATTGAAAATTTTAGGAGTTGGAGTGACTGCCTGACCACTCGCCAATGCTACTGTCACCGCTGGTTTGCGTTTGCTGATCGTCCGCCACAGCCTTAGTGCCAAGATTGCAGCAGCCATACCTGCTGCTGTTTTCTATATGATTCCCCCCTTGAGAACTAATAACTTTGTGCCAAAATTATAGCCGAAGAACTTTTTCCAATTGGTGATTGATTGTCACAATTTTGGTAGAAAAACGTCGGAGCATTTGAAGCGCTGATTTGTTCGTTGCTTTGATTTGGATTTGGTCAATCTTGGAATGCCGCTGGTATGACTGCGTCACTCTTCTTTCTTTTTTGTTTTTTGTTTCTTTGTTGCTAGAGAGAAAATGAGATTGGGCGGGTTGTCTTGATTCATTAAGTGTAGTATATATTTTGCGCTCTAGTGCAAGTTTTATCTCTTCCTATAAAACTTGAACTTCTGATTTGGTCTTCTGCTAGATTTTTCTCCACAAGTTGGATATCTGATAACTTGGGTTAGGAAAAAACAAAAAAAATAATAAAATGTAAAAAGCGATTAAAAAACTACTATCTATGAAAGAAAAATAAAACATTGTAAAATAAGAATAAAAATAAAACTAAGCTAAACAAATAAAATTAAACACTACAATATTAAAAATTCTAAAAGAAGAATAAAAAGTACTAACCAAAAATCGGCGTATTAGTTCGACACAAAATTTATGTTCTAGATACTCTGTATTCCAAGCTAGTTGTCAAGAAAATCATTGGTGAATTTGAACATCTGACCTTGGAATTACTTAAACCACTATAGTACACTTTAACCAAATTTAGAGAGAAGAAAATGCAAAGGCTGACATCCTAACAAAACTAAGTTCCCACACACTAGAGCGCATGAGCAACGTGGTTAGGGTCAACGAGTTAGCCTATTCCACTATGCGAGAAGTAGCAAATGTGGAGTGGGTACACTTTAAACCCAAAACAATGGCTACATTGACTTGTCAAATACGTTGATGGTAGAGTAATGTTAGATGATTCGACCTAAAGGAATTGGAGATGATATAAGATGAGAGCATGAGTTATGTTGTCTTTGACAAAAAACTTTACGAACACTTGTAAAAGGAAAGCACAAGCATGGATGATCATGAAGGAAATCTATTCTTGAATCTTAACAGCTCAACGGAGATATTTTGCCTTGTCTTAGAGGATTGTGCTGCAAACATACTTCTAGCCCACAATGATGAGTGAAAATAATGTGTTTGATAGTACGCGTTAAGTATGCGAACAATTTCATTAAGTACCTAGGAGGTCTGTCACGACTAATTCCCCTAACACTTTAGCAATTTCTTTTTTCATTGGGAGATTAACCTTAACTGAGCCCCCCATTATGGTAGTGTTGGCAATAGACTCTTTCACCAAATGGGTCTAAGCATTCCTATTGGTAATCATTATTTTGGCATAAATGAAAAATTTTGTTGGAAACACAACATGAGTAGTTATGGGATTCTCTAGTATATAATTAAAGAAAATGGGTGGCGGTTTGGTTTTGATTGCTTTAAAGATTTGGACAAGAGTTGAACAGTCTAGTACAGTAAGGGTCTCGTTGCCTACCATTAGGCCGACAAACTAGTTGAGAATGCCAACATCAAGATAATTGATGGGATAAAAAAGAAAATACTTACAAAAGGGGGTGAAAAGGATGATGAACTTCCCTAAATCTTATGTGCATACAATAAAAGTCTCGTGCAAGACCTTAAAGACACCCTTTTGGCTTTGAGTAGAGGCATAGGTTCCCATTTACGTGGTCCTTCCGAGCTAAGGATTTGAAGATTATGATCACAAGGCAAATGAAGTGAACTATAAAATAGAATTAAATCTCCTTGAGGAGAGAAGGAAAGAAGCCTCCTATTAAGTAAGGAATTATCACTAGTAAGTGAGGGCATATTTCAATAATTATGGTAATTCCCAAAGATTTCCAATTAGAGAAAACATCAAACCTCTATTCGGAAAAACCTATTACTCTTATATTGAAACTTAAATTATCAAAGCAGGGGTTGGTGCACCTCAAGACCTACAAACTAGTCACCTCAATGGGAAAACATGTTGATTGGACTTAGAATACACAGCACCTTGTGTATTTCAACTAGTAAGGGACATTGAATCTGGGTTTGGTCATTACTAGTTTAGGACTTGTCACGATTTTCATTTATTAAAGGCATTGAATTAATGTAGGAAAAGACCCATCGTGGGACCTTTTCCTTATTTTGCTAATAAGCATATAATTTTCACTCAAACTAGTTTTTGCGTAAGGTAGGTGGTAAATGTCGGAAGTAGATTCTTTTTTTCCTACGCCCTTTAAGGGTCACACACCCTAGCAAAAAGAAATCCCCAAAAAGCCCTGAATACCAAGCCTAAAATGTTCTCTTATGTACTCTTCTAAGAGCATGAATAATGGCGAGTCTAAAGTGGAATGACACACACTCACATAGAAGTTTTCAATGAATGAAAAAAGTCTAGTAAGCGAGTGGTAAGTAAGTGTACTACTTATTTTAATGAAAAAAAGAATGAAATTGGGAGCCATTGCCTTGCACATGGCTTGCAAGGTGTGGAGAAAAGTTTTAGCCACGTGAGGCAAAATAAGATTTTGGCTAATTGGGCAGGCATGGCAATGGCAAAGCCACGCTACTACCATTGCTCTTATTATTACATTTCTCGTGGATCAAAATATATTAAGTACATTTATGATTTATAATACATACGACTGTACCTACAAAAATACCATACATGTAAAAAATTTATACATCACTATGAGTTACTTAGTCATTCCTTTCTTTTAGTGAACATTTGTGTACTCTCACCTTTTTACTATCTATGTTAGGTTTTGTGTCTTACGTTGACTAAGTATATACAAAAATTTCAAATGAAATAAAATATAAGAAATACACATCAATATTTGCTTCAAAATTGTATTGGTTAAAAGATAATGGTTGCTAAACATTGGACACGAAAAATGAAACAAATAGTTAAAAAATGGAGGGAGAATTCTTTAACGTATAATTATATTGTAATTATTGAACATCTCATTGGTGGTTACGGAGACATAACTTGTGTAATTGTATTTGATTTAATTGTAAAAATTTGTAATTAGTTAGTCAAATCATAGAATCTCTACCTAAATTTGGTATGTTGTTTGTATCAGGGGTGTCGTACACAAACATGTTCGATGCAAATTTCGACACACTGATGTGGTCATTGAAGAAAGCAGGATGTGAAAGCGTGAAAGTAATTGTGGGGGAGGTTGGGTGGCCAACAGACGGTAATGCTAAAGCAAATATGAAAATGGCCGAGAAATTCTACAAGGGATTTCTTCAAAAAATTGCAGCAAAGAAAGGGACTCCAATGCATCTTGGCCAGATAGATGCCTACCTTTTTAGTTTAACTGACGAGAACATGAAGAGTGTGGCTCCAGGTGACTTTGAGCGTCATTGGGGGATATTTAGCTATGATGGTAGGCCTAAATTCCCAATCGATTTCACCACCAAAGGTCACAACGAGAGTCTACCTGTGGGGGCAAAGAACGTGCAATATTTACCAGCACAGTGGTGCGTTCTTGATGACAATGCAAAGGATCTGAGCACTTTAGGATCCAACATCCAGTATGCATGCTCACTTTCTGATTGCACAGCATTGCGCCCTGGATCTTCTTGCCAAAATCTGGATTCAAAGAGTCGGGCTTCATATGCCTTTAACATGTATTACCAAGTAAATAATCAAGATGTAGAAGCTTGTGATTTCCAAGGACTTGCTAAGATTGAGAGGAAAAATGCATCCACGAGTGATTGCTTGTTCCCTATTGCCTTAGAGAGCACATGCTTAAAGATTGGCAGCATGAGGGTTGAAGTAATCATCATTTTCGAGATCTTCATCTTTTTCGCACTCTTTTAGGAGTCATTTTTGAAATTCCATTTTTATGGTGCTTCATTTTTACATAATAGGGACTTCAAAATAATTGGTTGAAAAATTCTATGTAAACGATGAGAAGCAAAATGCAGAATTCTTCAAAATAATTCCCATGTAAACTTTGGAAAAAAATACTCTCCAAGAGGCTTCTTTAGTGGTGCCCCATCATTTTCCCATAAAATGGAATGCTACCCATGTAACACCCTAATCCGTCCAGGTCTGCAACCCCTTCCGGACTAAAGTATTAACTTGGTAATCGTAAAAATTTAAAACTTTTCAAACACACTTTATTAATCCCAATAATTTTTCATAACATATACAGTACGGAGTATTCAACAATATTGCGGAAGCGAATTTAATTTTGACATATCATAAATCATTTCAAACTTTTCACATCCATCCCGACAATCTCGCCCCATCTGCTGCCAGGATCACAGTGTTCTTTCTATTGTACCTGCGTGTAGCAAATAAAACACACTACACGCTCAGCGGTAAAGCTGAGTAAGCATATCTAATGCGTCGAACATCCATATAAACTGAATCTAAATTCATAATCAAATCATTTGATATCATGCACACAATGTTCATTTAAGACATTCACAGTTTTGGTATTGTTCAGTTCATATCAACACATTTTATTCAATTTAGATACTATTTCAATAGTGCTCTTAAATTATTCTTAATCTAAGGCCAGATCATAACAATGCTCTTAGCTATTCTTAGTCTTAGGCCAAATCATAATTTCCATAATCACATTCTTAAAAGGCAATTATTAATCAGACACTTAAACTATCATTAGTTTAAGGCAATTGATTTCGGACACTTAAATGTAGTTAGTTAAGGCAATCAGACACTTAAACTATCATTACTTTAAGGCAAATGATTTCGGACACTTAACTGTAGTCAGTTAAGGCAACAACAATATAGCGATTGGTCAACAATGGATCGGGCATTCCCAACAAGTAATCCTCTAGTTTGGTCTACGAATCCCGTTTATGAATTTATATCTAATTCATCAACTATTCATGTTTTCATAAGTTCATTCTAAGATCTATTCTAGAGGTCTTCTAGATAGTCTTAACATTAATTAGCTAATAGGTATATCTTAAAGTTCTTCTAGATATCCTTAACAACATTATTCATCAATTCATACTCTTAGTTCAACAATCATTTCATCCAGAATATTCATCATCATTAATCCATAATATTCATAAAAATGAACAATCAATCATCATAATAACTAATAACAATCAGCGGCCTAGAATCGAGTGTTAACACCCTAGCTTACCGTCATGCATCACATAAGATCCCTTTTAGTTGTTAAAATACCATCTTTATTCCAAGAAATCATCCTTTTTATTAATCATAATGGTTTGGTATCAAAATATAGGATTCCATAACTCAAAAATCATATTTTCTAAATAACAATTGATTAATATATGATAGGAAATTCAATTATTAGCTAATAGCTTCATTTTCTTCAATAGTGTAGGGTGACAGTCTACTGTCACTTCTGATAATCTACTGTCTGATGTTCAGAATGGGCTGATAACCGATTATCACACTCTGATAATCGATTATCAAACTTTAGAGAGGGCTGACAGTCGATTATCACATTCTGATAATCGACTGTTGCTCAGCTTTGTTACAAATGTCTGCAGAACGATGAATAATCGATTTTCAAGTTGATAATCGATTATCCATTGTCTTCTACCTCGAGCCAACTTGCGGAAATGTCACTTTTACTCACCAAACTTCAATTAAAGTATATAAAAGTGTTCTCCAAGGTTCATAGATCATTTTGGCATCATTAATTCTTAGTTTTAACATCAAAATCATGGTTTACGATTCTTAGTTCTTCAAACATGTCAAACACAAAACTCAACCAAATGAACGTTTATGAACGTAAAATCGATCTATATGAACATTCTAGTCACTAGATATATCTACGGGCTTACTTCGAAGCGTAACGATGATTCCGGCGATTGGATGATGAAACTTCCGGCGAACACCACGGCTTGCTCCGGTGACTTTGGCGGCAACAAACTATTGCAAAATGCTCTCCTCACTCTTAGGATTCTAATGGGATTAATTTTATAAGGAATGGTGCAGATTTGGAAGCTGGTTTTTTTCCTCCGTATATAGGTAATGAAGAAGAAGAAGAAGACAAGTCCTGTAGCTGTAGCTCTACGTAGGAAATGAATTAGTGCGCTGGGAGGCGCCGTCTCCACAGTGTCCCTGATTGAGACCAATTTTGGTTCCAGTCGGGGTACACTTTTTTTATCCAACTTTCTCCAAATTGAAATCCGTTCACACCGTTGCGATCAAACAGTCGAATTCTATTCAACTATATACTTTTCATAATTATTTGTAATACTTTTTCCGACATCATATTTTTGGATGGTTGACTTTGATAGAGTAAAAATTGATTCAGTTGACCTTTATTCAAAAAGGTTCTCATATTTAATTCATATTAATTATTCTCATCATTTATTTCAATAAATCATTTTAATGTTCACGTCATAATTAATTTCTTCATTTATTCTTGATTTGGGTCTGTACTTAGGTTCCCCATCAAGACCACACAAATAGTCAATAAATTGGATTTATCTCTATGAGATTTATCCTGATTATGATATGGGATATCAAAACATATTTTTATCGGCCCAAAGCCCATAACAATTTATTTTAATCAAAACAAATTTGATTTATTTTAATAATTATCTATTAATAATTCTAAGGTATGTTTTGGGGCGTTACATTTCTACCCCCCTTAAAAGAATTTCGTCCTCGAAATTCTTCTAAGGTCCACAATGAACATCTTGTTGTATTCATATCTAATCATGATTGCATCATATCCACATGGTTACGTCTCATAGATACGTATTCTCAAATCGTTGATGTCACCAAACTCGCTCAATCTTTGAGAGATTAACAATTTTCGATTAAGCAAGGTCTTCACTGATCCTTTGGTATTGATGAAAAAAGTTCATTCGTAGTGTATAGTATTGCATACTTGACATATACATAACTTCATTCAATCACGAGTCTCGTTTGCACGTCATTGCTCAACGGAATTTCGTTTCTTGATTGAAAAGTTCTTCAATATCCTTCATAGAAGGTTCACGATAGGCATACTTGAAAACTTGGAAGGTATATCAATTCATACGTTGTAAGCTTTCAAGTTACTTAAATGGTCGTTGTCTTAAGGCATTAGCCATTTTGACTTTTCGTCTCAGATTTGAACGTATTTCAGGACAGCGAATCTAACTGTTCATGAGTCTCAATATGTCATATCATAAGCAGACTATAGCATTAACAAGCACGTCCTCATCTGTAGGTAAATCAAATCCATCTTTGCTGTACAAATTTTGACGGAGGATAACTACCCTTTTTCAAAGGTCAGGTTTTTAGAGCCTATATATATCACGATTGTGGCCAGAGCATTTCACATTATCACATTATGGAAGGAACATCTCGAACTTTTCCTTACACCATAAAATTCGTTGGTCTACTTGGTAGTCATTCTCTTGGTAGAAATCCAAAGTTCATGGTTACGGCGGTGGATTTAGGAAAGGAATTGGTAAGGCGAAAAATTAGACTTACCTATGGAGGAGGCAACGTTGGCCTTCAAGGAGCTGTTGCTTCAACAATCTATACCAATGGTGGTATAGTTAGAGGCTTCATACCAGGGTACATAGCAGCACGACAGGTCTACGGACCTACGTATGGTGCAGAATACACAGTTTCAAGCAATTACTATAAGCATTTCGAGATGAATCATGTAGTGGAGGCCTTCATCGTACTTCCTGGAGGGATTGATACTATGGAAGGTTTGTTCACTTTGATCTCATGGGCATCTGAAGGGTTGCACAGTAAACCCATTGGTCTCTTGAATATTGACGGTTCTTTTAATAACCTAATCAAATTTCTAGATGACGCAGTGAGGCAGAACTTCATGGCTTCTAGTCAGAGAAAACTTTTCATCTCTTCTTTCTTTATTGATGAGCTTTTAGACAAGCTAGCATTTGCTAAAGCTTTTTCGGGTCCTGGGGCTAGTTATGACGAATTTGTAAATCCTGGGGCATTGGACTTAGACTTGCATTTGTAATATTACTTTATGTAATTTCAGTTGAATTTATGTTGGAATAATATTGTCCATGAACATTATGAGTTAACCATAAGTATTAATCTAAGCTGCATGGCCAGTGCAAGTCAGAAAAATATCTATTTTCAACATCAGAATGTATCATGTAAATATCAAACATTTTCTCAAGATGGGTCAAATGAAAGATTTCATTATACAATGGTTTCAACACACATAGGTTCAAGAAAATACAAATACTCTTGAGATTCAAATTGAAAGATAATTTCTTGTTTACATAAGGTTTCTACATTATTCAATATATCCTCGAGCCCTTGTAGCACTTTAGGATCTTCACAGAGTATCATCCTTGAGTTGGATTTTTTGAATTGTTTCGTGTTTTAAAACGTTGACTTGTTCCTGAGCGAACAGGTTGATTTTGGGCAAAAGTAACTGAATATGATTTAGGGTTAGACGGACATTCTCGTTGGAAATGTCCAGGTTTACCACAACTTAGACATAATCCTTGCGCATGCCAGCAATCTCCTGGATGGTGCCTTTTACAAACGTTACACTTTGGATGTTTCCATACCCTCATTTTATTCATGGATGACGTCGATTAAATTGTCATTGATTTTCCCGTTTTTGAGTGTAGGGCACTATCAATTTCTTGCAGGGGTCTCTTCCCACTTGTATTTGGTCGTTCATTTGGATTGACACTCTCAGTCTTTAGACTTTCATAGTAATCACTTAGATCTTTTTCGGCTTTGGAGACTAGAACATACGCCTCAAGGAAATCCATAGTTTGAATAGTAGATACGTGCGGCCTGAGATCAGGTCGAAGTCTTTTGCGAAACTCTTCAATGTGGTCAGCCGATGTACTTACCAGCGTGGGTGCAAATTGAGCGAGATGGACAAATCTCTGTCGGTATTCAGGTAGTGTCATATCTCCCTGCTTTAATTCGATAAATTCAGCACGCTTCTCTTCACGGAATTGAGCTGGTATATATTCCTTCTTGAACGCCCAATCGAAGAATTCCCAAGTCCAAGGTTTGGGTGTGTTTGGATTTTCGTCAGTGCGTTTCCACCATTCATAGGCTTCCTTACGGAGCAATTGAGATGCAAATTTTGGATGATCAACAATAGGTATGTTCAAATTTTGTAGTACACGAGCGGTCTGCTCGATCCATTCAAGAGCAATTTGGGGTTCGGCAATTCGATCTCCCAAAAAATCCTCAGCACCATTATCTTTTAAGGTTTTGAAAGTGATCAAACGAGGCGGTGGTGGAGGTGGTTGAAACACAGGGGCATTGGTCATTTGTTGCAAGAAGTTTACCATTAAGGTAGGTAGCATAGCGTCAGGTTGACTTCCAATATTTTGATCATTTTGGGGAACATGTAGTGAGTTCACTTGTTCACTTTGAATAGGAGGTGTGAAACTGGATACTTCAGTATAAACATTTTCGTGCCCATCGTTTGGCACTTGCTTACTTTGATCGTGAGCGATTTCATGACTCATTCTACAATAAAAGAAATTCTTTCGTTAGGATTCTTGACGAGTTGACAACGGGTATTTATTCTATGAAACTACATCGATGTTTAAGTCACTAATTGTGTCATAACAATGCGTCACCTCATTCAACAAAATTGAGCTATCTATAGCTTCTAACAAGTAGGTTCCTTTGAATTTGACCAAACAAATTGTCAATTCTTAGTAAAGGGTAGCGATTCTTGATCGTCAGTTTGTGTGTCTTAACAGAGATGTGATAGTATCCTGACCGTAAGTCAATCTTAGAGAATACAATGGATCCTCTAAGCTGATCAAATAAGTCATCGATACGAGATAAGGATAACGATTTCATTTGACGGTAGTTGACATAGAGTCTCATCGATCCATCTTCATTTGCATATTCATTTGAGATGGACTCGGTAGGTTTAGTATTCAGCTTTCCTTTCATCTCTATGAGGTTACCATCATTGGTCTTTAGTTGAAGAATTCTTCTTTAAGAGTTGTCAACAAAAACTCCATTTAGTGAGCCAATTCATACTAAGGATAACGTCAATTTCCTTGTATGGTATTTCAACGAGGTTTTGCAAGGAATTGTTGCTTAACGAATAATTTTGATTTACAAGATATAACGGAATGAAATACTTTATATAACAGAGTTTATTGATTCTAAACGTTCGTGTTTGAATCAGCGATCCAATCGTGTTTAGTCCACTTGAGGATCTCCAGCATCCGGTTCACACATGTTCTTCGTAAAATCAACATTAATCGTTTCTTCGAAGTTGTCTTACTTCCACACGACTTTGCGAGGCAGATCAGTTTCGTTATTCGCGATGCTATAAGTACGTTGATAACGTATTAGAAGGTTATAAATATTTCGTTTATTGTTTCATCTCTTTTAGAGTACGAAAATTCAACTTGAGTCTACGCTCGATACAATTTCAGTACTAACAATTGTTATCTAATGAAAATTTTAACAAAGTCAATATGTATCTAGTAAATTCTCATACCTTTCCTGGAGTAGAGGGATGCGAGAGTCGTGGATGTGATTGACATTTTTTTTAATATCAAATTTTGATCCAAAGATCGGTTTTAAAACCATTTGCTCCGATACCAAAATGTAACACCCTAATCCGTCCAGGTCTGCAGCCCCTTCCGGACTAAAGTATTAACTTGGTAATCGTAAAAATTTAAAACTTTTCAAACACACTTTATTAATCCCAATAATTTTTCATAACATATACAGTACGGAGTATTCAACAATATTGCGGAAGCGAATTTAATTTTCACATATCATAAATCATTTCAAACTTTTCACATCCATCCCGACAATCTCGCCCCATCTGCTGCCAGGATCACAGTGTTCTTTCTGTTGTACCTGCGTGTAGCAAATAAAACACACTACACGCTCAGCGGTAAAGCTGAGTAAGCATATCTAATGCGTCGAACATCCATATAAACTGAATCTAAATTCATAATCAAATCATTTGATATCATGCACACAATGTTCATTTAAGACATTCACAATTTTGGTATTGTTCAGTTCATATCAACACATTTTATTCAATTTAGATACTATTTCAATAGTGCTCTTAAATTATTCTTAATCTAAGGCCAGATCATAACAATGCTCTTAGCTATTCTTAGTCTTAGGCCAAATCATAATTTCCATAATCACATTCTTAAAAGGCAATTATTAATCAGACACTTAAACTATCATTAGTTTAAGGCAATTGATTTCGGACACTTAAATGTAGTCAGTTAAGGCAATCAGACACTTAAACTATCATTACTTTAAGGCAAATGATTTCGGACACTTAACTGTAGTCAGTTAAGGCAACAACAATATAGCGATTGGTCAACAATGGATCGGGCATTCCCAACAAGTAATCCTCTAGTTTGGTCTACGAATCCCGTTTATGAATTTATATCTAATTCATCAACTATTCATGTTTTCATAAGTTCATTCTAAGATCTATTCTAGAGGTCTTCTAGATAGTCTTAACATTAATTAGCTAATAGGTATATCTTAAAGTTCTTCTAAATATCCTTAACAACATTATTCATCAATTCATACTCTTAGTTCAACAATCATTTCATCCAGAATATTCATCATCATTAATCCATAATATTCATAAAAATGAACAATCAATCATCATAATAACTAATAACAATCAGCGGCCTAGCATCGAGTGTTAACACCCTAGCTTACCGTCATGCATCACATAAGATCCCTTTTAGTTGTTAAAATACCATCTTTATTCCAAGAAATCATCCTTTTATTAATCATAATGGTTTGGTATCAAAATATAGGATTCCATAACTCAAAAATCATATTTTCTAAATAACAATTGATTAATATATGATAGGAAATTCAATTATTAGCTATTAGCTTCATTTTCTTCAATAGTGTAGGGTGATAGTCTACTGTCACTTCTCATAATCTACTGTCTGATGTTCAGAATGGGCTGATAATCGATTATCACACTCTGATAATCGATTATCAAACTTCAGAGAGGGCTGACAGTCGATTATCACATTCTGATAATCGACTGTTGCTCAGCTTTGTTACAAAAATATGCAGAACGATGAATAATCGATTTTCAAGTTGATCGTCTTCTACATCGAGCCAACTTGCGGAAATGTCACTTTTACTCACCAAACTTCAATTAAAGTATATAAAAGTGTTCTCCAAGGTTCATAGATCATTTTGGCATCATTAATTCATAGTTTTAACATCAAAATCATGGTTTACGATTCTTAGTTCTTCAAACATGTCAAACACAAAACTCAACCAAATGAACGTTTATGAACGTAAAATCGATCTATATGAACATTCTAGTCACTAGATATATCTACGGGGCTCACTTCGAAGCTTAACGATGATTCCGGTGATTGGACGATGAAACTTCCGGCGAACACCACGGCTTGCTCCGGTGACTTTGGCGGCAACAAACTATTGCAAAATGCTCTCCTCACTCTTAGGATTCTAATGGGATTAATTTTATAAGGAATGGTGCAGATTTGGAAGCTGGTTTTTTTCCTCCGTATATAGGAAATGAAGAAGAGGAAGACAAGTCCTGTAGCTGTAGCTCTACGTAGGAAATGAATTAGTGCACTGGGAGGCGCCGTCTCCACAGTGTCCCTGATTGAGACCAATTTTGGTTCCAGTCGGGGTACACTTTTTTTATCCAACTTTCTCCAAATTGAAATCCGTTCGCACTGTTGCGATCAGACAGTCGAATTCTATTCAACGATATACTTTTCATAATTATTTGTAATACTTTTTTCCGACATCATATTTTTGGGTGGTTGACTTTGATAGAGTAAAAATTGATTCAGTTGACCTTTATTCAAAAAGGTTCTCATATTTAATTCATATTAATTATTCTCATCATTTATTTCAATAAATCATTTTAATGTTCACATCATAATTAATTTCTTCATTTATTCTTGATTTGGGTCTGTACTTAGGTTCTCAATCAAGACCACGCAAATAGTCAATAAATTGGATTTATCTCTATGAGATTTATTCTGATTATGATATGGGATATCAAAACATATTTTTATCGGCCCAAAGCCCATAACAATTTATTTTAATCAAAACAAATTTGATTTATTTTAATAATTATCTATTAATAATTCTAAGTTATGTTTTGGGGCGTTACAACCCATGTTTCACCGTAAAAAAATAAAGTACCATACTTGTAATGCTATAAGGGGAATTGTGTAAACAATAAACTTACTACAGAAAATTGATGATTACAATCTTACATAATTAATATAAAAACATTATATTAAAATGTGAAATATCAAAATTCTTGGAATGATGAAATGTAACGCCACATAATGTGGCCTAAAATTTATTATAAAACAAAAGTAGTTTTGAATATCATTTTGGTCCAATAAGGAATATTTATATCTTTGACCAAAAATAAATGGATTTTCAAAATAATAACTTTTTGTTAAAAACTTATTTTTATGGATATGTCTCAAAGAGACGAATCCAACAGTACATTTTATGAACCAATTTGATTTATAGATTTCAAGCTATGACGATTTTAAATACTAAAATTTATAACTTTGACCCATAAATTAAACTCAATTTAAAAGTGATTTCATAAGATTAGAAATCTTAATCTTTGACACTTGACAACACCATATTCATCATTTGGATTTAATTCATATATTTTTATCTCATTCATATTATTAAATTAATTTATGGCTAAGACAAACCCGGACACTAAAAAAATAAAAGTTTTTAGAAAAATATTTTGATTATGTCAAAATTCTAGTTTTGGTAGTCTCATTCCAAAAATACAATCTGTTTTCAATTCGGAGCAGTTTGGGCGAAAAAGCACGTCCAAAAATACAATCTGTTTTGATTTATAGATATCAACCAATGTAGATCAGGCGTCCCACTTTGGCATGTCCGTTGACTGGTCGAAACTGATATCGACGAGTGAGTAAGCGTCGGAAGGCACCTATTGTATGTGCCGCGCACATACTCTAGCGATCAACATATGAACATGCATTTAACCATACAAACAAGTATAATAAAACCTGGCATGATTGTGGTTTCCTAAAGTGTGATTGTTCACTTGTAACTGTGTAGTGGGCAGTGTGGTTTTTTATATTCCCTCTGTCCACAAATAAACTTCTCGTTGCGTGTTACGATGTTTGACTGAAGTTATTTTCAAATCATTTTATATGAAAAATGGTGTAAAATTTAAAAATAAAAATTACATATTAAAAAACTATATCAAAAGATCTACAAAACTAGAGGTAACATGACTATATTATTTTCTCAAATGGGTGACGAAAATAGGCCAACAAAGTGAATGAAGTTTGACCATGTGAATAATGAACAGGAAGTTTATTTATGGACGGAGGTAGTATGTGAGTATTTAATTTGGCAGTGTAGAATATATATATGTTGTTATATCTTACGGTAGTGTGTAAGTGTATTATTGTGTTCCTTAACTTCATTTTGAAGTGTAATGTCCATTGATTTATGTGGTAGTGTTTTCATGTATAAATTCTACACTGTCAAAAAGTGTATGACTGTTTTCATGTATGAATTCCACACTCCCCAAAAAATGTATAGCTCTTTTTATGTATGAATTCCACATTGTTTTCATGTATGAATTCTACCCTGCCAATAATGTGTATGACTGTTTTCATGTATGAATTCCACACTCCCCAAAAATGTATGACTGATTTCATGAATAATCTATTACACCAAAATACACTGGCCAAACATGGGCGTTAAATATGGAACTTAATTTAATATCTACGAACTTGTTTAGGCATTATACATTGATAAACTGCGTGGGAGGAGGATCTCGCAGAGCTATGGTAAATGGCGTAGGATGATGTTCTCGCACGTATGAGACGCACGAATGAGGAGGAGCTGCACATAGAAGGAGGAGTGGCTACGTGAATAACCTAAGTTAAATCAGATAATTAAAAGTAATTAAAATTAGTAGAATATAATAAAAGGTAAAGGATATGCTTGAAAGATATTGACACTATAAATTGCTAAATTCATATAATGGATTAAGGAGTGTTATATGCGTAATATTGAGTGACTTAGAATGCTACGTAGGGTGATTTCTTTGCATAATATCCATACACCGGGCAAGCTGCGCTCGCCTGGACCTAGTTTATTCTAATTAAAAATAAACTACAAGCCTAAAATTATCAAGTAATTTATAAAATTTATTTTAAGACTTCTGAATACTCAGAATATTTAATTCTAAATTTTTATAAATTTTAAAATACAATTATCGTAAATATATGTATATATTTCGATATTCGGATTTTAATTCAAAATAAATATTTATACCTTTTGAAAATTAATAAATAAATTCAAGAATATGTACTTGAAATTTTATAAGTCCAAAAATCAAATTTTCATAATTTATAAAATATTAATTTCATAAGTTCCGATTATTCATTCGGTAATTAAGAGATAATTTCCAAAATTATCTTCTTATATCATTAATATTCAAAAATCAATTTTTTGATAATATAATGATATTATAACCGAATAATAAATTTCCAGATTCTGAAAAAGTAAATAAGTAATTTTAGAAAATTCTTTTTAGTAATTCAAAAATTACTGAAACAGAATTTTAAAAAATTAAAAATTTACTATATTTAATTAAAACTTTTATTCAAAAACTTGTATACAATCTTAGAATCATATTTCCAAATTTATAAAATGATATATTCTAATTTTAATTATCTAATTCCATTTAATCAATATTAAAAACGAATTAGATAATTTAATCTAGAAAATTAGAGTACAACTTATGAAAATTTATTTTAAATTTATAGAGTCTTATAAATCATATTTTATCATCCCATAATATTTAAAATAATGTTTTTTACCCATATAGTATTTTCATGGCGGGTCAATCTAGCAGTATATCCAATATGTTTGTCTACGTATAGATTCTGATAACACCTTATCTATAGCCTATGAGACGCAGGTATCTCATCTCATACGTATTAGTCTTAATATATTATGACGTCCGTATCTCATAATAATCTATGGACTGAAGCTATGTTTACAATACACGAGATTATTTAAACATTCTTCAAAACCTTTATTCTTGAAATAATCCAGATACAAATCATAAGTTGGCCTCTAGGGCTTACATATATTCAACAGAATGTTGATAGCCTTGGTGTGTTCTCTATCTTCTTGATGTCCTCTACATCATATTAATTTACGGTTTTGGGAACGATGGTTTACCCAACCTTCTTTGTGGGCACTTGTTCGCCCTTTTTTATGATTCGCCACATGAGAAAGTTGGTGGATTGAATGTAGACCCTCATTCGCTCTTTCCAATATGTGTAGTTGGTTCCGTCAAACAACGGCGGCCTCGTGGTGGATTGCCCTTCACCTATCCCTACATATAAGTTTTGAGTATAAGCCATTGATCGTTTCTCTCAAACGGTTAAGTCTTTCAGAGAGTATGACTTTGATACCAATTGTTAGAATAAAAGCCCAACGCTAGAGGGGGTGAATAACGTTTAAAAAAATCACAGGAATTTAAAAGCGCATTGAAGGAAAGTAAAGAGTGTAAGGAAGGAGCACACCGTATTTTATAATGGTTCACCACAACTTGTGGCTAATCCAGTCTCCTGAGAGACTCTCTCGAAAGTCCTACTAACTCCGTTAAGCTTAACATATCGGTGCACTTCCATCACCGTCAGTTAATAGTTTAAATTTTTAATGTACAATAATAGACATTATTATTGAGATGTGTGAAAAGTACATGAAGTTTTATTTTGTTTTATAGAAAATATTGAAACTCTTGTTTTGCGGAATACATGTGTTTGAGTATGTTTGAGTATCCTTGCTACATTTGATAATTAAGTTGGTATGAAATTGAGCATGCACGTACTACACCGTGGTTCTTTTCAGCTTCTCCAATGGAACTCGTTGCACTAGAGATGTTACTATTTTTGGTTGCAAATCTTAGCAATGGAAAATCCGTTGCATTTTTCCGATGCAATATTTTGCAACGGAAAAAAGACTTGCAAAACTTCGTTGCATTATGTTGCAACTAAATTTCCATTGCAAACATTAGCAACGACATTTCCGTTGCAATTCTTCTGTAGCAAAATTGTGCAACGATAATTTCTGTTGCAAATTTCTGATGCAATGCTCTGCAACGGAAAATCTGTTGCAGAAATGAATTTGCAACAATGATTTTTGCAACGGCAAATGTGCAACGGAAAATCTGTTGCAATCATCATCAGCAACGGAATAATACAAAAATTGCAACAGAAATTACTGTTGCAATTCTGTCTAATTCTTGTAGTGATTGAATATTTGATAGAATAAAATATTCTTGTCACCACTTGTTTTGTAGAATTTTTGAAGTAGTTTTTAAATATGTATGTTTTATTTTTCATTTGTAGACTATTCTTTAAATAAAATGGATTGAAAATATTCAAAAAATTACTTCGTTTAGCGTAATGTGAAAAATAATTTGGGACGGAGGGAGTAATTCTCTACCCGTCATAGATCTTCCCTGACACTATTTACAGGGTCAAACTTAATCATTTTATTTCCTTTTTTACTACTAATTTAATAAAATAATTTAGTCTTGTCACATCTAGCTTTATAAAAGTTTTTATGTATTTCTTTACTATATACATTTTATTTCTAGATTTTATTTTCACAATTAAATAAATTGAATTAATAAATAAAATTGATCAAGTTTTCACAACACATATTGAGAAGATGTTTGATAGACCGAAAATTATTTTTTAAAGGATAAAATGCAATAATAAACGAAGTGAGGAAAGGTGTTTCTTCATGGGATATGCTAGGGGTACACCAAATGTGTACCCCAAATGTACACTACTCTCATTTCTACCATTTATTTGTAGTGATGGAGGGAGTAGGGATGTTTGGGGTACACTTTTGGTGTGGCATTTTCCGTTTCTTCATAGAGTCCACCCTAGCAGTTTGACTTGCCGTCGGAACTTAATTATGGGGTTGATAACTTCACAGGGTAAAAGTCCACAAAAGGGCAGAATTCAACGATTCACATTTCCGAGCAACCAAACCTTGACAGGTCACCATTTGGTTTTTAACCTTGTGTTTCTTATCTCCATCCCTCCCCTCTAAGAAAGCCCTAATTCACCTCGCCACCCAAAAAGGGATAAAGTTAAAGAGATCCAAAACCCATTCATTCCAAGCCAACCTCAAAATTAGCAAGTGCAATAGCTTTGACCCCAATAATTCACACCAAACTTGTTAATACTATTAATTAGTAATAAACTTCAACAGCTCGGGCCACAGATATGCTCGACACTCCAGTGTTCATAGACAATCCTAGCGGCGGAGGAATCGGTTCTGCCGCCGCTGGGGAGGTTTCTGAGCTGCAGAACGGAGGAGAGAGCGACCGGAACGCAGGTGGTAACAGATGGCCGCATGACCAGACGCTAGCTTTGCTCCAGATTCGGTCGGAAATGGATTTTGCGTTTCGCGATTCTACTCCCAAAGCCCCTCTATGGGAACAAGTTTCAAGGTAGGATTTCATTTCCTCCATCTTCTATCTGCAAGTTGATGTAGGTAATAATCAGATTATTACGACTAGTTTTTTCTGTGCTTCATTCATGATCTGATTTTTTTTCTTTAGGATTCAATTATGTCATTTGGTGTCTCTAAAAATTTATTTTTTCATTTGATTTACCTTTTAAAACGTTTGGGTTTTCCATTAAAATATCAATTCGTTCAAGGCATTACAATTTACAAACAGAGTATTTTGAGAGCAATGCTACGTTCACAAACAAAATGGTCACAAACTTTGTAAATTTACTATTTATGGTTTAAGTTTTTATTTTGAAATTATTTTAGACTATTTAATCTTTTTATTGAAATTCAAAAATAATAAATTTGTGAATTTTGTGACCATTTTGTTGGTGAATATAGCATTTCTCGTAACTTAATTTGCTATGCACGCATGTCGCCAAGAGATGCATACAAACATTTAAATGAATGAATAATACACCCAATCGTATGTAGATGAGTGTATGAAATTGGCACGTGAAAATCTCTTTGGATAAGGCTCTCTTTTGAATGGGTGGTAGACGATACCTTAGCGCTTAGATAATACCGCACTAAGAGTATCCCATCCTTTAAATTAAAATTATTCGTCCAAACTGATATGGTGAGTGAAATATTTAATTATGTTGACTTTATTGCTTTGTGGTCAAATATTTGACCAAAGTAAAAAGTGGTACAATTCTGGGGTGCGAGGGTGCACGGGCCGGGTTGGAGGGTTTGCCGGAGGAGTTAATGGATAAAAATAATCAATTTCACAAATGGAGCACCATAAGTACTCAGAGTGTAAAAACATTTGTTTTAACTTTTTTGTTGTAAGATTAATTGCCCTACACACACACACATACTCCTTTCGTCCAAAAATTATCTTCCCGTTTACGATGTTTTACTGAAATCATTTTCATACTATTTTATATGAAAAATGGTGTAAATTTTGAAAATAAAAATTACATAATTAGAAAGTACATTAAAAAATTTACAAAACTAGAGGTGACATGACAATATAATTTTATCGAAACGGCAACAAAAATAAGCCAACAAGGTAAATAAAATTTGACCATGACAATAATGAAGGATATATATGTGTGTGTATATATACACACACACACATACATACATACATAGGTTTTTGATCAAGTGAGATTGCAATTTAATGAAAGAACTAAGAATGCATCTCGTGCATTAGATGTAAGATCTAAGGGCTCAAAAAATTCAAAAAAATCTAAAAAAGCGCGGTGGCATTATGGTAAACAAATTGAATTTTACTCCCACTGCCGAAAATGCACTACCACAAAGTAAAAATGCATCGTGACGGCATAAAAATGCACCATTTTCATGTTAAGGTCTATTCTCGCAGTAAGGTCTATATATATATATATATATATATATATATATATATATATATATATATATATATATATATATATATATATATATATATATATATATAACTCCCCATCCGCCACTTCGTAAGGACCCACTCCTCACTTTCGGGTCAGGTTACTAAACCAATTTCACATGGGCTAGATCTTCAAGCTAGTGGTCCGGACCTCAGTTACTAGGGCCTTATACATTTGGGCTGGTCTCAATATACTTATCATATAACAAGTATGATCATATTGAAAACTCTCAAAATATAATGGGTCATATATAGGGACAGGTTTTTAGGTCTCATCCAACCAAACATAACCTCAGTAACATAGTACCTCACACTTGACCCATTTCATCTTCAATTTACTCTGCCTGTACAAAGAATCTTTTGTTTCAATGGTTTTGTTTTTCTAGAGTTAGGGATGATAGGCTATTTACTATTTAGTTGCACTAACAAATGTATTTTAAATATCTAGCCATCTAGGTAAGATTAAAAGTAAATCATTTTGTAAAAGTGAATATAGATGGAACCCTTGGAAAGAACCATTTGTTCAATTTGCGATAACTGGGTGGGGAACCAAATGTGTGTAACATGATAGACTCTTGTTGTTGGTGGAATACGACGGCCATCGCTACTTGGACTAAAACCGAACTCAGTTATGTACTCCGTACTATTCTTACATATGATTAACTTGCATTGTGTTTGGTTGAGAAATCCGTCTAGTACCACCAACCCGTGGAACAACAGCACTTTGAATTCACCCAAACACACACTCTTGTCTATGCAACTTGGTTTAAGTGATACATGATAGTGTACCCCTTGTTGGGTAGTATGCATAGTATATGTTTATAATAATTGAGCGCAATGTATGATTCGGAGTTACTCTATTTCGAATAAGGGTAACGTCTGTGTACGCACACCCTCTCTGGACCCTACTCTTGTGGGATCCAATTGGGTTGTTGTGGTTGTTTTATGATTCAGAGCCATGGCATTTTCTTATATTCCAAACCTTAGTAAATAAATGGAGTTTAAATTTTTATTATTCAATGATCAGAAAATTGGAGGAGTTGGGGTACCAGAGAAGTGCCAAGAAGTGCAAAGAGAAATTTGAAAACATTTACAAGTATCACAAGAGAACAAAGGAGTGCCGATCTGGTGGTCAGAAAGGGAAAAACTATAGATTCTTTGACCAATTAGAGATTCTTGGCAACCTGCAGTTGGGCAAAATCAACAACACAGACTCAAAGGAATCAACCGAATTGGGGTCTCCCACTCCCGTGGCAATGGTCAGACCAAACACCAGCATCGTCCAAGATTTCAGGATGCCATGCATCAGCCAAACGGCCCACAACCTTGGCAGTGCTGATGTCATATCAGCTTCCACATCCGCGACCTATTCGTCGGGGAAAGAGTCTGGAGGTTCTGTGTCGAGGAAGATGAAAATGGCCGGGTTCTTTGAGAAGCTGATGAAGGAAGTGTTGGAGAAGCAAGAGGATTTGCAGAAGAAGTTTCTGGAAGTGTTGGAAAGATGCGAGAGGGATCGGATGGTGAGAGAAGAATCATGGAAAAGAGAAGAAATGGAACGGATGAGGAGAGAACAGGAGTGCCTAGCCCAGGAGAGGGCCATTGCAGAGGCAAAGGATGCTGCGTTGATAGCTTTCCTGCAGAAGATTGCAGGGCACCCCTTGCCCCCAGTGCAGTTTCACATGAACTCAACCTCTCCCAGTGTTGAGAAACACCCTGAACTAAACTTAAATGATAATAATAACGAGAGGAAGGACAACTGTTCTGGCGAGAGGTCTTCTCGATGGCCTAAAGCGGAAATCGAAGCTTTGATTAAACTTCGGACGAATCTCGACTTGCAGTACCTTGGGAATGGATCAAAGGCTCCCTTGTGGGAAGAAATCGCTGCTGATATGAAGAAGCTTGGATATGACAGGAATGCGAAGAAATGTAAAGAGAAATGGGAGAACATTAACAAGTATTATCGAAGGGTGAAAGAAGGCCACAAGAGGAGGCCTGGAGACTCTAAAACTTGCCCGTATTTTCACATCCTCGATTCTCTCTATCAGAGCAGCAAGTCCAAGAAGGGTGTTGTTGAGCCTAGTTCGACAACTTCAGATCCTTGTGATTTCAATATGAAGGCCGGAGAAATGTTGATGCACATAATAAACCAAAACCAAAAGCAATATCTTAAAAAAGAAGACATTGGAAGAGCAAATGACTATCAAAATCATGAAGAGGGTGAGAGTGAAGACGGCTTTCGAATTGCCCCCGCCCATGAGCAAGAACGGAGTGAACGCTGATACCAAATTATTCACTTATACCATACACTGTTGGTAAATAGAGTGATACCTTTCACATTGTAGTTTTTTTTAGGCGTTTTGGTGTAAAAAAAAAACGCGGCATCTTTCTTGGGCTGTTCCCCCCCCCCCCCCCATTTCGCATTTGATGTTCATCTGCCTTACGCGTTTACATTTTAAATCTTATTTTCTTGTGTTTCTCTTTCCCGTCTTCCATCATCTGGATCCAAAAACTATATATATATATATATATATATATATATATATATATATATATATATAATATATATATATATATATATATATATATATATAATATATATATATATATATATATATATATATATATATATATATATATATATATATATATATATATGTATATATGTGTGTGTGTGTGTGTGTGTGTGTGTGTGTGTGTGTGTGTGTATATGGAGATTGACTCTAGTGAGATGACACCTTACGGTGAGATAACGTCAAGCTCACCATATTACACTGCAAAGCTCACTAATGGCGAATGCAAAGTTCACAAAGAAATAAAGCAAAACTCACTACTTTGAATACCAAAAATCACCTTTTTTTAATTTTGAAAATTAAAAAACTAATTAAAAATAAAATAGCGACACCGGTCAGCAACGGCATCCGGCAACGGCCGGTGGCGGCGACCGGTAGCCGGCGACAGTCAAAGTAATCTTCATATCTTCTCTCATTGTCTAGGTATATGAAAATTTTAATTATCTAATTTCGAGATTTGTTTCTTAATATTTGAAACTTTTGAATATTTATTTTGTTCCGTGGTTCAATGTGTTTGTTGGTATTTAAATATTTGATAAATGTTAATGTAATTTCAAGTTCTAAAGATTAAGATATATGAAATTATTGTTTTAAAGTTATTGATATTTTATTTTGTTACTTTATTATTGAATTAGGAAATTTTGAGATGTGAGATGGATAAATTTGTTATTAGACAAAAGAAGAATTTAAAATTTGTAAGTGATAAAAACAATGAAAAAAAAGCTTCTTCTTCTATAGAGAAAGAAAGTGTGGTTTCAAATGATGATATTACTGCTGATCCAGGATTACGAAATCCAATTAATAGTTATCCATTAGAAATTAGAGATGTAATAAGGAGAATATACTTAGCAGAAGATCCTTGTAAGCCATCGATGGATAAATTTCCACAAATTATGACAGGAAAGAACAAAATACAATTTCAAATTTATTGCTTTGATAAATTTAAGTGGTTGGAGTATAGTATCACCAAGGATAGAGCATATTTTTTGCATTGTTATTTGTTTGCGAATACAAACAAAAATAGATCTAAGGTTTTTACTGAAGTTGGGTTTAACAACTGGAAAGATTGTCCAAAAGCATTTGTTGACCATGAAGGAACCAAAGAAAGTTCCCATTCTTATTGTAGAATTAAAGTTCAACAATATCTTAATCAAAAAGAGCACATAGATTATGTCTTATCGACTAACACTGATGCCATTGAAGATGATTATCGTACTCGGTTAGCAACTGTGGTAAAAGTGGCTCGATATCTTTTAGGGGAGGACTTAGCTTTCAGAGGACATGATGAATCTCCCGAATCAATCCATCCAGGTAATTTTCTTGAGCTCATATCTTGGTTTTGTAAAACCAATGTAGTTGCTAACAAAGTCATGCAAACAAATTCTCCTAAAAACTATAAACATTTCCATTCATTTAGTTCAAAGGAAAAAAGTGTTTTAGGACAAGTGAAAAATGAACATAAAAAGTTTTTAAAGACAGAGTATAACATAAGACATAACAGTAATCAAATAAAATAATCAATAAAAGGATATAAATAAACCAAAGCAATCAAGAAAACAAAATAATAACGGTACAATCCATTTTGAGACAGAGTAAGGGGCTGTTTGGCAACTTCTGAATCGGTAAGTGCTGAACCAGTAAGAGGTCTGAATCATTAAGTGCTGAACCAGTAAGAGGTCTGAACCATTAAGTGCTGAACCAGTAAGAGGTCTGAACCATTAAGAGCTAGTATATTGCTTAACTATTCAGAGGCAAATGTCTGATTAATTCAGAAAAGAGGTCTTAACCATTCAGACTCTGTATAATACTTAACCATTCAGAGGCAAATCTCTTAACCATTCAGAGGCAAATCTCTTAACCATTCAGAGGCAAATCTCTTAACCATTCAGACATCTGAACCATTAAGAGGCTGGAACAAACAGTCTGAACCATTAAGTGCTGAACCATTCAGACATCTGAACCATTAAGAGGCTAAAACAAACAGCCCCTAAATCTTTTTATACAGAGCATTATCAATACATATTCGAGTTTCTGTATTAAAAAAATTACAGATTTGATTAGTTTTTCCACAAGTCCGAATCAAATGAGAGAAAAAGCTTTGAGTTTGTGACACTTAACTATTTTTTGTTTATGGGCGTGAAAGTGAAAACCATGCTCCATAATAGGATCCCATGATAGCATATGAGAACTACCTGTGTCATCACTCAGATTGTGCCTATGCCTTAGATGGGAAAAGTTTCAGCGACTTTAAGGGATCCCCCCATTTCCATCCTCCAAGTTTGATCAACCAGAGGTGCCAATTCTCTAGGGTACACATTCAATGACATTCAATATAACAAACAATAAAAAAAATGTATATTAAAGTAATGAATCCAACAAAACGAAAGCAATATTGCATCCACACGAATTCATGCAAAACTGAAAAAAATTTGAGAGCGCAATGAAAATGTGGGAGAAACCACTCCCAGCTAGACGGTGAGATGAAAGACAACAACACTCACTTAAGGTCATGGCTGACAATGAGCAGAGTCAGCTTTTTCTTTAGACACTTTAGCAACTTTGCAATGTCTGCACGAGCCTTCCAGTCTTCATTTAAGCACAAGCAAATGAATAATTAATGAGAAAATAAAATAAGAAAATTAAAGTTTTGTACTTCCATGCAAGTTTGAGAAAAACAAAGTCCATATCATGATTGATACTTTAAGGTGAAAAAAATTAATAACTTAATTTTTCTATCCATCCGAATATCAATATGAAATTTGGTGGATATTGACATCACGGGGAATACTCTTTCGATAGAGAGAGCAGAATGGCCATACCAAGACCAGCGAGAGGCTCGTCTAAAACCAACAAATCGGGTGTTTGAACCTATGCATGCGTGGACAAAAATTGAACACTTAGCTTATCACAAACATATAGAAGAAGAAGAAGAAGAATGCAAGGTAGACATGCTTCAGCCCAAAGAAATGAAGCACTACCAATGTAGAAGAATTCTTACTAACTGAATTGCTAAAGCAAGCCGTCGTTTGTAGCCCCCACTTAATGAGTTGGGGTCTTTATCCAGAGGAATTCCTGTCAGACCAACCTAGAAGTATAGATAGAATTAAAAAAAAAGATATGGTCAAGTGCAACCATCTCTCTCTCTCTCTAGCATGTTTGAATTAAAAGCAATACAAATGCATAGGACAAAATGAAATATGTTACCAAACCAAGAGCCTTTTGGAGCTTTGAAGCATGAAGGGTGCCTCTTTGTCTTGGCCAACCAAATGTAATTTCATCAAGCACACTCTCTCCTACAAAGTATCTAGTTGACATCATAGCAAAAGATTCATTAGTTAAAAATTTCAAGTGCCAACGATATAAGTCATTACTCACATAATATCAGCTCATACATTTACCATAGCTAATAACAACAACAATAACCCAGTACAATCCCATGGGAGTAGGGTCCAGGGAGGTGTGGGTACACAGACCTTACCCCTACTCGAAAGTAGAGAGGCAGTTTCCAAGAGACCTTACCATAGCTAATAACAACATGCACAATTTTATAAAATAAAGATAATGCAAAAAAGAAGAGCTAAATTAAATTTCCAGTGGTGTTTAGTTTGATGTGGTAACAGATGTAAGAAGCCGTACCTCTCGGGAAATTGGAAAACAATGCCAACGCTTCTAGGGTTTAATGGTTCAGGACACTTACATGGCTGTCCATCATCAGTATATTGTTGAATGTGAATGGAACCTGATGTTGGTTTGTTCAGTCCTGCAATCAGCTGCACAGAAGTTTAACACAAGAATATAATGAGACAAGAGAGTTGCAGATGAAGAGTGACACAAACTTGCAAGAGAGTAGTCTTCCCACTCCCACTCCGTCCAATAATCAAGCCACAACTGAAAAAGTGGAAATAAAAACACAACACATGCCAATTAACTATTCACAAAAATATAATCAACACATAAGGTATTTACCAAGGAAATGCTAGAGTTTCTAGATTATATACAGAATGACTACAATCACCACATGTAAGTGGTCTTATTATAGCAAGTTTCTTAAAAGCATTTATAGTGACCCTCTGCTCTTGGAATGAAATGAACTACACAGAAAAGTGTTGGAACATAAAGTTGAAAATTTTTATTTTAATTTCTATTCGACGTGAATTTTAATTATATTCAAATTAAATAACTACTTCCTCCGTCCGGAAATGTTCTTCGCATTTGACTTTTCTTGGTCAAAGTTTGTAAACTTTGACTACGATTTGTGGAAAAAACACATTGTATTATAATGTAAATTTAATATCAATATATTTATAATGAAACGTAGTTTTCAAATATCAAATTTTTATAAAATATATCTATGTATAAATATAGATTTTAATGGTCAAAGTGCAATATTGGAGACCGTGAAAAGTCAAATGGGAAGAACATTTCCGGACGGAGGGAGTATATAGAGTTTGGAATCAATATATCTTAAACTTATATTGGAGAAGATAACTATATCAATAAATTCTGCTTGACATTGGTTATCAAATTTTAATAAGCATTTGTATTAAAGTTATTGCAACAATTATAGTTTATGAAGATACTTATTTCTATAGTAGTTTATTTATCATAAAAAACCTATAAAAATTGGAATCATTTCCTAGTACCAACAACCGAGTTTGAATGAATAAAAAAGGGAAGCATGGTACACAAAGAATCCCCACTGAGCAAGGTCCGGAGAAGGGTCCCACCACAAGGGTGTAATGTAAGCAAACCATACTTTGCACTTTTTTTTGCAGGAGGCTGCTTCCTGGCCTCGAAGCCGTGACATAAAGGCCACACAGGCCACAGCAACACAACATTGAACCAGTTCGGAAGAATACTTGGAAAATATTCTAAGCAATGCCAAAATTAAATTCTCAAAATCAGATTGATTTCTTATTTGCTACATGTATTTATATTTCGACATTGAACTACATTCACTAAACTTGGTTGTCCAAGAATAAACTTATCTTTTTCACTTGTGTTTGTTGAGCTTGCACATTGAATTTCCTCGGTAATGAGCCAGCGGTTGATTTGCATGTTTCAATTTACATTACTCGTTTTCCATATAAAATAAAATCATTACCCATCTAAATTATCCATTTGTAACTATTTGAAGTTCATAATAGCAACAAAAAAAATATCAACCAATAATTCAAAACAACCGACCTAGTGAAAATCCCATAGAGCGGAGACGATGAAGGAATTTGAACTCCTAGATCTAGAAATAGTATAGGAGGGAAATTTAGGATAGTCAATGTAGTTTTTAACAAGCCTAAAAAAGCACACGGGTCAACTTGGGAAGTGAACTTCCGGGCACAGGGAGTTTTTTTAATGTAATTGTGTAAAGTGTAATTAAAAATGATTTTATGCATTGAAATGATACATATTGAATTGAACTAGAAAGTATTGAATCAAAACTAAAATAAGTTGAAAATTTTGGAAAGGTATGATAAACAAAACTAGTAGCTCAAGGGGATTCTGAAATGAGAAATTGATTTCATTGCACAAATTTGCTTCAATGCGTGGGTGAATTAGGAAATGTAGGGGCTTGCACCCCTAACGTTTCATTAATGCAGAATTGGCATGAGAAAAAATATACAATTGTTTGATGTAATATACCGTGTCCATATTAAACAAAAACAAAAGGCGGATGGTACCTTTTTTGCCGAAGGGAGAAATTGACTTGATCTAAGAGGGTGAGCTTTGTCCCAGAAGGTTGATAAGTGACATCTTTTATCTGCAAATAGTATAAACGAATGTATGAAAAAAAGGAATTGATAAGTACTCCCTTCATTGCCCCCTCCATAAAAAGTATATACTCCCTTCGTTCCTAAATAACATTCCTTTTCAATTTAATAGTCTTATTTACTATTGCACGGAAATTGAGAAAGGTGAAAATGTGTGGGTTCATTGTTGTAAAAGGTAGGCTAGGTGGTCCGAGGAGGGGTGGGACAGCTCCCGCTATAATTTCAAATTTTATTTAATTTGGCTAAAAAAAGGCAATCCGATGCAAAAAGCATCCCCGCAACGGGGGTACGAGGTAGGATCCCACCGCAGAAGTAAAATGATTTTTTTATATTAAAACATTTTATATGATAGAGGGTAATAACTCAATAATAGAGATATATTGCATAAAATGTGTTATTTTTGTATTTGGTGAAAGTTAATTTGTTAATCTGTAAATCATTTGATGCACAATATTTTATATTGTGATAAGATAGATGTACAACAGTTGAAATGCAATCATACATATAATAAAATATTTTGTTACACATTAATTAATGTTAGCTAAATTTATATTTTATTTTAAAAAAATTCCAACAATCGTATAAAGCAAATATGTAAACACAACCTATTTTTAGTTTCCACCTAGATATCGCCTAGACGCCGGCTAGGCAGTCTAGGCACCAGGTGTCCTTCTATAGTCTTGTGTGGTTGAACCACACAATTCTTTCCTTGAAAAGAAATGATAACTTTTTTTAGCTACAACTCAAAAAGGAAAGTAGAAAGATGAAAAAGATGAAGGTCTGTGTGTATAATCATATTCATAATAATCTTCTTCACACTCTTCTTATTTTTCCAAAAAAAAGAGTCTATTTGATCTGTCAGTCTTATCTTAAAGAGAGTCTAATTTGATCAATCTAAAGCTAATGTTTTGTGTAATTTGTCAAAAAATGCCACAAAACCGTTTCAATTGATTCATTTAGTTAAAAGTTAAGACACTGCATATGATACTGTTAAATTCCACAACTCTCTATTTATATTTAGAATACAAGTACAATTTCGAACGGACAAATTGTAAAACCCTCTCACAAAGTGTTTAGAGCTCTCAACTAATTCTAAGACACACACAAGTAATTTTGGAGCACTCTCTCAACAAATTACTCTCTCCTTCTAAAATTGGTGCAGAGCCTACTCCCTCAACACACACAATTTTAGACTCTCTCTAGAAGCTTGAGGAGTCAACCCTCTTCCATAAATGGGAGCTCATCTCACCATCTCTCCATGGGGGCTCTCTCTAGCTCACCACCATCATATCCATGCAAACTAAGGTGTAGAAGTGCTTTTATAAGAGACTTTCCACCGCCATGCAATTCCATTGCCGCCTCAAACTCTCAACCGCCACACAACTTGGTCAAAACCAAGTTTAAAAGTCTAAGTTTTCTTCTTAGCCTTTGGCCGCCACATGTGATGTGTCTGCTTCTCCATTATTTTTCTTTAGCTTAATTGTTAGGCTTTGTGAAGAAATATTACATGTGGGTCCTCTATTTGGAGGGACCCACCCAACAATTTTGTTCGTGATGAGCTTTTGCGCGGAGTTACCAAAACAAAACATGTGTCTCCAACACAACATTTGGCGGATATATATACAAAGGCATTGGGGAAGGCACGCATGTAATTTCTCACTCCGAAGTTGGGCATTTCTTTGCTACATGCTCAAACTAGAGGGGGGTGTTAAGGATGCAAACAGACAAGGATTTGAAGGTTTGGCATTCAAAGAGTCTATTCATTGTATTTTCCTTGTATTTGTACCCTATCTTCCTATATATTTGGTCATCTTGCACTTTAGAATAGACAAGTAAATTTTCCCCACAAATTACTCCTTCGCAATAGATACTCCTAGTGATGGCTATGATACATTTAGTTAACCTACTAAATGAGTTTATAATATTAACTTGGATAGTTTATGGCCACTGTACTTTATAAAATTTTAAAAATTGTAGATTGACCATATATGACTTCTATTGGGAAGGATGTAATATTAGGGATGGAGGTTAAATCTAAACTCTCTAGCATAGCAGAGCAAAATTATGAAATAATACGGAGTAACAGTAAACCTAATAACTAAAAGAAGAAGATAAGCAGTAGTATGGTAGTTGTAAAGAAGCAACATACTTGGAAACAGGAGAAGTCACACGACACAGAGAGCTTCTGCTCCTTCCTGGCTCTAAATCAGATATTTGAGGGGGGGAAATGAAATACAAATTATGAGTGCCCAAATGGGGATGAAAAGAAAATTATATATTTAAAAAAAGTCATACAGAAGAACTAGCCTCAAGTTGAAGCACAGTTGAGATGGAAAAAAGGTTAACAGTGTTGGTCTCGGAGAGTACGGGCATGGAAGGGAAGATGCAGAGCGATGCATATGCAGCATTCTCTATATTTCTCTCCCTCTTCGTCTGCGTAGTTTCCCCCCGTAGATGGATATATTGAGGTTACTAGATCCAGGAAATATCAGGTATGGAGTCCCAAATTTGAAGAAGAAAAAAAAGTACTCCCTAAATCAAAGGTTCCAAAACGGACGCATTCAAGATCTCATTTACAACAGATTTCAAAAATTAATATTGAAATCTAAAAATTTTTATGTTTGGAATTGAAGATCTCCTACCAAAGTTTCACTGAGTTTATTTTCAATTTAATTTATTTGATTGAAAATGTAAAATTCAAAATTAAAATTTATACATTTAAAAACTATTTAAAAAATTGTTCAAAACAAGGAATGACATGACTACTTTATATTATAAAATAATTAATAAAAAATAAATAAATGGAGTAATTAAGTTTGACCGTTTGACTAATGTCTCATTTTTGGTACACTAGGTTGCACGGGTTCGCCAATTAAGTGTCGTTTGACGTACTGGAATCGTCCTAGGGTCGGAGACGGCATTGGGGACGGTCGGAGACAACCAAGAACTACCTTGGACTCCTGCCGCGGTGGAATCAGGAATTAGGGAGTGTGCCTCCTTCGGATTTGGATTGCAACTCTGCCACCCGCGCCCGGCCTATTGTTTCTCGGTATTTTCTGATCGATGTAGTTAGCCATTAGGGCAAACAATGACATTTATTGCATTTACAATGGATGGCTGAAATCAGCCTCGCCAGAAGGAAAAAGAGCCGCGTTGCGGCCTTCTACAATGAACGACTGGCGCAACTGTGTGTGTGAAGGGGCACGACGAAATCAATCACCCATTGTAAATGCTCTTAGGACTTTATTGCGGGATTGCCTTCTTCCTTCCTTTCAATTGTCTATCCATCTCTTCAGACTCTTTTTATTATTTTTTATTAGAATCAGTTTTGTTCAGAACAGATCAGATTAGAAACAACTTTAAATATAATTATATTCAGAACAGATCAAATCAGAAGTTATTTTAGTCTGATCAAAATCATTCAAATCAGATGAAGAGAAAAAAACCCCAATCGAGACAATCGACTTTAGGTGTTTGTTTATTTTGAACCATCGAATATAGAATAGCTCTACTTTTGGTAATTGCGTCATTTAAAACTTTTAAATTAAGTTTTTCATTTGGTCTACTTTTAATATTTGCTCAATTTTTTTGCACTATGAACTTATAATTGGTGCATCTCAATTACTTTGTATTTTGCTCTTGAGACGGAAGCATTATTTTTAAAAAAAACAACCATGCGCATCTGGGTTGTAAATGAATCGAATATTTTTTGTTCGATTCGTGTCTCGTATTCAAATTAGGTTTGTATTCGAACTTTTCAAATTTGAATATGAATCTGAATAAATATTCGAATCCTTATCGAATATGAATTTGAATCAAGGGTATTTGATTCACGAGTTTGATGAATATATTCAGGATACCCTATCTGATAAACATATTATAATTATTGTTAAATATATTAATTATTTTAATATATTTAATATTATATAATATATTTATGGTTGTTACCTATTATAGCTAGAGTTATTATAATATAATATTTCCTTATTTATCTAGTCATAAATATGGAGAATTCTAGAATACTCCAACTCCACCTATATATTCATTACCTTGTATTCTCTAAATTATTCGAGCAATAAAGCATTATTTGTTATTTCTACATGGTATCAGAGTCTTCGTTCTTGGAGACCTAATAGTTTCAAACTCTCAACGTATTAGTTGCAATTAGACAGACAAATGAGAACCCGCGTGCTCTGATAATCGATTAATAGGACACGACAACCGATTATCTGGTCACGCTGGACTTCTCGTTCGAGAAGCAAAGTGTGATCATTGATTATCACATAAGTGATAATCGACTATCAGAATCTACTGGATTCTAAGTTCAAAATTAATTCTGTAACGCCCCGAAACCTGGCCCAAAAGAATTAATTAAATTGTTAGAGCAATTGATTACGAATTGGGCCCAAAAAGGGGTTAAAATTATAATTTGGATTTTAAGCCCAACTTTTATGTCATCTCGTAGGAAATATTTTTGTGATCGCGTCGGTTCAGACGGCTCGCGAATCGGAGTTATGGAACTCAAGTTATGACCATTTAATCAGGTATTTTGGGTCTGAAGCCCAATCCTTTTTGGAATGGGACCATTAAATAAACCTAAACCACACAAACCCTATCTTATCTTCTCCTTCTTCGATTCTACTCTCCGTCCGTTCCTTTTTCTTCTTCTTCTTCTTCTTCTTCTTCTTCTTCTTCTTCTCTTCTTCTTCTTCTTCTTCTTCTTCTTCTTCTTCTTCTTCTTCTTCTTCTTCTTCTTCTTCTTCTTCTTCTTCTTCTTCTTCTTCTTCTTCTTCTTCTTCTTCTTCTTCTTCTTCTTCTTTCTTCTCCTTCTTCTTCTTTCTTCTTCGCCGCCCAGCCGGTCGCAAGCCAGGTCCAGCCGCCGTCGCTCACCGCCGTGAGCCAGCCGCCGGTCGTCGCCGTCCAATTGGAGCAGCCAGCCACCGGCGTCGCCGCTCACCGCCGCCGTCGATTGCAGCGCCGCCGCTGCTTCCTTCGCCAGTAGCCGCCGACATCATCGCCGACGGGTGCAGCGCCGCCACGCCAAACGGAGGACGTCGCCAAACGCCGGACGCCGCTGTTTTGCCCTCGCCGGAATCGAGAGCCGCCGTCGCCCGAGCTTCCAGCCACCGTCGCCCTTTGCACAGCGGCCACCCGCCGCCGTCGAGTGCAGCGCCGCCAGTCGCTGCTCATCGCCGTCAAACTGCCGCTCCGCCACTGTCGCCGGCGTCCGTCACCGTCGCCGCATCCGGCCGCTGCCCCGAGTTGATATCGCCGGCAGATTAACCTCCACGCCGGATTGACTGGTCGATTTCGTATTTTGACTCGATTTGACCCGTTCGGTTGATTTCGTTGATTTGTCTTCCGTTCGAGCTATCGATTCGATTTCGACGTAATCCAGGTCCGTACTATGAAGTTAATAGCATTCAGAATAGATTTAATGGTTTGGATCGTTATATGTGTTTATGCTATAATTTGGCTAAATTGGTTAATTGAATTAAATTGATTGTTTGAATTGAATTGTTGAGGATTGTGAATTGACTGAACAGGTTTGACTTTGACTTGGGTAGGTCATGTTTGACTTAGACTTTGACTGGATATTCTGTCAACGTAGGTTTAACCGAATGGTTAAATCCAAGACTTTAATGAATTAGTTAAGTTAATTAATTAATTCTAATCGGTGATTAAGGTCAATTGGTTTATTGTGTTGAACATAGAAACTGGCCATCGCTCGGGCGGCTGCAGGGCCTGGTCAGTGAGGTTAAGACGTGCGCACGAGGGTCTGCGATCTTGGGTTTGAGGCCATCGCCTGAGGGATCCTACCTCCACCGAATTGAGGTCATCTTCGGTATTACGGATTGAGGCTATCTCCGTCATAGGCAATAAATGTTAAGTGGTTCGACTTTGGTGAAAGTCTAAATTGGTTTGACCGGTGGTCAAAGAGTTCATGAGAAACCCGTAACACCTAAATCGTTTTGAAAAGAAAGAAAATAAGTTGACTGTTGGTCAACCGTCTAAAGAACCGAATGTAAAGTTGAATTGATTTTTATTAAAAGGATAAACATATGCACGATCTTAATTGTTGAATTATTATGTTTATTCTTGTGCTACAATGGAGTACCACTCAGCGTCAATGCTGAGCGGATAGCGTTGTTTTCCTTTTTGCTGTCCGTAGGTGATCAGACAGTTGAACCTAGAGCCGATCCCAGAGGGCATTGAGGAGGAGATGTACGATGGCGTGGCTGTCTCTTTAATCTGTTGATTATGCTTTATTTAATTAACTTTAATGCTTATTACGTTTTCGGGCAAGATCCCAAGTTGTTTGACTTTAAAAAGGCTTCCGCATTATTTTAAATTACTCCGATGGATTTTTATATGTATTGATAGAACGTTTGTTTAAAATTGTTTTGAAAATGTCGCAAATTCGGATACCAATTCAGTGGCACACCGGTCCGCTGTCTCACGGGTTTGGGTCATGCGGGTTGGGGTGTTACAAATTCCACTTGATAATCGATTATCATAGAGAAATAATCGATTATCAGACCTCTCTAAACTTTGGATTCTGAAATGGGCCAACCTGACAATCGATTGTCTTAAAGTGACATTCGACTATCAGGGGCTGTAGAACCTTGGGATTGGAACTGCCATGCCTGATAATCGATTATCATCAATGAATAATCGATTATCATCCAGTTCTAAACCCAGGACCATCATGTTGAGAAACAAAGCGTTTTCTGAAGAAAATTAATACGGAATCAAACATATATGTACGGGTTGAACCTAGACTTCTTTCAAAGCAAGTCATTCATATCATCATGAACATCCTAGACGCATGTCGTAGGATCATGGCATACCATTTCATACCGTGATAAGAGTTCAGACCTAGTGCGCCTCTTCTGTGAGCCCGTCTAGGAGCCTTCGGGATCCAACGGGTTTCATTATGAGGGCTTGTGTACGTACATGGTAACTAGGCTTTCAGTTACTATATACCACCCACGATTTCTAGTCTCCTTTAGGAGACTAAGGTTTCCTCGGCTCATCACCACGTGGGATGATCACTGAAGAGCAGGGGGTCCCTGCGCAGTATAACTCATGCATCATGAATCATTTGGCATTGCATTGTTATAAATATGCTACCCTTATTTATCAAAATTTGTATGTGGTATCTCGTACTTTAGTACACGTACGATTATATGTTTATATCAATGTAAAATGTACTGTGTGTTCTACTGTTAGATTACCACTCAACTTATGCTGAGCGTATAGCGTTGTTTTTGCTATACACAGGTAGGCGTGATGATCATAGAGCCTGACCCGGATGATTGGGAGATCGGAGCGAAAAATAGGCGACGGCGTGACCCGATTTAATTTCATTTAATATTGTAAACTGTTTTGGGCTTAAACCCACCTTTATTGCATTTACTTCGTTTAAGACTTCACATTTGATTTCCTTTATTGCTTCCGTAACGAAGATCTCTTTTAAGCGAAATAATTTCCCAACAGTTTTACTTTATTAAATATATCAAGGGTTTCCGTTTTACAAACGTAATTCAAGGAGTTTTTCTATGGATGGTCCTAAAAACCATCTACGTAACCTCTCCGGCTCGATGGGCCGCGGCAAACCGGGACCGCGGGATGGAGGGTGTTACACACCTCGATCATGACGATTACAAATTACCAAAATAGTCTCACGAACAGGGAAACAAAGGCTTCGAACTCCTCTTCCTTCCTTCTTCCTTCTTTTCTTCTTCTTTTCCTCTCCTCGCTGCTGTGTTCTTCTTTAGTTCCGGTTCTCCGACTCTGTTCTTCGGTCACAGAAAAGAACGAGAGAGGGAGGGAGTAAGTTATGGACGGAAGCGTGAGGCTTAAGCGTGTATGGGGTTTATTTATGTGTTTGAGGTTTTAGGGTCCGTAATTGATTAACGTACCTGGCCCAAAACATATTTTCAGGCTCACGGCCTCTAAATCCGAATATGTTTGCACCGTTGGATTCGTTTTATCGAACCCCCTACACAACGGTATAAACCTTTTGGTTAAACGAAAAACATTTCATAATTACATTGAGTCCGTAGCAGTAATTAATTAGTTATTTTAAAATTAATTAAGCCTGACCAGATTTCGGGGTGTTACATTATTTCCCTTTTGGGTTGCCCCAAAATAATCTTCATATTTCCTTTTTTGGAAAACTTTTTGTGACTAATATTTGTTCCTGCGTCACTTTCAACCATACAATTCTACTTTTCTTAAACATCGTAAAAGTCAAACTAAAAGTATTAATTTGGGACAGAGGGGGTTTTACGAATAAAAAGATGTAGAAAACAGGTTTAGTGATTTGTTTTTTTCATGGAAGGTACCCAATCTTTTCACCTTGTACTTCAACTTGTAGTGACTAAGTACCCCATCTTTAAAAATGTAACAAAAAGGTACACCTTGTCAGAATTTCAAGAATCCGACCGGCGAGCGTATATGTGACGTTCTACTTAGCTTTGTGGTGTACATGTTACATTCCATATGACTTCCAAATTAATTTGTAACTTCTCATACACGTTATTAGCTTTGTACGTGATATTCTAATTTTTTTTTATTATATTTTCTTTATACGACAATATCATATTTTAATATTTACAAAATATTTTAAACCAAACAAACAATTACTTTTAAAATATTTTTCTTTATTGTAATTTAAAAGGCAACGTTTCTTATTTATTTAAACTTTAAAATATTTACAATTTTTGGATTTAGAATTTTAATAGATAAATAAACACGATGTTGCATAAATGTCTCTTCTAAAATTTAGTTAGATGACTTATAAAAACTCATAACACGTATCAATAATACTCGATAACAATGATGATCGTAGTAGTAGTAATAATACATATTTTTTAGAATTTAAATTTTAGAAAATTTCTAATAAATCTTTAAAATTATATTATAGACAATTAGTAAAATGTTATTGCTACTTATGTTTAAAATATGAAGTACCTTATAAATTATAATTTTTTCAAAATGCTAAAATTAAAAGTAAAATCTTATAGAAAGCACGATTTAAAAATAAATTTAAAATATTTTGTAACGCCCCAAAACATACCCTAAAATTATTAATGAATAAATATTCAATTAATCAAATTTGTTTTGATTAAAATAAATTGTTGTTGGGATTTAGGCCGAAATAAAATATGTATTGATATCCAATAAATATATTTGGGATAAATCTCATAGAGATAAATTCAACATGTTGACTTATTGTGTGATCTTAATTGAGAACTTGAGTACAGACCCAAATTAAGAATAAATGGAGAATTTGTTTATTAAGAGAACTTTGAAATAAATTCTTGAAATAAACCATGAGAATAAATTAAATTGAGAACCTTTTATGATAAAGGTCAATTAAATCAATTTTGACTCTGTCAAAGTCAAACATCCAAAAATATGATGTCGGAAAAAAGTATAACGAACAAATATAAAAATTATATCGTTGGATAGAGTTCGACTGTCTGATCACAATGGTGCAAACAGAATTCAATTCAGAAAAAGTTGGACCAAAAAGTGTTCCCCGACTGGGACCAAATTAGTCCCAATCAGGGACTTGCGTTTGAAAAGGGAATAAATCGCCGTCTGCTCCACTAGCCGCTCAAACAGAGAAGGTGACGCAGGAACCATTGGCCTCTTCTCCATTCTTCTCCTATATAATGGAACCTAAACATTTCCATTTCTTCACCATTCTCTCTATTTCTTCTTCCATTTTGTCCCTGAGAGTGTGGAGAGTAGAGTGGTGTTGTCCAGAGAATTTCCAAAACCTCCATTAAGCTTCGAGGTAAGCCCGTAGATATATCTAGTGACTAGAATGTTCGTATAGATCGTTTCTACGTTCATAAACGGTCGTTTGGTTGAGTTTTGTGTTTGACATGTTTGAAAAACCAAGAATCATAAACCATGAAATTGTTGTTAAAACTACAAATTAATAACTCTAAAATGATCTGTGAACATTGGGGAAAATTCCTATATAATTTAATTGAAGTTTGATAATTAAAAATGATAATGTTAAAAACTGACCAGAGGAAGAAGATGATGAACAGTGGCCGAAAATCGATTATTTTTCCTAAGAATCGATTAGAAATTTGTTCAGATGAGGTGTTCGAAGTCAGTATATTAAAAAATATATATAATCGATTATTCTAATTATAAAAATCGATTTAAATGTATTAATCGATTATTTAATAACTAAAAATCAATTTTAAGGTGTTGATTGATTATTTAAAATATAAAAATCGATTTTTAGGTATTAATGGATTATTTATATTGCAAAAATCGATTTTTATGAATTAATTGATTATTTATATTGTAAAAATCGATTTTTATGAATTAATGGATTATTTATATTGAAAAACTCGATTTTTATGAATAAGTTGATTATTTAAATTATACAAATCAATTTTTATAAATTAATTGATGGTTTTAAATTATTTTTCTTCGGTAGTCCATTGCTCTCTAAAAATATTCTCTAAAATCCTATTTTTGATACCAATTAATTATGAACAATATAAATATGAGTTTGTACACTAAAAATGATGTTTTTGGCATATAAAATATTATGTGATGCATGACGGTAAGTTCAGATGTTAACACTCGAGACTAGGCCGCTGTTTGTTATCAAATGTTATGTTGATTAATGATTACAATGAATGATTATTATGATGATTATGACTTGATGAAACTACTGATTAAAATGATTATTGAGGATTAAATTATGATTTGAAATGAATATGTTGATGATTATGAAATGATTTGAATTGTAAGGATATCTAGAAGAACTCTAAGATATACCTAGGTTGACGTTGGTTTCTAAGACTATCTAGAAGACCTCTAAGATGGCTTATAAATAGGCCTTGCAGGTATAATTATGAATATTCGGTGGCCTGGGTTAAAACATACGTACAGGATGTACAAACCAAACTAGAAGAACTCGTTTGGGGATACCACCCAACCCGACAGTGAGCATTCCACTGTTCGGTTTCTGGATGACCTTAAGCGAATGTAAGTTTAAGATTTTGAAAACCTCTTTTTGAAAACTTGTATCTTAAACTAGGACTAGCTTAAGGGTTAGTTAAGAGTACGTTAAACTGGAATATAGTTTAACTATATTAAACTAGAATTCGTTTAAGAGTTGGTAAACATCAAATAGATTAGCCTTAGACTAAAAATAGTTTGAGAATATTGTTGAATGACAAATGATGAATATTGTATGATGAATGATGATTAAATATGAATGATAAATATATATGTTGAATGGATGAATAATGAATGTGAAAATTGAACATTGTTTATTGAATATCTGAACTGAATATTATGTGCATGATATCAAATGAATTGATTATGAATTGAGATTCAATTTATATGGATGTTCGACGCATTAGATATGCTTACTCAGCTTTACCGCTGAGCGTGTAGTGTGTTTTATTTGCTACACGCAGGTTAATAGAAAGAATGATATAACATGATCCTGGAGGCAGACGGAGGCGAGATTGTCGGAATGGATGTGATGATTTTCAAATAAATTATGTTTGTGATTATGATTGTTAAGCTTCCGCAATATTGAAAATTCCGTACTGTTTATGTTATGAAAATATCATTGTGATAAATAAAAGTGTTTGAAAAGTTCTAAAATTCATGATTACCAAGTTAATACTTTAGTCTGATTGAGGCTGCAGACCTGGACGGATTAGGGTGTTACATATTCTCCATGAAATATCTTCCGTATTTTCATTACAAGAAAAAATACTCGACTTATGTGTTAAATACAAAGTTAATCAAGTATTAGTTAAATTACGTGTCACCTTGGAAGCCATATATAATGTGACTTGTATACTAGAAAACTAAATAAAATGCTACATGTACCTTAGTTATTGGAACTTACTCCGTGAGTCAAAGTTTTGGAATTTGATCCGTATCTATTACTGAGCAACGAACCACCCGAGTTTTGACTAGACCAAAGTAGGCTCATTCTGCACTAATGTGGGTCCCACTTCCAAAGCAGGTTCTTTTGCACTCTTTTTTTCAGGTTTACCCGCTCTCAAATCCATTTTGGCGGGGGAAATACAGGTCTATGCTTCTCTAAAGAGGGAAAGTTCAAACAATTCTAACCCTAAATTCAGTTCCGCCAGTACCAGTGCGCTCAAACAAACACACACACACATCTCCATCCCGCTCATTTCTAGATAATCGCACTTCGACTGAAAGTTGTTGGACAAATTCCTCATCCAAGCGATGTACGTGATAAAGAGAGATGGGCGCCAGGAGGCCGTTCACTTTGACAAGATCACAGCTAGGCTTAAGAAGTTGAGCTATGGTCTCAGTCCTGATCACTGCGATCCTGTGCTTGTTTCCCAGAAGGTCTGTGGGGGAGTCTACAAAGGTGTAACCACAAGCCAGCTTGATGAATTGGCCGCTGAGACTGCAGCTGCCATGACCACCAATCATCCTGACTATGCATCCGTGAGTTTCAATTTCTAACTTTATTTATTTCATAAGTCTTTGTGTTTTATGTTCTTTAAAAAATGAACTAAAAATGAAACATTTTGAATTGTGTGTTTGGGGTTAGCCATGCGGTATCTTGAATTGTGTCGTGTTTACATTTTTCCTCTACTTGATTTAATATAGTATGTAACTTTTGAAACTATCAGTTTCAATCTCATTATCTCTATCAAATTTTTCCTTTACTAAATTTGTTCAATGAAAGTTTAGTTCTGGTCATTGATCTAGTGACACCAATATTTGCCAGTTTTAATATTTACACAATTTTTTATGCTTTTGTGAGTGTTTCATTATCACCGAGTTTGTGTTGTTTGTTAGTGGTTATATTATTTAAGTCATGTTGATTGCAGTGGTTTTCGCTTTACTCTACTGTGATTTCATATGTAATTGCAGAATATTCATATAAACTAATACTGGTCTTTGGAACTAATTTTGGATTTGTTTTTGTAGTTTTAAATTCTAAATGCGTTATAAGTTTATTGCAGTTTCGTAAAAGTTATGCAAGTGAAAGTGTAATTTTTGGTTATCTAAATCTATGTTTGCAGTTGGCTGCTAGGATTGCTGTTTCTAATCTTCACAAAAGTACTAAGAAATCATTTTCTGAGACGTAAGTTCTTGGTATTGTTGTTTGAAGCTCCTTTTCCCCCTAATGTTAATTTAAAACCCCATTGATGGAAATGCTGGTTTGTCTTGTTGATCACTACAGGGTTAAAGACATGTATTACCATATCAGTGAAAGATCTGGACTAAAAGCCCCTCTCATAGCTGATGATATTTATGAGATAATCATGAAGGTATTGTTGCTTTAGGTCAGGGAATAATGTTTTTTTTTGGTATTTTGCAAATTTGTAGATATATATTGCTACTTAAAGTACACGGAGTATTTGGGAAAGTTGATTATGTTACATTAGATTGACTATTTTTCCATTTTGTTCACATAAATAATAAACAACAGCTTGATGGCAGGAAATGAAGAAATCCCAAAAAGATGATGTATAAGCCTTGATATCATGTTAGAAAATTTTACTCTCTTCATCCCTCTAATTTTGGTAAATGGGATAGTAATATTAAAATTAAGAAAAATAAAATTGTGTGGTTTATATCCTTCTTAAAGAGTATAAAAAAGTAAGATTTTGAGTAACACTAAAATTGCTCGCTCGGTTGCAAGATTATATTCCTGATTAGGTTTATGATGTTTGAGTAAAATTATATTCAGTTCAATTTTTTTAATTACTAGTGCAAAATTAAAAAATAAACAACAATATAACATTACCCCAGTGCCTTTGGCTCTTGCCCATTGCGGGGTAGGGGGGTAGTCGAATGGACTCAGCCTAACCCCTATATGAATTTAAACATAAAATTCATATATTCAAAAATTACATAAAAAGTTCTACAAAATAAAAGATGACATCACTATTTTATCAATGAAAATATGTAAGAAAGAAGATATATATTTTGACTTTGTAAATAGTAGCTATGAAGATAAATTTGGGATAGAGTACTGAATATGATACTCAGTATGAGACTTAAATAGGGGACACACAATACAAATAAAAGTGGACAAAAATAGTTGGATGGAGTGAATAAATCCTACTGCATTTTAGGATGCACATTTCAGAGAACAATAGAACATATCTTCAATATGTATGAACTATATGCTACTATGGGTTGCAATTTATGCAAGCTCATTGGGGCCTATCGTCTTCTAACTCTAACAACTAGGGAAACAATTAGATGGGCTATTAACATGGGTAGTTGTGTCTTGCAGAATGCAGCTCGTCTGGATAGTGAGATCATATATGACCGCGACTTTGACTATGATTATTTTGGATTCAAGACCCTTGAGAGGTCTTATCTTTTGAAAGTTCAAGGGAAGGTTGTGGAAAGGCCACAACACATGTTAATGAGAGTTTCTGTTGGTATTCACAAAAATGATATTGAATCTGCCATAAGGACATACCATATGATGTCTCAAAGATGGTTTACTCATGCATCTCCAACACTTTTTAATGCTGGGACTCCAAGGCCTCAGGTTGGTTAATTTCCCTAATGCTCCCTTGTTACAGTTCTAGGGTTTAATTTTTTAGTAGTTATTATTATTATTATTACTCCATATTATTTTTCTTTTTAGTTTCCTGTATTTAATAATTATAATAATAATAACTATTATTATTATTATGATTAGTTTCCTATTGCTATTAATATATTTATTACTAGCTTCCTATTATTAGGAAGTGAAACAGGCGTGGAGACTTCTCAAGAATGAGAGAGTCTTGAGGCTCTGTAACGGAAATGGTTAGAGAAGAGGGATAGAAGGTAGAGAGAGAGAGAGAGAGATAAAGTTGAGGAAATATTATTCTGATTACTCAATCAAAGGATAAATACCATATACATAGGCTACACATAAGAGGTAAACATAAAGAGTAAAAGTATAAACACAAAGAGTAAAAGTAAAGGCCTGCATCATTCCTTCCCCCATGGCTAAAGCTTTGTCCTTGAAGCTGAATGTTGGGACTTTCTTCATGTAACAAATTCCTTGAAGGCAGCAAGGGTGTGTGGTGCAGCAGAGAACTCCCTTCTTAAGGCCTGAAAAGGGCTGCAACGATTGGGTTCCAACTGCGCATTAGTTCCTTAATGCACACTCGCTTGCTTGTAGGGTTGCTTCGGCCAAGTGCAATCTCCAAGTACCAGCTCCCTTTTACATAAGTGAGAGTTTGCTAGCTGCTGCATTAGGTGTCTCATGGTAATAAACAACTCCCTGATGTGGTCGTGATGGAGTTCCCAAGTCTGCCTATACACCATGATATCATCAACAATTACCAACACTGAATTCTTCAGATAGGAATTGTAGGTATCTTGGCTTCCAATCTTTGTTTGGTGGTATCCCACTCTCAAATCCATCGTGCTCAAGACAACTTTCCAACTTCAGTGGGAATCTGCAAGGGTTGAAATAGTCCAAGGTAGGTAGAGCCATCATTCTTGCAATCTTGGCAAACTAAACCCCTCACATAGAGAGAGACCCTCATGTGCACTTCCCCCAGCAGTGCATACTTCTTAGCCTTATCAATACTGCTTCTCTTCTTGCTTGGCCTGGCACATGTGGGGAATGTTCGCACTGCAGCACAACACATACCACTGCCACTGACTCAATATACTTCTTCACAGTGCTATGCTGTACAGTGGTTTGCCAGTATGGCTGCAGCTCAGGCCATATCCAGTCTCCCAAAGCCATCTCCTTCTTAGATCTCTGTTGGATGGCTAGGTGTTGTCTTCTATTCTGATCTCCTTGACGTTGTTATCTTAGTAGTCTGACCCTTGTCTCCCTCTGCTGTAAGGGTTTGGCTAACCATTCCTTTGGATTGTGAAAGCTCCTCATGCACTTGATGTAGGTTTCCAAACTCTTTCTGATCACTCTAGTAAGACTTTGCCTATTTATACTCACAAAATTATTAATAAGGTTATCATTGTTGAAGCAATTAAACAATACCTCCTAATTAGTCATATGATGTGCAGTGTTGGTGACTTTAGTGTCATTGGCTATTTCATGTAATTGAATTTATTTAGATCAAAAAGGAATTTTAATAAGCGTTGTTAATGAGTTCCGTGGTGCAGAGTGCACATTCGTTTAATAATATTAGAAATTCCGTAGAGGGGTCTAAGGGGCGGGAGCCCCTAGCAGGGTCAAAGGGGCAGGACCCCTAGCTTTGGTTAAGCTGCAGGGTCAGCTCGGGAAAGTTTTATTTTAGGCAATGTTGCTTTATGGAAATCCTCTGGATTTTCATAAACGGAGTCAAAATAAGGAAACATTCGAATGTAAAAATCAATACATACGAATGTTAGCATTAATTTCCTGTACACTTTGCGAATAAACTCATATATTCAAATGTTTACTCTTAAACATTCAAATGTTTCACAATAAGACGCAATGATTCGCGTAGAACTGCTGAAAGGCAATGTTTAACAATAACTGCTGCATACATTTGAATGTTCTGGCCGAATATTCAAATGTTTTGCATAAAGTTGTGTTATTTTGTCAACAGACGCATTCGATCAGTTTGTGCTTTCTATATATGGAGTCCCAGGGTATGTTTTAGATACAACTGTAGTCCTTAGTTATCAAGGTGTCGCCTAGGCGACGCTTACACGTCTGGGCGAGGTATTGTGGATGCCCAATTGGTCGCCTAGCTTTGTCATACCTGGGCGACTGAGGCTTCAGTTTGGTGTCTATTTGGTGTTGATTTGAGATCTGAATCACGAGGAAGATCAAAAATTCATATGAATCGCCCGGATCTGCGATTAAGATCGCGAGACTGTAAGATTCTAAGGGATTGCGATCAACGGAATTGTCCTTTACGTGAGGGAGAATTCAATCTATAGGCTACGCGACCCTTTGGTTTTGATGGAAATCCCTTCGGTTTTGACCAGCGATAGACTAGGTGACTTTTCTCAGTAAGGTGTTTTGTAACTAAAACATACGGAATATATGTTCTATGGAGCTTTTTTAGGAAATCCACTTTGTATTTTTTTAAAGTAACATATGTTATCTATTCTTGTTTTCTACGAAGTATATGCTAAGTAATGTATTTCATATTATATGCTTTTACATTAGTACCTATAACATTAATTATTTCATTGTATATGTTTTACATTAGTACCTATAAAATTAAGGTTACCATAGCCCACTCGCTTAGGGGATGCCTAGGCCGGTGCCTAATCGCCTAGGCGATTGGAAGGTACTCTAGCGCCGCCTAGCCATCGTAACAACTAGGATACAACAAAACATTCATACTCATTCTAATTACTTACATCTTATCCGATTAAATATATTGGTAAATAACATTAATCTTAAAGTGTTTATACATACTTTACTATGTGTATCAAATTGTTCCTCATATTCTGATTCTTCTAATGCTGTTTTGCAGCATTACTACCCCTCTCATTTTTCCAACATGAAGTTCTTCCTCTTGTAGCCACGGGCAAGAGAGAAGTTCTTCATCTTGGGGATCTCATAGGTTCTCTGACCTATCATAAAAAGGATCCACATTCTTTTGTCCATAACAAGTTCACTTTTCTTTTATGCAAAAAATTTGGTGGTTTGTATTTGTTTCTTTCCTTTTGCATAAATTTGAATCACACAATTTCACCTTTATGAATAACTGTATTGATTTCAATGTGCATTCTTATTTTAGGACATAGGAAGTAGTTGTTAAAGAGCATCCCACATCGGAAAAGTGTGAGGAAATTAATCGGTATATAAGCACTTGAGTTGAACTAACTAATCGATTGGATTCAATCTTTTAATGTGGTTCGACCCAAGTGTTTTATTACCCAATCAAGTTGTCCATACCCATCCCAAATTCTATCATGGTATCGGAGAAGGTTTTGGCCCACCTCGTTTGTCAAGGTGTCCGTCTAGACGTTCATTCCTAGCGGCCCGTTTGTCTTTAGCCCAGTGTTCCGTATGGAGTATGTACCCAACGGCCTGTGGCCCGTTTAACACGATTGCTCGTCTGGAACGACTGGAAGTCCATACCCAGCGGCTCGTGGTCCTCTAGGTGTTGGCGCTCAAAAATAAAAGAAAGTCAAGAGAATAGGAGTTCATTTGCAAGTGGTCAACCGGTTAGATTCAAAATGGCCCGGTTGTCCACTTGAGGGGGAGTGTTAAAGAGCATCCCACATCGGAAAAGTGTGAGGAAATTAATCGGTATATAAGCTCTTGAGTTGAACTAACTAATCGATTGGATTCAATCTTTTAATGTGGTTTGACCCAAGTGTCTTATTACCCAATCAAGTTGTCCATACCCATCCCAAATTCCATCAGTAGTGTACTTTTAAAGAAAAAAGATTTTATGGGGAACATTGACCCACTAGTTTAGGTGTTGTGGTGTTACTTCAAGTTCACTGGTTCAAGCATTGGATTCAACCACCGAAAATTGAGTTAGGCTGCCTAGACTCTACACCTTTTGGGTGTGCCCCTTCCCTACACCCTTATGAATGTTTTGACTATGGATTCTTGTTCATTGGGCTGGCTACTAGTTAGCCACAGTGAAAAAAAATTCTTATACGTGTTTACATTTTATGTCATACCAATGCACATTTTCTTGATTCCTCACATTGTTCTCTTCATTTGTTTGCAGTTGAGTAGCTGCTTCCTTGTCTGTATGAAAGATGATAGCATTGAAGGAATATATGATACTCTTAAGGAGTGTGCTGTAATTAGTAAGTCAGCCGGTGGAATTGGTGTCTCTGTTCACAACATCCGTGCTACTGGGAGTTACATACGTGGAACAAATGGAACATCAAATGGAATTGTTCCAATGCTACGTGTGTTTAATGATACTGCAAGATATGTTGACCAAGGAGGTGGCAAAAGGAAAGGTATGCAGTTGGCCAGTTCGGTACCACTAAGTACTAACATGTTTCAACTTGTGACTACACTTTTCAAACTTGCTTATTCTTTTTATTTATGTTACTTGCAGGTGCTTTTGCTGTGTATCTTGAGCCATGGCATGCAGATATATTTGACTTTCTGGATTTAAGAAAAAATCATGGAAAGGTATGGCTACTTTAATGTATAAATGTTTTATACTCCATTTGTTTCCTTTTCCTTTACCCTTTTTCTTTATAGGTCGTCCCTGATCAATTCTTTCATTTGTTAATGAAAAAATATGTCATTAATAGTTGCTTTTTTCTTCTCTAATTATGTAATTATTAATCTCACAACTTAAAATAGTCAATTTCTTCTAGGTAAGAACTTTTTTTGTTTTCAGGAAGAACATCGGGCAAGAGATCTTTTTTATGCTCTCTGGGTTCCTGATCTCTTTATGGAAAGAGTGCATAGTGATGGGCAATGGTCTTTATTTTGTCCAAGTGAGGCCCCAGGTTTGGCGGATTGCTGGGGTGAAGAATTTCAGGAACTCTACACAGATTATGAAAGAAAGGTAATTGTCATACTATTCTAACACTTAACAGTTCTTTATATTTTGTTCTTAGACCTTTCATATTTCTCAGGGCAAGGCAAAGAAAATTGTTCGGGCTCAAAGTCTCTGGTTTGAAATTTTGAAGTCTCAAATAGAAACTGGTACCCCCTACATGTTATTTAAGGTGAGCTCACATGCATATTCTATAATTGTGTTTTGAGTCTTACTTTTTAATATTTTGGAAAAACCATGTAATTTTTTTATTGTCATAGGACTCTTGCAACAGAAAAAGTAACCAGCAGAACTTGGGCACCATCAAGTCTTCTAACTTGTGTACTGAGATTATCGAGTACACAAGCCCAACTGAGACTGCGGTCTGCAATCTGGCTTCAATTGCTTTGCCACGATTTGTCAGGGATATGGTCATTACCCAATGCCTTGGATGCATATTTAGTACTCCTGATAAATTTTTCTAAGAAAAAGAGCTTGCTTTCTTAATCAGCTGTCTGCTTCTTATGTTGCAGGGAGTTCCAATTGAATCACAACCATCTAAGCTTGTTGGTAGTCGAGGCTCTGCAAATAGATACTTTGATTTTGACAAACTGGCAGAGGTATTACTTATTTAATAATGTAATACATATCTTTCTCATTATTGTAATTCTGAGATTTGTCTAATGTGTTCCTTTTATATCAAAAACAGGTTACTGCGTTAGTTACTACAAACCTGAACAAAATTATTGATGTCAACTTTTATCCTGTGGAAACTGCAAAAAATTCTAATTTACGTCATAGGCCCATTGGGATTGGGGTTCAAGGTCTTGCTGACACATTTATATTACTTGGCATGGCTTTTGATTCACAGGAGGTAAACTATCTTGTGAGATTTGTTCCTTTTATATTGATGCATTATTTGTTTTGTACTCAAATGCCATCCTTGCAGGCTCAGCAACTAAACAAGGAAATATTTGAAACAATATACTACCACGCATTAAAAGCTTCATCTAACTTGGCTGCAAAGGAAGGCCGTTATGAAACCTATGATGGTAGTCCCGTAAGCAAGGTATATGGTTGAATTTCTATTTGTAGATTTACATAATGAACTTAGACATTGCATGTTAAATTTGTTGATAATTCATGTTTGATTCCACAATACTCACTTGAATTGGCTGATTTGATTGTTCAGGGTATCCTCCAGCCAGATATGTGGGGAGCGACACCTTCAAATCGATGGGATTGGGATGATCTGAGGGCGATGATACAAAAGAATGGAGTTAGAAACTCCCTTCTTGTAGCACCGATGCCCACTGCTTCAACGAGCCAAATCCTTGGAAATAATGAATGCTTTGAGCCATACACTTCCAACATCTATAGCCGCCGAGTTCTAAGGTTCCCTTGACACTAAATTCTCTTAGTTTGTACAAGTAAAAATATTATTGTAGTTTGGTACCATCTCATTTAAAGTTTGTCGCTGTTACTGTACTTTCAGCGGTGAATTTGTTGTGGTGAACAAACATCTTCTTCACGACTTAACTGAGATGGGTCTTTGGTCTCCTGTGCTTAAGAACCAGATTATACACGAGGATGGATCTGTGCAGAAAATCGCTGAAATCCCTCCGGAGCTCAAATTAATCTACAAGTAATTGTGGGGTGCACTTTTACTTTTCCACGCACATTCTTCTCCAATTCTGTGCCTAATTGTATTAATTACGGATGTTAGGACCGTCTGGGAGATCAAGCAACGGACATTGGTTGATATGGCTGCTGATCGTGGATGCTATATCGACCAGAGCCAAAGCCTGAACATCCATATGGACCAACCTAATACTGGAAAGCTTACTTCCATGCATTTTTATGCTTGGTCCAGGGTACTCACTTTCTTGAAGTTAATTTACTCCTTACATATATTTTCCTATCTGATATAGCACTTGTTGCTTTAGAAGTGAGCATTGTTGCCAGAATAAAAAAATAAAAAATAAAATAAAAAAAAAATCGAGTCTTTTTAATAAGTATTTGATGTAAGAAATAGCTATAAAAATTGCTAATTTCATTTGTCTTCCTGGTGGTTCTGGTCTTTGACATTCTTTTGGTATGCGGATGTGCAGGGGTTGAAAACTGGAATGTACTATCTCAGATCACAAGCAGCAGCGGATGCTATCAAGTTCACCGTGGATAAATCAATGCTCAAAGTAGTCATTCATAACATTCTCGTCCATTTTCTCATTTATTCTTCCAGAATCTGAAATAATTCCTTATTTCCTAAATGCAGGAAAGTACTGACGATACCAAAATGGCGTGCTCTTTAAAAAATCGTGAAGAATGCACAGCTTGCGGGAGTTGAAAAAACAAAGCCCCATTTAGCGGTGGTTCAACACTAGTTGTATGTTTTTATTTATATATGCATAGCTCGAGATTGGGTAGAATGTCCAAGTTGCGACTCTAATGTCTTTTATTGTTTGTTGATCATTGTTACCCTTTCTTTATTATTATTAATTTATTATTATACTTTAGAATTCATTTATAAAAAATCATGCAAAGTAGAAGCAGAACATAGTCATTATCTCAAAAATAGGATGATACTCTCTTTGTCCATAAATAAACTTTACATTCACTATTCACAGGGTCAAATTTTATTCACTTTGTTAGTCTATTTTCGTCACCCATTTGATAAAATAATAGTCATGTCACCTCTAGTTTTGTAGATCTTTTGATATAGTTTTTTAATATGTAATTTTTATTTTTCAATTCTACACCATTTTTCATATAAAATGATTTGAAAATAACTTCAGTCAAACATCGTAACGTGCAAAGTAAAGTTTATTTGTGGACGGAGGGAGTATATTTTTATTTCTAAAATAAGATTTTACGTTATGACAATGTGACATATTGACACAATTTATTTTTGGTATTATATTTTGATAATATTGTCATTGTAATTCTTATTTTAGAGATAAAAACATAAAAGTATATTTTGGTTTTTCGTTAATGTTTTATCCATATTTTTAGTCTTTCTCCTTTATTTATATAGCATATGCCCCACATATGTGTCAATTGTAAATGTTTTTTTTAAAATAAAAGAATATGTAACTTACAAGATATTATTTATTCACCTCCCGCAAAATTGACGTCGCTCATCCCCTCCAAAGTGTTTGTGGCATCTCGGAGACCCCCAAGGACTCCTCAATTGCAAGATTTGATGGCGATTTGCAAAAACTCCCAATTTCGGATTTTAGGGTTTTTTCGAGTGGAAAAATTCAAATTCAAGGAGTTGTAGGCCATTGGACAAAATGATTTGGATATTCTTGATCTTCATCTCAAGACGAAGAGAATGACGTTGGTCCCGCTTGATGGTGTAAATTACCTAACCGGGTAAGTTATTCTAAACCGGGTCTAGGATTGTTTACTTGATTCGGAAAGTAAAAAGGTAAAACACGCAAATATGACTGGGAGGACTTTAGGTGGAAACACTTGTAGCCCAATTAATATTATAACAGAGAATACACAAAAGCTTTTACAAGAGAGTTTAGAGAGAATGAATTCGGATCCCCTCTTTCGAAGGTTACAGCAGTATTTATACTAAGTTAGGGGGGGACAGAGTATCATGCAGCCGCGTCGAGGCACGTTCCTAGGTGGTGGGAGGTGATGGCCCTCGTCCTCTAGCTGTTTTGTCACCTTGCGAGGAGGATTACTCCCTTTGTCCTATAGCACTTTGGATGGATTATTCAAGCATCTCCAGCGATCTTCTACTGATATGGGTCGCTACGGTCCAAACCCTTTTGGACTCTTTTCTGCCGACACTTTCCAACCCTAGAAACAACACCGGGTAGCTTCCTAGGGATAAGTTTACCGCATTAAGGAATGAATGAGGCGATGAAGTAGTTTGACCGGTATACTATCCGAAGTGTATCGGTCAACATTTTGGTCAATCGAGCATCCTTTTACTGACGATTAAAGTCTCTCTTCTAAGTACAATCAACTTGACCGGTCAATTATTTGGTCCTCTCTTTTGACCGGTCTTGGGTGGAATACACCCATCAATAAGCCCTCCACTTCTCGGTCATGAAAATTGTCATGAGCGAGAAGTAAAAATCTGAAACAGGACATCAAATTCGAATTAAGGCTTTCCCCGCCTTAAAATTTCAAAATTTGAATTTCAAACTCTGAATTTTGACACGTGTCGCGAATCAACCAACGTGATGATGCGTTGTCAGCCTGCCCGTTCGCCTCCCCCATGCGCCATCATTGCACCGCCTGACGCGGCGTGCTCTCAGGGAGCCACGTCGTTCAATCTCGCCTCCTCCCTCCTATATAAAGACCTTCACCCCTCGCCATTTCTCACTTTTCGCTTTCTGAGTTTCAGAGTACCCACCAGTCAAGTCTTCTTCTCTCGCCTTTCAGCCCTCCGAGTCAAGTAAGCTCCTCCTCCCTTCTTTAATTCCTTTCCCGGTTATGTCTGCCTTAGATAGCCATAGGATCTCGTCCTCAGAGGACTGCTCATCTGAGGACTCCAACTCCTCTTCATCGACCGGGTCTTCTTCTTCTGACTCCGTACCCGGTCAGGTCCCCAACCCTTCTGTCCCTAAGCCGCAGCCTGTTAATCAGATGCCCGGTTAGGTTTTCATGGAGAGGGATGAACCAGTTGATAACGAACCGGGTCCCTATGACCCAGACAATGAGTCCTGGGAGAAATGGTAAGAGCGGCTCCGGACTGCCGGTTACTTTCCACTCCCCACCTATTATGTTCTTGACCTTCCTTCCCATGTATCCAAAATCGCTCTAAATAAAGTTCGTAGAAGGCTCCCGGATGGGTACTATAACACCCTAATCCGTCCAGGTCTGCAGCCCCTTCCGGACTAAAGTATTAACTTGGTAATCGTAAAAATTTAAAACTTTTCAAACACACTTTATTAATCCCAATAATTTTTCATAACATATACAGTACGGAGTATTCAACAATATTGCGGAAGCGAATTTAATTTTGACATATCATAAATCATTTCAAACTTGTCACATCCATCCCGACAATCTCGCCCCATCTGCCGCCAGGATCACATTGTGCTTTCTGCTTACCTGCGTGTAGCAAATAAAACACACTACACGCTCAGCGGTAAAGCTGAGTAAGCATATCTAATGCGTCGAACATCCATATAAACTGAATCTAAATTCATAATCAAATCATTTGATATCATGCACACAATGTTCATTTCAGACATTCACAGTTTTGGTATTATTCAGTTCATATCAACACATTTTATTCAATTCAGATATTAATCCAATAGTGCTCTTAAATTATTCTTAATCTAAGGCCAGATCATAACAACGCTCTTAGCTATTCTTAGTCTAAGGCCAGATCATAATAATGCTCTTAGCTATTCTTAGTCTAAGGCCAAATCATAATTTCCATAATCACATTCTTGATAGGCAATTATTAATCAGACACTTAAACTATCATTAGTTTAAGGCAATTGATGTCGGACACTTAACTGTAGTCAGTTAAGGCAATCAGACACTTAAACTATCATTAGTTTAAGGCAAATGATTTCGGACACTTAACTGTAGTCAGTTAAGGCAACAACAATATAGCGATTGGTCAACAATGGATCGGGCATTCCCAACGGGTAATCCTCTAGTTTGGTCTACGAATCCCGTTTATGAATTTATATCTAATTCATCAACTATTCATGTTTTCATAAGTTCATTCTAAGATCTATTCTACAGGTCTTCTAGATAGTCTTAACATTAATTAGCTAATAGGTATATTTTAAAGTTCTTCTAGATATCCTTAACAACATTATTCATCAATTCATACTCTTAGTTCAACAATCATTTCATCCAGAATATTCGTCATCATTAATCCATAATATTCATAAAAATGAACAATCAATCAATCATCATAATAACTAATAACAATCAGCGGCCTAGCATCGAGTGTTAACACCCTAGCTTACCGTCATGCATCACATAAGATCCCTTTTAGTTGTTAAAATACCATCTTTATTCCAAGAAATCATCCTTTTATTAATCATAATGGTTTGGTATCAAAATATAGGATTCCATAACTCAAAAATCATATTTTCTAAATAACAATTGATTAATATATGATAGGAAATTCAATTATTAGCTATTAGCTTCATTTTCTTCAATAGTGTAGGGTGACAGTCTACTGTCACTTCTGATAATCTACTGTCTCATGTTCAGAATGGGCTGATAATCGATTATCACACTCTGATAATCGATTATCAAACTTCAGAGAGGGCTGACAGTCGATTATCACATTCTGATAATCGACTGTTGCTCAGCTTTGTTACAAAAATCTGCAGAACGATGAATAATCGATTTTCAAGTTGATCGTCTTCTACATCGAGCCAACTTGCGGAAATGTCACTTTTACTCACCAAACTTCAATTAAAGTATATAAAAGTGTTCTCCAAGGTTCATAGATCATTTTGGCATCATTAATTCATAGTTTTAACATCAAAATCATGGTTTACGATTCTTAGTTCTTCAAACATGTCAAACACAAAACTCAACCAAATGAACGTTTATGAACGTAAAATCGATCTATATGAACATTCTAGTCACTAGATATATCTACGGGGCTCACTTCAAAGCTTAACGATGATTCTGGTGATTGGACGATGAAACTTCCGGCGAACACCACGTCTTGCTCCGGTGACTTTGGCGGCAACAAACTATTGCAAAATGCTCTCCTCACTCTTAGGATTCTAATGGGATTAATTTTATAAGGAATGGTGCAGATTTGGAAGCTGGTTTTTTTTCCTCCTTATATAGGAAATGAAGAAGAAGAAGACAAGTCCTGTAGCTGTAGCTCTACGTAGGAAATGAATTAGTGCGCTGGGAGGCGCCGTCTCCACAGTGTCCCTGATTGGGACCAATTTTGGTTCCAGTCGGGGTACACTTTTTTATCCAACTTTCTCCAAATTGAAATCCGTTCGCACCGTTGCGATCAGAATGTCGAATTCTATTCAACGATATACTTTTCATAATTATTTGTAATACTTTTTCCGACATCATATTTTTGGGTGGTTGACTTTGATAGAGTAAAAATTGATTCAGTTGACCTTTATTCAAAAAGGTTCTCATATTCAATTCATAATAATTATTCTCATCATTTATTTCAATAAATCATTTTTAATGTTCACATCATAATTAATTTATTCATTTATTCTTGATTTGGGTCTGTACTCAGGTTCCCAATCAAGACCACACAAATAGTTAATAAATTAGATTTATCTCTATGAGATTTATCCTGATTATGATATGGGATATCAAAACATATTTTTATCGGCCCAAAGCCCATAACAATTTATTTTAATCAAAACAAATTTGATTTATTTTAATAATTATCTATTAATAATTCTAAGGTATGTTTTGGGGCGTTACAGGTACGTCCTCCCACACGAGCACGATTGGCCCAACATAGTTGAACCCCACCGGGAGAATAAGATAGGTTTCCATATTGTTTCTGTAACGCCCCAAAACATACCCTAAAATTTTTAATGAATAAATATTCAATTAGTCAAATTTGTTTCGATTAAAATAAATAGTTATTGGGCTTTGGGCCGAAATGAAATGTATTTTGACATCCAATATCACAAATCAGGATAAGTCTCATAGAGATAAATCCAATATGTTGAGTATTTGTGTGGTCTTGATTGGGAACATAAGTACAGACCCAAATCAAGAATAAATAAAGAAATTATTTATAATATGAACTTTAAAATGATTATTGAAATAAATCATGAGAACAAATGATATGAATTAAATGTGAGAACCTTTTTGAATAAAGGTCAAATAAACCAATTTTGACTCTGTCAAAGTCAAACACTCAAAAATATGATGTTGGAAAAAGTATTTCAAATAAATATAAAAATTATATAGTTGGATAGAATTCGACTGTCTGATCGCAAAGATGCAAACGGATTTCAATTTGGAGAAAGTTGGACCAAAAAGTATACCCCGACTGGGACCAAATATTAGTCCCAATCAGGGACTACGTACCAAACGGCGCCCTGTTCAATTACGACGATTCCAAAATCCGAATCACCGAGCAATCAAGGAAGCTGCAAACTCCCTGTCTTCTTCCTTCCTCACTTGGCTATTTAAGGACAACCCAACTCCCTCATTTCATCACCAAAACAACTCATTCTTCCTTCTATATTGTTCCTTGCTGAGAGTGGAGTGCAGTAGTGCTGTCATCTTTGTGTGAGGTCGCTGGAGCAGTGAGATAGAGTCGCCGGAAGTTTTGCCGGAAAATTTTCAAAACCTCCCTTACGCTTCAAGGTAAGCCCGTAGATATATCTAATGACTAGAATGTTCGTATAGATCGTTTCTACGTTCATAAACGGTCGTTTGGTTGAGTTTTGTGTTTGACATGCTTAAAGAACCAACAATCATAAACCATTAAATTGATGTTAAAACTATGAATTAATGATGCCAAAATGATCTATGAACCTTGGAGAACATCTCTATATAGTTTTGTTGAAGTTCGGTAACTAAAAACGGTATTCTCGAAATTGGACCCGAACGAAGAAGATGATGAACAGTAACCAAAAACCAGGCTGTTTGGATCGATCCAAATGGATGGATCGATCACCTGGGCATAATCTCTCTACATATGGATCGATCCAAAGGGCTGGATCAATCCCCCGAAGTTCTGATCCGAAAATTTGTCCGAAATTGCTATTTTTGAGCTCTAAAATCCTATTTTTGATACCAATGGATTATGACCATTATAAAAATGATTTACCATAATAAAAATGATGTTTTTAACAACTAAAAATATTATGTGTTGCATGACGGTAAGTTCGGGTGTTAACACTCGAAGCTAGGCCGCTATTTATTATCAATTGTTGTGTTAATTGATGATTATGATAAATGAATATTATGGATGATTATGAGTATTGAACCTACTGATTAAAATAAGTATTTATGATTGAATCATGAATAAAATGAATACATTTATAATTATGAAATGATTTGTAGTGTTAAGGGTATCTAGAAGAACTCTAAGGTATACACATTTAAAAAAAATTGATGTTAAGGCTATCTAGAAAACCTCTAGAATAGATCTCATATTAGTATGGATTTGTGAAACATGAATATTCGATGAATTAGATAAAAATGTATAAACGGGATTCGTAGACCAAGCTAGAGGATTACTCGTTTGGAAATGCCCGATCCAATGTTGATCAATCGCTATATTGTTGTTGCCTTAACTGACTACAGTTAAGTGTCCGAAATCATTTGCCTTAAACTAATGATAGTTTAAGTGTCTGATTGCCTTAACTGACTACAGTTAAGTGTCCGAAATCAATTGCCTTAAACTTATGATAGTTTAAGTGTCTGATCAATAATTACCTTAAAAGAATCTGGTTATGGAAGTTATGATTTGGCCTTAGACTAAGAATAGCTAAGAGCATTATTATGTTTTGGCCTTAGACTAAGAATAGTTAAGAGCATTATTATGATCTGGCCTTAGACTAAGAATAGCTAAGAGCGTTGTTATGATCTGGCCTTAGAGTAAGAATAGCTAAGAGCGTTGTTATGATCTGGCCTTAGATTAAGAATAATTTAAGAGCACTATTGGATTAATATCTGAATTGAATAAAATGTGTTGATATGAACTGAATAATACCAAAACTGTGAATGTCTGAAATGAACATTGTGTGCATGATATCAAATGATTTGATTATGAATTTAGATTCAGTTTATATGGATGTTCGACGCATTAGATATGCTTACTCAGCTTTACCGCTGAGCGTGTAGTGTGTTTTATTTGCTACACGCAGGTAAGCAGAAAGCACAATGTGGTCCTGGCGGCAGATGGGGCGAGATTGTCGGGATGGATGTGACAAGTTTGAAATGATTTATGATATGTCAAAATTAAATTCGCTTCCGCAATATTGTTGAATACTCCGTACTGTATATGTTATGAAAAATTATTGGGATTAATAAAGTGTGTTTGAAAAGTTTTAAATTTTTACGATTACCAAGTTAATACTTTAGTCCGGAAGGGGCTGCAGACCTGGACGGATTAGGGTGTTACGGTTTCTTTGGATGGGGGCATTGTTTTTCCCCATCGCCCCCTCCTGACTGAAGTCTGTCATGCGTTTAGGATTTTGCCCAGTCAATTAACTCCTAACGCCAACCGCTACTTGCACTCCTTTGTAAATATTTGTTCCCATCTCAAAATCGAGCCTTCCCTTCGCCTTTTCCTTTTTTGTTTCGAAGTCCTACCGGGCGGGACCGGTTGTGAAGGCTTTGTCTTCTTTAAGGGGCGAACCGGTAGGAAATTTATTTCCGACGTCCCCCAAAGTAACCGGGGATGGAAGGAAAAGTTTGTTTTTATTGAGTTCCCCCCCTTCGTCACTCCATTGGCCGGCTTGAAGTGGAACGACCACCTCCTCGACCAAGAGTATGCCGCGCCGGCTTCCTCCCCTGATCTTGTGTTTTAGGGGCAAACCCGCCACTGGAAGTGATTAAGGGGTTTGTTTCAAGGATATGGAAGGAGTACAACATAGAAGATGTCTCATTCCATAAGGAGGGTCAGTATATAGTGAGATTCAAAAAAATAGAAGACATAGATGAAATTGCAAAGAAGAGCTACTACTTCTTTGATAATAAACCAATGTATGTGAGGAAATGGAGCCCAGGGTGCAAAGTGGAAGTGAATGAACTGAAGAATGTGCCTATTTGGATACAGTTCCCGAATCTGGGAATGAAATATTGGAGCCTATCTGGACTTAGTAAACTGGGAAGTATTATAGGGAAACCTATTAAAAGAGATAAGGCAACTGCAACAAGAACAAAATGGGAGTTTGCAAGAATTCAGGTTGAGGTACAGATCCAACAAGAGTTCCTTGAGATAGTTCATTTTGTGGACTTGGAAGGGAGAGTTATTTCACAGGAAGTTGTGTATGAATGAAAACCAACCATTTGTGCTAAATGCAGTAGGCTAGGGCACACCACTGATCTTTGTAGGAAAAGTGAGGGCAAACAGAATAGAGGACAACAGAAGAAGATCTGGAGGCCCAAACAACAGAATAATGGTACAGAGGGTCCTGAACAGGGAGAGGGGATAACAATGGAGGAGAAGACAGAAGAGAAAAGGGAAGAAAAGAGAAATGAAATGGAAGATAAGGATCCCACAAGAGAAGATGAGCAAGAGGGGGTTCAGTTGGTGAGTAAGAAAAAGAGTATCAGAAGGATGACGTTGGATGAACTACTACAAAGTGGGGGGGGGGGGGGGACATCCTTAGAAATGCCCCATATTCTGGTCACTACCCTTTCTTATCATGATGTTGTGCTGGAATATTAGGGGCTTAAATAGTATAAATAAACAGTGGGAGGTAAAAAATATTCTGAATAAGTATACTATTAGTTTGATGGGTATTTTGGAGACCAAAATAAAAAGAGAGAAGGAGGAGGATATTTGCAATAAAAATTTTAGTGGATGGGGTACTTTTACCAACATAGAGTACCATCCACTAGGAAGAATTTGGGTTATCTGGAATAAGAAGAAGGTTCATGTTCAAGTGGTAGAGGGTGGTGCACAGTATGTACACTGCAAAGTAAGATGTATTGAACTTAAGGAGCTGTATTGGGTTACATTTATCTATGCATTCAATGATATAAAAGGAAGGCTGGCTCTTTGGAGTAAGCTCAAGATCATCACTGCATCCATGACTGATCCCTGGTGCTATTTAGGGGAATTTAATACCATACTCAGAGTTGAAGACAGGAAAGGGGGGATCCCAGTGACTGAAGAGGAAATTATGGACTTTAGAGAATGTGTGATGGAGTGTGGGTTGGAAGAAATTCCATCTGTTGGACCTTACTACACTTGGTCTAATAGACAACAAGCTGAAAGTAGAATTTTCTCAAAGTTGGATAGAGTTCTGGCTAATGTGGAGTGGATGATGAAAATCAGATCTAAAACCAGGGTTCTGAATGAAGGAATCTCTGATCACACTCCCCTACTAGTAACCAGGATTGCTAGGCAAGGGGGAGGGAAACCCTTTAGACTTTGTGACATGTGGATGAATGACCCTACATTTAAGTCAATACTTGAGCATATTTGAAGTGATGATAGGAAACAAAGGAGTATGTTCACACTTGTCCAAAATCTAAAAGCTCTCAAGGATCCACTAAGGAGACTTCACTCAACTAGGTACAGAAATATTCATAAAGAGGTGGAGGAAATCAGGGAGGAGCTGATGGAGACCCAGAACAAAATTCAAGATGCTATATCACAGGATCTAGTGAATAAGGAGAGAGATTTATTAGATAAGCTTCACAAAGCTATACGAGCTTCCTTCCTAATGAAATGCCAACAAAGTAAACAAGAGTGGATAATAGAAGGAGACAAGAACTCAAACATGTTTCATGCCTGGCTCAAGAAAAGGATGGTAAACAATCAGATACTAGAGATCCAAGATGAGAGTGGAAAGAGTGTTGAAGGCATAGAAGAGATTGCCAGAGTATTTGAGGATTTTTACAAGAAGTCGCTGGGGACTAAAGTGAACACAGAAGGGATTGAGGAAGACATCATGAAGAGAGAAAAATGTTTGAATATTGAACAACAATTAGGGCTGGTCAAAACTTTCAATCCTCAACAAGTTAAAGAAGCCCTCTTTTCAATACCTAATAAGAAAAGCACGGGCCCCGATGGGTTCAGCAGTGGGTTTTTCAAGAATCAGTGGAAAGAGGTGGGGGAATTTTTCACTAGAGCTGTACTAGATTTTTTCAAAGAAGGGAGAACACTGCAACAAATCAATTCAACAGCCATTACTATCATACCCAAGAGGCCTGATCCAGTAGGACCTGCTGACAACAAACCTATAGCATGCTGCAACGTAGTTTACAAAGTTATCTCAAAGTTAATATGTATGAGGCTAAAGGAGGTACTGCCCTACATTGTTGACCAAAATCAGGGGGCTTTTGTGCAAGGGAGAGAACTGATCCATGACGTACTTTTATGCCAAGAGATAACAAAAGGCTACAAGAGGAAAGGAATATCCCCGAGATGCATGATGAAGATGGATGTCCAAAAAGCATATGATTTAGTGAGCTGGAATGCCATTAGAGGTATACTGCATAGTCTCAATTTTCCAAAATAGTTTATTAAATGGATTATGTTCTATGTAACCACCCCTTCACACACTTTAAATATGAATGGAGGCCAATTTGGGTTCTTTAAAGGAGCTAGGGGGCTGAGGTAGGGGATCCAATCTCCCCCCTTCTTTTTTTCTTAGTTATGGAGTACCTTACCAGAAGCTTTCAGTATGCCACACAAACAGCCAGCTTCTCTTTCCATCCAATGTGTGCTACAATGAAGATTATTAATCTTTGTTTTGCTGATGACTTAATAATTGTGAGTAAAGCTGATGAAAGATCTATTAAGTGCATCATGAAGGTCTTTGAAGAATTCAAATCTGCCACAGGCTTGGGAATAAATTACAATAAATCTCACATTGTCTTTGGAGGTGTTCATGAACATAAACAACAGGAGCTGCTGCAACTGACCCAAATGAAGCTGGGCACATTGCCTTTTACCTATCTAGGTAGCCCGGTCACAGCTGCTAGATTGAGAGCTAGTGAATGTGAAGCACTGGTGCATAAACTAACAAGCAGGATTGAGGCATGGGGGACCAAGCACTTCTCATATGTAGCTAGAGTCAGGATCATAAACTCAGTTTTAATGGGAATAATATCCTTTTGGGGAAGGATATTTGTGCTACCAAAGGCAGTGATAAAGAGGGTTGTCTCAATCTGTAGGAACTTCCTATGGGGGAGCACACACCAATATAAGAAGGCCCCATTGGTTAAATGGAATGAAATCTGCCAAAAGAGTAGCTGTGGGGGATTAGGGCTGATAAATGTTGATCACTGGAATAACGCCAACATCATGAGGCTGAACTGGGATATAGCAAATAAAAAGGATGTCTTATGGGTAAGATGGATCCATAATAGATATATTAAAAATGCTGAGTTTTGGAGCTACTTCCCAAGAATAGATGCATGCCACTATTGGAAGGAAATGATGAGAGTAAGGGAAAAGTTTAGAGAGATGCCTCACATCAAGGAGTTTAGTGTTAAGGTGGGTTATGATTGGATCCAAGGTAAGAGTCCTAAACCAAAATGGAGGAATTGGGTCTGGAATAACCTAACTCCCCCAAAGTTTCAAGTGGTGGTTTGGCTCATGGTACGTGGGAGATTACAAACAAAAGAGAGACTAAGCAGATTTATGACGGTGGATATGAAGTGTGTATTATGCGGGGACGAACCTGAAACTGATGTGCATTTATTCTGGGCGTGCCATTTTGCGCAGAGGGTGTACCAGCAGGTTTTCAAATATTTTGGGATATCTCTATCTATTACTTGCATAGATGACTGGGAGGAGACTTTAACGGAGGCTAAAGGAGGCACACAAAGAAGGAAGATCGTTGCTCTATGGGTTGCTTGTGTGTACAACATATGGAGATCAAGGAATAGAATCATACATCAAAAGAGAGCCACGGAAGATGACACCAGGGACTACGCAACTAATTATATGCACTCTTTTTTTCTCTTTAAAAAGGTGAAAGGATGTGAGAGAGCTGTTGATGATGAATGTTAGTTTTTGATGTGTAAACTATGATTGAAGTGGGTAATAAAGTTGTGTTTCATGTTCAAAAAAAAAGATAATAAGCTAGTATATCCGTTAATGCGTGTTACGATGTCACTATAATTTATACTCCCTCTGTCCTAAAATTAACTTCTTATTTTGACTTTTGCAGTCAAACTTTTAAAACTTTGACTGTATATTACGGAAAAAATATATTGAATTTTCATATAAATTTATTATCAATAGATTTATTTTGAAGCATAGTTTTGAAATATATTATTTTTATAATATATATTCATATAAAAATGGAGATATTAGTGGTCAAAGTGTCGCATTGAAGACCGTGAAAAATTAAATGAGAAGTTAATTTTAGGACGGAGGGAGTATAAATTTTCTATGAAAATAGACAACAACCTTAGTTTAAGTGAGAATATACGGAGTAAAAGATTTATACATAAAATCAGTTGTACCTATAATTCAAATAAATTTTTCCTAAAAAAACATCAACCAATGAGCTATTAGGTTTGACTGGATTTAAGTTTAATTTGTTTTGGACTTGATCAATATTGGGTCTAATCGGTTTTTAGGTCTAATTAGTTTCGGGTCTAATCATTTTGGATCTAATTGGTTCCAAGTTTAATCGGTTCGTGTCAAGCTGGTTCAGGTTAAACTGGATTCGGATCCGGATATGAATCGGGTATGAATACATTTGTTTCGGTTTCAGTTCAGATCATTTTGGGAATTCAGGTTTAATTCAATTCTTCAATTTGTAGATCATTTCGGTTTCGATTCCGGATTATTCGATTCAAGTTATCGCGTCCGGGTCTGTTTTGGCGGGTCTAGGTACGAGTAGAGTCCTAGTATATATTGTCTCGTCCTATTTCGATTTTCTTTGGTGTGATGAGCAATCGACAAAGAGAAGTCATTGTTTAATCATCTCCTGTCATTCACATCTTTTTTCCCCACTATTCATTTATATCCCCATCTCTCTCATCTAAAAGACTAAACTCTAAATATCTTTTCCACCCTCATGTATTTCCAAGCCAAACAAAGCCCAAGACTCGAAATCATTATGGCTCTAGCTGATGTCATTCTTTATTGTGTGTGTCCTGTACACGCACACGACCGGGCCACAAATAATTCTCCAACTTCTCTGCTCAGACATTATTAATTTATATCTACTCCATGTTTTCTGCTCCTCCTCCACTTTACGTACAAAACCTCTTCATTCAATTCATAAATGATCTCTCTCTCTCTCTCTCTTGAAATAGAAAATGATGGGAAGAAACTGGCCAAATAGCAGAAGCTGGTGTGGTGTGTCTCTGGTAGTAATCATGTGGTTGGCTTTGGTCTTAGCATTGGGTCTGATGGGCGACTACTGTGAAGGCGGCGGCGGCGGTTCAAGAGGACTCGAAAGAAACGAGATGGCGGCGGTCGTCAACCACGGCAACAACTTCACCTCCGGCAGCGGCGTCCACTATTACTTCAATTTGCTCCCGAAGAGGTTTCCGGTGCCGGCGTCAACTCCTTCTAGACGGCATAATGACATTGGCCTGCGAACCTGGAAAACGCCATAGCTACAGCAAACGTAATATGTACGTAGTGAATTATATCGTTTCACTTATACGTACGGAGTTGTCTCCAATTTGGCGTTTATTAAATTACTTCGGATACTGACTATATCAAGATTATGACAATTGTGCCATAAACAGTGACCGACGAGAAGGCACGTACTACCTCACGAAACCTTTTCCCTTTTTTTATACGTCCCACAAAACACTTCTCATTTCTATTAAAAAGTCACTTTTATCTCTTACTTTTTCATCCCTACCTATCACACCATACCTTTTTACTAATAATCTATCCATCAAAGCATACTTTCACCCATCACATCAGAGGACATTTTTGGAAATTCAATATCAAAATACACTCCTCTTAAATCCCTCCTAAAAAGCAAAAGTTCCATGTTTCGTGGGACGGAGGGAGTACTATTTAATTTGTAGGATGGACTATGGAGGCGTAATCTCGCCACCTCTATCAACTAGGTCATCATCAACATTTTTACCTTTTTTTTCCATGGTTGTTCTATTCTAATAATCCTTGGTCCTAAAATAATGTTCTTAGTAACTATATATTCACATGTAAAACTATCTCTATCTTTATTATACTCCACACATTTAAATTCATCATTAGATAAAATAATATAATTGAGTCATTATTTTTTATTAGAATTTTGCTCCATATATGACTAAAAGATAGTTTGTTTCCCTGAATAAGATCAAATATATATGTTTTATTTCTTTTATGACACATATTTCCTTAGAATTGCCATATATATCCTCATTAGCAACAAGCTTTGCATAATGACTAAATATGCGAATCAGTCTACGAATATGGTCATTAGCAATAACTTTTGGATAATGATTAATTATTTTAGTGACTATTTAAATTATTTTTAATAATGTCTTATTCTACTTGAATTATGTAATAGGTTATTTTTCTCAAAATCAGGGCATTTTTAAAATTTTCTATTGTCAAACGTTAGAGTAAATATAACTGGTCTTATTTATGAAAAAGTGATATGTTTGAGTCATTTGCGTAAATTACCCTTCCGGAATTATTTATACACTTTATTATTCAAAAATCACGGTAACTTTAGTTTATTTATGTATTTTTTATTATTTGATAAAATAAAATATTTTTATCATCACTCCTTGTTTTGTAGAACTTTTGATGTACTCCCTCCGTCCCCAATTTGATTAGAATTTTTTCTCTCTCTTCTCGATAATTTTTGTTTGTTTACGTGATTTCATTAAGTATTTGATAAAATAAAATATTCTTGTCACCACTTGATTTGCAGAATTTTTGACGTAGTTTTTTAATATGTAATTTTTATTTTTTATCGATATACCGATTTGTAAATAAAATGATTTTAAAAAGTGAGATATTTCTCCTCGTAAACCCTAATTTGTAATCAAATTGGAGACGGAGAGAGTATCTTTTAAATATGTAAGTTTTATTTTTTATTTATATACTAATATTTAAATAAAATGAATTAAAAAATCTTGAAATTTTATACTCCGTATTACGTACTATGTTTTGCATAAAGATTAAATGATTTAGGGATGAATAAAGTACTCCCTCCGTCCCAAAAAGTCTGTCACGTTTCGAAAAATTTGTGTCCCTTAAAGTCTTTCCCATTTCTATTAGAAAATCACTTTTACCCCTTACTTTTTTATAACCTATCACAGTATCTAATCATACTTTTTTTCTAATAATCTACCCATCACATCCTACTTTTATCGATCACATTAAGGATATTTTTGGAAAGTTAACACAAAATTATTCATCCTTATTTTACGACTTTAGTCAAAATGTTCCAATCTTTTTGAGACGTAAGGAGTATTTTTTATTTTTCACCAATTTTTATTTATATTGATTTGAAAATAATTTTATTCATATAATGTTATTTTGGGATAAGAGAGCATCTGAGCATATGGATGTTGAACACTTTCCCCTTTCTAGAAAAGCGTTTCTAGGTTTCAATTTGTTTTTCGAAGACATAATCCTTTTTACTCCGTATAAAACAAATTATTAAGTACTTAAAACTAGACCTGGCAATCGGGTCAATCGGTTCGGTTCCGGTTCGAGTCTTTTCGGTTCGGGTCTCATTCGGATATAGGTTATAATCGGTTCGGGTCGGTTCGGTTCGTGTCAGTTCGGTTCCGAGTTTATTTCGGTTTGACTGGTTTTCGGTTTCGGTTCGGGTTTGTATATGTTCGAGTTTGTATCGGATCGGGTTTATATCGGTTCGAGTTTATATCGATTCGGGTTTGTATCGATTTAGGTTTATCTTAGTTCATATATATTTTAAATATTTACTAATAAATCAATAATATCACATAATAAATTTAATCAATTTATGATATACTTTGTAGTTATTTTATTATTTAACACGGACGTACATAAAATTTAATCAATTTCGGGTCTAATCGGTTCCGGGTTTAACCGGGTTCGGGTTTTATCGGTTCGGGTTTAATCGGATTCGAATCTAAATCGGGTCTGAATACATTCAGTTCGGGTTTGGTTCGGTTCGGATCAAATCGGGTTCGGTTCCGGGTTATTCGGTTCGGGTTATCGGGTTCGGGTCAGTTTTGCCAGGTCTACTTACAACTCTACTTTATTAAGTTGAAGTTAAGCATTCAAAAAAAGAAAAAAATAGGAAGTTCAAATACACCCTTAATTAAATACTTATATATTCCCTCCCTCCAATAATAATGTTTTCGTTGCGCGTTATAATCTTTCACTAAAGTTATTTTCAAATCATTTTATATGAAAAATTGTAAAGAATTAAAAAATAAAGTTTACATATTTAAATACTACATGAAAAAATTTACAAACTAGAGATGGCATTATTATATTATTTTATCAAATAGGCAATGAAAATATGCCAATAAAGTGAATAACATTTGATCCTATAAATAGTGAACATAAACATTATTGTTAGACGGAGAGAGTATCTTTCCATGAATTCATAATGCATTTATTTTTTTAACTAACAATCATGATTTTTGGAAGTTGAAGTTAAAAATGGAATGAATATAGACACCTATTATGTCCACAATTATAAAATTTTTAATTTCTCAAGAAAGTTATAATGGTTATTTATAAAGAAGGCGAGAAGTACACCGGAAAACACAAGGGTAGACTTAGGCCTTATTCTTTGGGATGGAATTTGATAGATTGGTGTTGAAAAAACACTAAAAGTTGAAAAAATGGAAGAAATTGGTAAATATTAAAATAATTAAAGTGTTAAAAAATCACTCAGTTAAATGATCACTCAAATAAATATCTAATAAAGCTCTAATTTTGGATAAGAAAAATTGTCCTTGTACGTGTTTGAGGTGGTTTGATATACATTTGGATATATAACGTTATTGTATATTCGACATATATTAATACCATTTTAAAAATTCGTTTTTGATAGAAACTGGAAATAGTTGGAAGAAACTAGATTATTGAGGTCAAATGAGCTTACTCAAAATTTTTTAATAAGGCCTTATTGGGGATCAAGTGAGGTCAAGTAGGGGTGGGTTCGGTTTTCACCCAAAACCAAAGACAAAACGGAAGGTAAATTGGCGGTTCGGTTCAGTTCGGTTTTGCATAAAAAAATATGTAAACCGTTGGTTATTCGGTTCGGTTTTATACGGTTTTTATTTCGGTTTTTTTCGATTTTTTCGGTTTATAAAAGTAGAAATTTATAAGCAATAAAAAATAGTAAAAACACTAACTCAATGAAACAATAACAATATGTAGTGTTAGCTTTGGTTTTTTTGTTTGATTTTTACACAAAAAACAAAAACCAAACGGAAGGTCATTGTTCCTTTTGGTTTAATTTTACATAAAAAATATGTGTTGAGTGTGCAACAAACATTTAGAAGATTCCAAATACTTCCAAAGAAATCGTATGTAAAATCAATTACGAATAATTTAGGTTTTTTGGTATAATACTTTCATTTTCATTATAACATCAAAGTATTTGTTATGTAAATATGTAAATTACTCGTATCAATTTTTAATGTTAATATAATTCTATTTTAGGATTAGCTATTGGTGTTTATATTCTTAGGTTTTTTCAAAGTTTATAATAATATGGCTAGAATGTTTAATTAATAGTTAAGAAAATAAATTTAATCGACTAGTAATTTATTTGCGTTTATATTTCTATAATTTTTTTACATATCACATATATTCATATAAACAAAGCGAAGTATCTAAGAAAGTTCGGTTTATTCGGTTCGGTTCGGTTTTTAAAAGTGAAAACCAAAACGGAACCAAACACTAATGGTTCGGTTCGGTTTTTTTACATTCGGTTTCGGTTTTTTGGTTCGGTTTTTTTTCTAGCTCGTTTCGATCGATTTTGGTTCGGTTTGCGGTTTTCGGTTTTCCCAACCCAGCCCTAAGGTCAAGTGAACTTACTCAAAAAATTTTGAAGTTCCCACCAAGATAATTGGAAATGGGTGTTCTCTAAGGAATGTGCAAGAATTTCAAGTAGAGCATAGTCATTTTTATCGTCATTATCGGGAGCCGAACCTAAGTATACTATACCCGCTTTATAGCTCAGCTCTCAACGATTTGAGTTGTAACGCCCTGAAAACCTATTTAGTAGTTAGCCGTTATTTTGAAAAAAATAAATATAACATAATATTTTATTCTATTTTTCTGAACCAAAAATATAAACTATTTTTAAAGTCAACTCTTTTATTCAAAATTTGACTAATTCGCAGATCTCGTAAAAATGTGACCACATACCTAAATCTAAGTTTTCCTACTTCTACCACATACAAAAAGGGAAACCCAAACCCCCTTTTTCTACTTAATACATATACATGTATTTAATAATATTGATTTTTGGAATATTTGGAATATGCTAAATTAATTTATGAAATTAATTTAACTCTTTTAAAAATAAATTCCATAATACCAAAAATAAAATTTTATTAAATCTGGAGATTTGATTTTTAGAGTGATTTTGATCCAAAATATTTAATTCTGGAAATTATTGATTTTGGAATATCCGAAATTAATTTTGGAAATTAAATTCGGGTCTTATATGATTAAATACACTTATAAATATGAATTCAAACGAAAGCTCATTAACGATAAAGAGAACTACAACGAAGGTGAGCGAAGAAATGTTTTGACGTAAGATCGATGATGATGAACTACTATACAACCAATCGACAGTACTTCCTCACAAATAATGAAAAATCCCATATTCTAAAAATCCTGAACTAATAAAAGTCATTTGATGTTACTTACGAGTCATTGTTGAACTATACAAACAATGTAAAGATGTCTTGAGTGACTAGAAAGGTTACCCTATGAGGTATGATCTAAAACAAACTCCAAATCTCCAACTATACTTGAGGTAGAAATTCCTTTAAGGGGAGAAGAAATGTAACGCCCCAAAACATACCCTAGAATTATTAATGAATAATTATTCAATTAATCAAAATTGTGTTGATCAAAATAAATAATTGTTGGGCTTTGGGCCAAAATGAAATGTGTTTTGATATGCAATATCACAATATAGATAAATGTCATAGAGATAAATTCAATATGTTGACATATTTGTTGGAATGCATGAGTTCAACCTTTTCTGTGTTGTTTAGTGTTGACTCACAGGTTTTGATAATTGACAAACACAATTTATTCAAGTCAAGATCAAAGTGCTACATCGACAAACACGAAGACTTGAAGTGCAAACTCCTTGAAGTATTCAAGAAGGTGCACAAGACATTGGAATCCGAGACACGTTCGGAGCGCCTAACGGAGGACTCGGAGGAGTAGAATATTTCCGAAGACTTTTTATTTATTTGAGTCTTAGGAATTATTGTAAGGATGACAAGATATCTTCTCTCCAAATATTATTTTTATGAGAGTAAATATAAAAATAATATATTTTTTGAGTCAGTTGAAAAATCCTTTTAACTATTCAAAATACATTTATTGAGTTAGTTACCAAAGGTGTGTCAAACATTTATCAAAATATTTATTTTGATATTAGAAAATATTTTTGGAAAGCAAAAATATTTTATTCAAATATTTTCGTGTTCATCGTTTGACACACAAAATATTTTTGGGACTCATTTTCTACACCAAAAATACACCCTCATAATTCAAATTTGAATTTGAATTATATTTGTTGATTGGGGAGCCTATTGATATGATTTTCATGCTCTAAACAAGTGCTAAATTCCAAACTAGCACTTCACCTCGCACACATGATTGTGTCCTTCTTGTTTGGGCATAATTGCTTCAAAAATCGTTTTTTACACTTTGGCAAAAATCGATTATCATTTCGTCTGCTGAAGGAATTTTGCTCAGAAGCAAAAAATAGATTATTTTGGTATAAAAATCGATTTTTTGTGTTAAAAATTCAGCAAACTCTTTTTTCTAAGCTCCAACGGACATATTCCTTCAACCCCTTTATAAACTTTATTCCTTGGTCATTTTTAAAATGAACAAACACTCCTATACTGCCCTATCTTGAGGATATAATCCTCCATTCAGTTCTTCCTCAAATTGATATATTTTGAGAGAAAACTAAGTGTTTTCATGTGACTTAAGTCTTTGTTGTGAAGTCTTGTAGAGGGCATATCTACGAGCGGTTGTGCCGAGGCTTGTGGGATTCAAGTTCTCGAGTTGTAAATTGCTTGTTAAGCACCTGTAAGCTTAACGGAAGTAGTGGTAGCTTCGAGAGAGTCTCTCGGGGAACTGGACTAGCTACGAGGTGGTGAACCAGTATACATCGGTGTGTTCTTTGCTTTCTCTCTTTTATTTCCGCTGCACTTTCGTTTATAGGATGCCAAAAAAATATAACAAAAAATATAAAAATTATATCATTGGATAGAGTTTAACTGTGCGATCACAACGGTGCAAACAGAATTCAAATCGAAGAAAGTTGGACCAAAAAGTGTACCCCAATTGGGCCTAAATTAGTCCCAATCAGAGACTTACGTTTGAAATTAGAAGCAATCACAGTTCGCTCCACTAGCCACTCGAACAGGGAAGGTGACGCAATAAACTTCATCTTCTTACACCAAACTTCCGTATATAAGAGTAACCATTACGGGGATGCATTATTCGGTCCAGACCGGGACCGACCCGAAACCCAGCCAAAACCGGACTGGACCGGTCCGGACCGGTCCTTATTCGGCCCGGTCTTTGGTCCTCATTTTTTCCTTATTCGGGTTCCAGTCCGGTCCAGTCCACCGAGTTTCGGTCTGGACCGGTGGACTGGTTACATTTTATTTTTTTAAAATATTTTTTTCTATATAGTTTTATAATATAGTTTTTTAAGGTTTTTTATATTTAAAATTAATTTAACTTTAATACTAAAAGTTTTTCAAATGTTTTGATTTTATTATTTAATACTCCCTCCGTCCTGGAAAACCTTTCTCCTTTCTTTTTTCATCCGTCCCCAAAAACACTTCTCATTTGTATAAAAAAGTCACTTTTACCCCTTACTTTTTCCTACCCTACCTATCACATCTGTAATGCCCTGCAACCCGGTCTAATAGAATTGATTAATTTAATTAATTAATTACTGTTCCGGACCGGGGTTGGGAAAATGAAAAGTTCTTAGAAAAATTATTTGATCATATCATTAAATTCGTCTTGACTGTCTGATTCCAGAAACGCAAACGGATTTCAATTCGGACCCGTTTGGGGGAAAAAGCGCGTGCCGTTCAGGTCAGATCTTACAATACGGAGTAAATAAGTATTTGTAACTCCCCATGCATTTGGTTCGGCTCCTTCAACACCCCCATCATTTCCAATTAATAGTCTCCTTAATCCACCATTAAAACCCCATCATTTCCTCTCCCTTCACACCCCATTTTGTAACCCCCAAGTATTCACAATCTCCACTCTCTCTCACTCTCTCTTACTTTCGGCCAAGGCAACAGCAGCCAGGGAGGGTTCCGACGAAGCTCCGGTGGGTGCACAGTTGAGGGAGAAGAAAGGAGGGAGGAGCTAGGCCATTTGTGCGAAGCGTTGTCGTCATTCATCTCGTTCCATCAACCCCTTCATTTAGAGGTGAGTAGTTGTCCCTCTAATTCTAGAATATTTAGTTATAATCTATGTCGTTATATTCATAGGAATATCGTACGCAACCTACGTAGACATGTTCGTAGGTTAACCATCAAACATACGAGAGTCCGTGTTATCAAGTTACGAACTCGTTAATACAAGCATTTTGAAATTCCGTATATTCATGGAATACTTAATATGTAATCATAAACGTTCGTTCAAAGAAAACTCCCAACGTATTGATGATAACCAAACAGTCAAAATGGGAATCAGCGTGCCTTGGTAATCGATTTACAGAACGGAATAATCGACTATCAGGTCACGCTGAACTCCTCAGTTGATCCAGCATAGTGTGACAATCGATTATCACATAAGTGGTAATCGATTATCAGACCCTACGGATTCTTGAGTTAGAGCTGGTTCACTTGACAATCGATTATCCCAGAGCAATAGTCGATTATCCGGTCTCTCTGAACTTAGGATTTTTCTGATAAACCAACTTGACAATCGATTGTCATAGGGTGACAATCGATGATCACAGTCTGCAGGACTTTGGGGACAGAAGCTGCACAGCATGATAATCGATTATCAACAACAGATAATCGATTATCAGCCAGTTCTGAACCCAGGGCCATCATGTTGAATGAACCGTAATCAAACACATATGTAAGAATTGAATTTAACTCTTTTGTTTAATCAATACACTCATTTCATCATGTTCGTTCTAGACGGATGTTCTAGGTTTCCATCATATGCATACCGCTGTAGGGAGGACTTCAAGCGCCTACTACAGTGGGCCCGTCCAGGAACCCTTGGGGACCATCGGGTTTTCATCATGTTGGGCTTGTGTACGTACATAGTAGTCAGGTTACGGCTACTACCCGGTTCCGCTAGTCCACTCGCGATGTTTTCGTCGTGCCCGGCTCGTTACCGTTCGGGGACGATGACCGGAGTGCAGGGGTGATCCTGTCGAGTGAGACTAAGCCAGGGGTGTCCCTGATAGTTTAAGTCATGCATCAAGTCATATCATCATCATTGTGTTCCTTGTTATTCGAGACAGCTTTAACAGGTGAAAACTAAACAGTTAGTAACGTGTGGTGTCCCGTACGTTAAGTACAGGTATTGATGTGGGTATAGCCATATGGGTTATCACTTCATGTTCTTTTGTTAGATTCACTCCTCAGCTTTTGCTGAGCGTGTAGTTGTTTTTGCTACACGCAGGTAGACATGACGGAGCAGGTTCCAACCCTGGAGAGCGGTGACGATGGGGAGATGGGCGACGCACGGACAAACTCTTAATTACTTTCAATAACTTCATTAATCAATTGGGCATGAACCCACCCTTGTCGTTATTTAGTTGGGACTGAACTTATTTAATTACTTCCGCAAGTACTCTGCACTTTCATTACACACGTTTTGGGAGTAACTCCCTGGCATTTATTCCTCTAATTAAAACCCAACCGTTTTCTTATTAAATAATCATTAACGTTTTCGTAACGGATGGTTCTCGGACTGTCCATGTAACCCTACCGGTCCGTTGGGTCGCGGGTGAACCGGGTCCACGGAGGGCGGGTGTTACAACATCATACCATTTTACTAATAATCAATCCATATAATCATACTTTTACCCATCACATCAAAGGATATTTTTGGAAATTCAATACCAAAATACACTCCGCTTAAATCCCTCTTCAAAATCAAAACTCTCATGTTTTTCGGGACGGAGGTAGTATAATTTTCTTAATAGATTTCAATTCAAAATAAGATACCAATTCCAATGATATTTAAATATTTTTAAAATGAAAAGTGTGAAAAAGTAAACATTACCTTTATATTAGTGATCTAATGCATTTCACATTTATGTACCAATACTATAACTTAAGTTTGTACTTTATCAATAATGAAACTCTAATCAACAAAAATAAACATTGTAAACAATCTAATGAACAAAAATAGTAAAAAATGTATATGTATCCCGTTTGCCCAAATAAACCGAAAACACAAAAAAAAAAATAACAAAAAAGCAAAAATACAGTAAGAAGAAGAATATTCCCTATGTAAAATAAAAATTACGAATAAATTTTATGTAATACGGATGGAAGACATGTATTTTATTTAAAGTTAATAAAAAAAATTAACAACAATAGTCTTTGACAATGTTTAGCGTATGTTACAAATTTAAAATTAATTGTAGTAATATCTTTATGCAATTGAATACTTTAAGTTAAATGAATAAAATCAATTAAAAAAACATTTATTCGGTACGGTCCTGGTCCGGTCCTGGGCCGGTCTTTACCTTAATCGGTCCAGTCCTCGGTCCACCCAAGTGCCCTTTATTCGGTCCCGGTCCGGGCCGGTCTGGTCCGGGTTTGACCTGATGAACACCCCTAGTAACCATTCTCTCCCATTTCTTTACCATTTTACTCTAAATAACTCTTGAGAGCTAGCTATGAGTGTGGAGAATGCAGTGGCGCTGTCACTTTGGTGATAGGTTGCCGAAGTTGGGAGTAATCGTCGCCGGAAGCTTTTCTGGAAAAATTCCAAAGCCTCTTTTTAAGCTCGAGGTAAGCCCATAGATATATCTAGTGACTAGAATATTCGTATAGATCGTTTCTACGTTCAAAACGAGTCGTTTGGTTGAGTTTTGTGTTTGACATGCTTGAAGAACCAAGAATCAAAAGCCTTGAAATTGTTGTTAAAACTATGAATTAATGATACAAAAATGATCTATGAACCTTGGAAAACATTTCTATATGATTTAATTGAAGTTTAATGATTAAAAATGATTTTTCCAAAAATGGACCGAAGGTAGGAGATGATGAACAGTAACCACTCTGCAGAACATCCATCGGTGGATCGATCCTGGGCAATGGATCGATCACCATAGGATCAATCATGAGGGTTGGATCGATCACCCAAACTGTTGATTCGAACACTTTTCCGAAAATGTTATTTTTGAGTTCCAAAATCCTATTTTTGATACCAATCAATTATGATGAATATAAAGATGATTTCTTGAAATAAAAATGATGTTGTTGACAAATAAAATCTTATGTGATGTATGACGGTAAGTTAGGGTGTTAACACTCGACGCTTGACCGTTATTTGTTATTGGATGCTAGGATGATTATTATTGATTAATGATTATGATAAATTTTATTGATTGATGATTATGATGATTAAACTTTGATGTTGATTTTAAGGGTATCTAGAAGAACTCCAAGATAAACCCATTTAGTTAGGCCTTACGAGTATGATATCCAGTGGCCAAGGTTAAAATGTACGTACGAGATCTACAAATCAAACTTGAGTACCTACTCTTTGGGGGTACCACCCAACCCGACGGTGAGTAGTCTGTTGTTCGGTTTCTAGTTGTACCTTAAGCAAAGGCTAGTTTAAGAGTTGGAAAACCTTTTTAAAAATTGTACCTTAAACTAGCATAACTTAAGAATTGGTTAGGAGTACCTTAAACTGGAATATTGTAACACCCGCCTTCCGTGGACCCGGTTCACCCGCGACCCAACGGACCGGTAGGGTTACATGGGCGGTCCGAGAACCGCTAGTAGAGAAAAACGCATTAATGACTATTTATTATGAAAACGGTTGTGTTTTAATTAGTGAAATAAGTGCTAGGGAATTAGTTCCAAAACATGTGTGATTTAAATGCAGAGTAAAAGCGGAAGTAAATTGATAAGTCCAAAATAAGTAAAACGACATATGGTGGGTTCATGCCCAAATGATTAATTAATTAAATGGTTAATTAATAAACTCGTCCGTGCGCCGCCCATCCTCCCATCACCACTGGCCTCCAGGGTTAGCACCTGTACCGTCATGTCTACCTGCGTGTAGCAAAAACAACTACACGCTCAGCAAAAGCTGAGGAGTGAATCTAACAAAAGAACATGAAGTGATAACCCATATGGTTATACACATATACATACCTGTACTTAACGTACGGAAAACCACATGTTTGCTAACTGATTAATTTGCACTTGATGGATATTATTACACATAACAAAATGAATAACAACCACATTGAATTTGGACATGATGGAAATCATACATGATGATGACAACCACATTGGACATTGACGTGACATGAAACATACATGATGACAAAATGACTTGATGCATGACTTGAGCTATTAGGGACACCCCTGACTTAGTCTCACTTGACAGGATCACCCCTGCACTCCGGTAATGACCCGGGCTCGACAAAACGTCGCAAGTGAACTAGCAAAACTGGGTGGTAGCCGTAGCCTGACTACCATGTACGTGCACAAAGCCCACCTGATGAAAACCCGTTGGATCCCAAAGGTTCCTGGACGGGCCCACTGTAGTAGGCGCACGAAAGCCTGACCTCCCTACAGCGGTATGCACATGATGATGACCCTAGGACATGCGTCTAGGATGAACATGATGAATTGAATGCATTGATTGAAGAATGAAATTAAATTCAACGCATACATATATGTTTAAATTCAACGCATACATATATGTTTAATTCCGTATGGAAACAATTTGTTCAACATGATGGCCTTAGGTTCAGAACTGGCTGATAATCGATTGTCTATTGTTGATAATCGATTATCATGCTGTGCAACTTCTGTCCCCAAAGTCCTGCAGACTGTGATAGTCGATTGTCACCTTATGAAAATCGATTGTCAAGTTGGTTTGTTCGGGAAGTCCTAAGTTCAGAGAGCCCTGATAATCGATTATTGCTTATGTGACAATCGATTATCAGGTGAACCAGCTCTGACTCAAGAATCCGCAGGGCCTGATAATCGATTACCACTTATGTGATAATCGATTGTCACACTATGCTGGATCAACTGAAGAGTTCAGCGTGACCTGATAGTCGATTATTCCGTTCTGTAAATCGATTATCAAGGCACGCTGATTCCCATTTTGACTGTTTGGTTATCATCAATACGTTAGGAGTTTTTTTTGAAACGAGCGTTTATGATTACATGTTAAGTATTCCATGAATATACGAAGTTTCAAAATGCTTGTATTAACGAGTTCGTAACTTGATAACACGGACTCACGTATGTTGGATGGTTAACCTACGAACATGCATAGTTTCTACGTAGGTTGTGTACGATATTCCTATGAATATAACAACGTAGATTATGACTTGATGTTCTAGAATTAGAGGGACAACTACTCACCTCTAATGAAGAGATTGACGGAACGATGGAACAAGATGAACGAACGGTTGTCAACGTTGAACGACGAACGAATGAATGAACGACTCCTCGCGTAGCTGCCGCTGTGATTGGCCGAACACCATTAGAGAGAGAGAGTTGTGATGTTGAATGGGAGTTACAAGTTGGTGAAGAAGGTGAAGGGAGGAGGGAGTTTTATAATCATGTGAATTTATGGGGATTTATGGAGGTATAATGAAGGAATAATGATGTGGGTTATGGAAATGAAGGGTGTGTGGCGTGTGGTTCTTGATTTGGGGAGTTACCTCCCTAAATTCCATTCTGTTGTGTAAAATTCTGACCTGAACGGTACACGGTTTTTCCCCCAAACGGGTCCGAATTGAGATCCGATTGCGCTTTTGGAACCAGACAGTCAAAACGAATTTAATGACATGTTCAGACAATTTTTCTAAGAACTTTATTTTCAAACCTATGGGTCCACCCCAATCATTAATTAATTTATTTAATGTTGAGAGGTCCGTTTTTAAAACATCTTTTTATATTTAACACACATTAACTTTTGAAAGCCATTTGTAGAGATCAAAATCTCAATTTAAAATAATGAGTCTCAATAAATAAATAATATTTATTTATTTAAAACTAGGCCGGTTTGTAGGGCGTTACAAATATAGTTTAAGAGATGGTTAGAAGTACCTTAAACTAGAATTAGTTTAAGAGTTGGTAAACATTAAAGAGATTGGCCTTAGAGTAAAAATAGTATAAGGGTATTGTTGATGAATGTTGAATATGAATATTGAACATTAAATATTGAATATGGATTATTGAATTCCTGAACTGAACATTATGTGCATGATATCAAATGATTTGATTATGAATTGAGATTCAATTTATATGGATGGTCGATGCATTAGATATTCTTACTTAGCTTCAGCACTGAGCGTGTAGTATATTTTATTTGCTACACGCAGGTAAGTAGAAATAACGATGTGACGTGATCCTGAAGACAGATGGAGGCGAGATTGTCGAGATGGATGTGATGGTTTTGAATTAAATAACATAAATAAATTATGTTTTGTGATTGTGATTTGTTAAGCTTCCGCAATATTGAAAACTATGTACTCTTTCTTTTATGAAAAATATAATTGTGATAATTAAAAGTGTTTGAAATGTTTTAAATTTTTACGATTACCAAGTTAATACTTTAGTCCAAAAGGGGCTACATACCTAGACAGATTAGGGTCTTACATGGGCTACTGGCAGGATTTGGATGACTTCCTCTATAATTCTAAGTGGAGGATCTTGCTATTCTTACATGCCCTAGCTAGTTTAGAGCTCACCATTGAATTCCTTTGCTCTCTTCGGTTTTTCAGTGACGGAATTGGCGCACGATAAGATAGGGACATCATCTCCACTTCGAGGATGATTTTCATAATGTTGGGGTAGAGGTTCGAATTCACGGTGGCTGACCTTGTTTGGTTGTATGGACTATACACTTTTGACGAGACCCTTAGCGATGCTTTTGCCCGGCTACCAGATCAAGTTTGTCCTGGTTTTGATGCCATTGCATTCTGGCGAGCTCATTCCCGTGGCCATGAAGAGTTCAAAAGTGGTTTGAGTCTATTGAAGAATTGGTTGAGGCCAGGCCCTCTAGGAAAATCATGAACCAGTCTTTGGCTGCTAGCTATTTTGGGCTTTCAACAATGCCAGTGTAGTATTTGAGTCAGACTTGCTGTTTTTCTGGAGTCTAGAGACACGTACATCAGTGAATGTGGCAACCTTTGTAGCATGATTTCTATATGACCAGTCTATAGGTGATCGCCCATTCGTCAAGTGCGGATCTCTTATTACTTTGCTAGCCAGAGGATTGCAGTTAGAGATGGTAATCCCTGAACACATACGAGAGTCCCAAGTACTTGGTTTGATCATATGGGATTTGACAGGCAGAACTTGCAGATTAGGGAGGCACATCGAGGTCATCCACTCAGAGCAGGAGTCACAGTACCCTTGGCACCACCACCTCTTGCAGTTCCCACCTCTTTAGAGGGGCTCGCTGAGGCTTTTGTTGCACTTCGGACCTCCATTGATGTCCGCTTTCAGAACATAGAGGCACAACTTACAGCACAGAAGGAACAATTGGGAATAATCATAAAGCAATTTCGGCATCCCGGAGGTGGCTAGATATCTGTTCGTGTGCCAGGAGAAGCAATTTGTTCGAGACGTCAGGAATAGTGAGATCCCTATTTTTCTTTTTATGCTACTTATTTTTGAATACTCCCTCACTCCCCTTGTATTTGTCCACTTTCATTTTTACACACCATCCAATGCACTTCTTTAATCCATTTTATCTTGTAATTTGTAATTAAAAAATTATAAAAATTATATATTAATAATCTATATGTTAAGACAAATCAAACAAGATCACACATGACTATATTTAGGCTTACATATTGAGAGAATTTGACAAGTCAAAGTGCTTAGATGAACAGTTCCAAAAGTCAAATATGGACAAATACAGGGGGACGTAGGGAGTATGAACTAGAAGCTTGATTGGTTTTTATTTGGAATTTTTCATAATGAGTCTGCTGAACACATGAGTGATTTTCATGCATATTTCTATGATATAACTATTTCCTATTTCAATCTTCATTGTTGAATCCTGTAGGTATGAGGTCAACCGGGTAATTGCATGTAGACATTTCTACCATAAACTCTTAGTCCAAAGCACTCTTTTACCTGCAAGGGTGCGGTTCTGTTTATGTGTGAAGAGGCGAGAATTTCTAGTTGAAATGGTCTTTTTAGGAATTTTTTTGTCTATATGTGTGAAGGAAATTTTTTATAAAATAGTCATGGACACTTTTATGTTTAATTAATTAATATTTAGTTATCACCGATAAAAATTGGAAATTTTTAACTTTTTTTCCAAACTTCTATTTTTACCTTAAACTTTTGAGAATGTTTTCTAAAATTATTTGGGGTAAATTCAATTCTATTGATATTTTTTAAGGTCAAATAATCTATAATGCTATTTGAATTTTTTTTGCGAATACTCTTTTACCTTTGGGAATCTAAGTATTAGTTGGTTCTTTATAAAGAATTTTGATTAAAATGTACGGGAATGTCTTTTTACATACTTTGGTGAGATCGAGATTTTTGTTTTAGCCAAAAACAGTTGGTTCTATGTCAATTGAGGAGACTTGGTGAGTACACCAAAAAGCACGCGGTTCTATGTCGCGTGATGTGATTTTCCAGAGTGACCATTCAAAAAGCTCGCGGTTCTATGTCATTGGATGAGGATTGAAAATGTTCCAAAAAGCTCGTTGTTCTTTGTCACGGGATGAGGACTAAAAAAAGAAAAAAAGTACTCGTGTCAGCATGACAAAGTATGCAAAAAGAGCGAATTTGTCAATTTTACCATTAAGAATTAATTGATCTTAGTAACTTTTATAAAAAAAATGTATTTATCCCAAGAAAGATCGGAAAATTTTGTTAATAAGATTAGTTCTAAAAAACATTGGTTTGACAAACTAATTTTAAATTTCTAGCGATATGGGTGAGAATCTATAAGTTTAATTGTTTTCACAAAATGTTGATTACTATTTTATTTCTCTGTTCATTCATAACATGTACCTTAAACTTTTTTCCTCTGTGATTACTAATTTACCTCTATACTTATATATCTTCAACTTATTTCGTGAGGGCAAGCAACGTTTAAGTGTGGGAATTTGATAAGTCCACTTTGTTCTTATCTTTTACTTTATATTATAAATGTTATTGCACATAAATAGTACTTAATCATCTCATAAAATATGTTTTCTATGAACAAAACTCTTGTATTCATTCTAGAGTCATAAAAAAGGATTCCATATAAAATCATCATAAATCATCTATTTTATGTTCAAATACTTGAGAAAAAGGAAATCAATAATCAAAGGACCAAGATTCGGGCTTGAACGAGCTTCTAGGAGGTCAAAATCATTTTTCAAGGGCCAAAAGGACAAAACTAGGCTGAAACTGGAGTTGAAACCCGCGTAGAAGCCTAGAGCAGGAGCTGGGGCATCTAAGTTGGATGCCCTGACTTGGACGCCCGGGACTTCTTCCGAACGATGAAACGACTTACACGTGGAAGATTTTCAGTTGATCGAACGCGTCATCGAGGTTGGGGCGTCCAAGTTGGACGCCTGGGTTCCGTACTTCCGATCCCTATATAAACAACGCGATCCTCCCACTCTATCCTTCACATCCTAACCCAATTTCGGGTTTTATCTCCCCATTTCTCATTTTAGCTTATATTTTTGTAGTAGTTAGTTTCGTAGCATTTCCGGAGATTCCAACTCCAGATCTGTTCAATTTACGCTTGTTCGGAGTTTTGTAAGTGTTCCCAATTTAATATGATGCTATTTTAATTATTTTTCATAGTATGAGTTAGGGTTCGAACTAGTTTGTGTATATACTTTGAATGTTTTGTTAATGTTGGAATGATTATCTTGTATTAATATTGAAGTATTTAATAAGCTATATATTGAAAAATATTATACGCCGTAAGGCTATCTTATTCAAGAGAAACAGGATAATTACGAATCCTAGTAACAGGTGAGTAAAGGCATGTCATTAAAGGACTGGTTCTCCGTCTCCTCCCATGTGTAGAGTTCCAAATGGGTCGCCATCTCCCCCATGGTCAGGTGGAACCGACGTCCCAAAAGAGTGAAAGAGAGCACAGTCCGAGAATTGATCATGCTATGAGTAATCCTTCGAGACTCCCAATCCGAGACCGTTGTGAGGGAGTATAGGAACTCCGTCAGAGGAGGACTGGACTCTGCCATGATCATGCTTGTCAAAGGAAGCCTGGACTCTGCCATGGCCAAAGTCTGTTAGGGTCGCGTGAGATAGGTACACCGACTCGTGTAAGGCACGTGACTAGCCCCAGCTGTCAAACCTCTCACTAGTCTCCGCATCAACCAAGACAACATCAACGCGTGCAATAGTGGGGAACTGTGGTCGGTGAGGCATCTGCACACATAAAGAAGCAAGTAAAATCTTTGTCCCCAAACAGGTGCGATGTAACGCCACAAAATATGGCCTAAAATTTATTATAAAACAAAAGTAATTTTTGTCCAATAAGAAATATTTGTATGTTTGACCAAAAATAAAGGGATTTTCAAAATAATGACTTTTTGTTAAAAACTTATTTTTATGGATAGGTCTCGAAGAGAAGAATCCAACGGTACATTTTATGAATCAATCTGATTTATAAATTTCAAGTTATGACAATTTTAAATATTAAAATTTGTAACTTTGACCCATAAAATAAACTCAATTCAAAGGTAATTTCATCAAATTAGAAATCATAATTTTGACACTTGACAACATCATATTTATCATTTGGATTTAATTCATATATTTTTATCTCATTCATATTATTATATTAAATTATGACTGAGACAAACCCGGACACTGAGAAAAATAAAAGTTCTCAGAAAAATATTTTAATTACGTCAAAATTCTAGTTTTGACAATCTGATTCCAAAAATACAATCCGTTTTCAATTCGGAACAATTTGGGCGAAAAAGCACGTACCGTTTGGAGTAAACTGTTCAGTTTTGGCAAGAAGCCAAAACTTTATTTTCCAAATCTTTCCCAAATCACGCAGCCCCTATTTTTCTCCACTAGCCATCACATTATTTTTCCACTACCTAATAAGTCAAGATTTTATATAATACTCCAAATCTCACCCATTTCCTACACAACTTCACCACACCATCATCATCATCTTCCAACATCATCATCCATCATCCCCTTCACCAACTCACACACTCTCTCTCTCTCAGCTGGACAACAAGGAGAAAAACACAACAACAACTTCATGGTTGTGTGTTAAGGAAGAAGGAGAAAGAGCAAGAAAACCATCCATAGTTTCCAAATCATGAGTTCCAAACGCAGCATCAACTTCTACGTAAGTTCTGTAATTTTCCATCCATTATCTCGAAATACTTTCCGAACCAAAGTTGTAGCCTCGGACGATACGAATCCAGCCCAACAAACGGATTGCGATTTCGTTAAGTAACGAAGGAGATATGGCCAAAATACCGGTACTGCGCCATTGGTGGCGAGCTCCTCGGGTTGGCTATGTTTCCTCACCATATCCATGTGGTTTCATTCCAAACACTTACCATAAACTCTCTAACGATTATTAGGAACATCCGGAAGGTATCATAGAGAAGGTTCGGAGTTGGAATATTGAAGTCAATGAGTTAATCGTCGAAATCGTTGTTCATCGACATATCCGAAATCCTGGACAGCAACTATCCTTTGACTTCAGGTCCGATTTACGCTATCTTACATATGTTAACTCGAAATACTTTCTATACAAAAGTTATAGCCTTACATCTTAGGAATCCACAGAATCAAACGGTTTGCAATTCCGTGAACAAATGTTGGAGATATGCCCAAAATACGGCAGGCTGTCCAATTGTGACGGAAATGACAAAGTTGGCAAATTTCGATGTTGTTTCCACTCCCGCTCATCCGTAAGGTTTCGGCCGATGATTTCCAGGTCTATACCTTTGCGTTAGACTTGTCGAATCATTCATCACATACATACATGAACATATATGTTATTCCATATGTTAAAACCATTCCAAAATATATATGTGATACATATATAAGTTATCTATATATTGAGATCAAAATACACCAAATCCATAAAGTTAATATACACATAAGTAAATATAAACTTTGGAAATCAACCCAACAATATGTATATGTTAATCAAAGGTGCTTAAAAGACTTAAAGAAGTATTTTGACACTCAAAATATCAAGAGAAAGATTCGCAGACCCAAACGGTCGACGCAAACGGTTGACCGTCGCGTTAAACATCGAAATGGACCCTGGCTGTCAGACAAACGGTCGACCGCCGGTGGCAAACGGTTGACCGTCGCCCGCCCAGACGAGAACCGCCGTCGCCACCCAGTCAACAACGGTCGACCGCCGTTCAACCGCGGTCGACCGTCACGGTGATCTACCAGCCCGATACGATGAAGATCAAGGTCGACCGTCGCGCCAAATGGTCGACCGTTCCGAGCCTCGTAGCTTAATTAAATGATATTTTTATCAGATTTCACCCAAATAAAATAAAGTATATTTATCCATTCATATTGTTTACAAATTGTTCATATCATATGACTCATATCATCACACATATTGTAGCATATCATATCATGTGCATGCGTAAGAGATCATGCGTAATTGCGTCTCTTATAGCGTGATGTGCGGGACTTAGCAGTCCAACATCACCCGTTCCGGGCTTAGTGTACGTACATGGTATTCAGGCTTTCGAGTACCACCCCTATCTTTCTAGTCTCACCTCATTCGTGAGACTAAGGCCGCGTGAGTTCGTCGTACAAAATGGGCGAATCTCATAGCGCAAGGGTGTCCTTGCTCGTTAGAATCATGCATCATGTTATCATCATCAAGTACATTGATTACATAGGTGTCATGTAATCATCATCAAGAACAATCAAATTGATTAAATGTGAAATCATGTTATCATCATCAAGTACATTGATTACATAGGTGTCATTTAATCATCATCAAGAACAATTATATTGATTACATAGGTGTCATGTAATCATCATCAAGAATAATTATATTGATTAAATATGCCATCAGGTAATTATCATTAAATATTTATCATCATGATTCATCAAATTGACCATATGATAATATGTGTCATATCATGAATGTTACTATACATTTTGTGGACGTATATATATGTATATGTATATGTCTGAGAATCATTATACAATTCTAGTGTGGTACCACTCAGCGGTTTCGCTGAGCGTGTAGTTTGTATTTTTCGTTGACTACACGTAGGTAACAAGAAGACAATGATAGAACCACTCCCGGAGGGCATTGAGTCAGAGGAGATGCAAGGTTGGCAGGCAAATGTTGATCATCAGATTTTTAAATGTGTCATGATTTGATTATTATTGTACTTCCGCATTACTCTGAAAATATTTTTTAAATGGGTCGCGATCCAGAGTCTGTAAATTTGATATTTATAAGTAATTGTCATTTTCAAATGTCAAGCGAAATTTTTAATTAACCCTCGTTTCACCTTAATTCGTGTAATTCCGGGTTATACAGATTGGGGTGTTACATGCGACAAGCTTTCCTTCCTATTTTTCAACATCAAAATAAAAAAAGAAAAGATAAATAAAATAAATAGTAAAACAAAAATGCCTCATCTACTTCGCACTTCCCAAAAGATTCAGCCACCTCCACATCAAGACGTGAGAGATGGTCACCCGCTTGGTTTGGTGACCCCTTTTGATCTTTAACCTGTAAATCAAATTCCTGCAACAATAGCACCCAACATAATAGTCTAGGTTTTGCATCATTCTTCTTAAGGAAGTATCATAATGCCGCATGATCGGTGTATACGATAACTTGAGAAAGAATGATGTACGGCCTATACTTTTCCAATGCATAAACAATGGTCAAGAATTCTTTTTCAGTGGTTGTATAGTTAAGTTGTGCCCCTAATAATGTTTAGGTGGCGTAGTAGATCAGGTGGAAGGCCTTATCCCTCCTTTTTCCAAGAATTGCCCCAACTACATGGTCTCTACTAGACCTGACAAAACTGACCCGAACCCGATAACCTGAACCGAATAACCCGGAATTGAACCTGATTTGACCCGAAAACTAAAGAACCAAAATAGAACCGAACACCCGAAATAGTCCGAACCGAACCGAACCCGACCGAATGTATTCAGACCCGATTCAGATCCGAATCCGATTTAACCCGAACCGATAAAACCCGAACTCGGTTAAACCCGGAACCGATTAGACCCGAAATTGATTAAATTTTATGTATGTCTCTGTTAAATAATAAAATAACTACGGAGTATATCATAAATTGATTAAATTTATTATGTGATATTATTGATTTATTAGTAAATATTTAAAATATATATGAACTAATATAAACATAAATCGATACAAACCCGAATCGATATAAACTCGAACCGATAGAAACCCAAACCGATACAAACCCGAACCGATATAAACCCGATCCGATACAAACTCGAATCGAAACCGAACCGAAACCGAAAATCAGTCAAACCGAAATAAACCCGGAACCGAACTGACCCGAACCGAACCGATTATAACATATATCCGAATGAGACCCGAACCGAAAAGACTCGAACCAGAACCGAACCGATTGACCCGATTGCCAGGTCTAGTCTCTAATCTCTAGCATCACACATTAACTCAAATGGCAAAGTCCAATTATGGGACACCAAGACTTGTGCAGACATTAGCTTTTCTTTTAAAGTATTAAAAGCTCGGAGGGAGCTTCTCTATTTGTTTGTGTCTAATTTCAAGCTGAGCATTGAAAGGGGGTTTGTCCAAATCCTCTTCATTCTGTACCAGCTTGTTGTTCAATGGCTACTACTTCTTCTCCGGCTTTTACCCGACCCTTTTCACGCTCTCCCTCTCCATTCGTCTCTAAGCCCCAAACGCGGCACAACTTCCCCTCGCGGATTAGACGTCTAGGCCATCATAATCATCATTTGGGGATTCATTGTTGCTCCTCCCACGACTCCTTCAGCGCCAGGTACGCCACTGCCGGTTGGTGATTATGCTATAGGTCCGTTGCGGCGTTGCTAGTGTATCATTTTTGTGATATAAAATTCCTATGTTGAACCCCTTGAAGGCAATGCTGCAGAAATCTACACTCATAGGGCGATATACTATGATTTTACCATGTTTTTAAGAAAGATCTAATTCAAACCAATATCTAATCAAGCAAAAAAAAGTAGGTTGTTGTTTCTTACATACAAAAAAATAAAAAATAAAAATAAAGTGTAGTATTCACGATTTAAACACTTCTTAGGAGTGCCTAAGTGGCTAAGCCAATTTTTCAAACATCACATATTCACTCATACTGGGTAGTTGGTGTGTTTAGTTTGGTATGGTTTGATAGCACTAGTACCATTTAGTCATGATAAATTTCAAAATTCCAAAGCAGCTTCACTTTCAGCATTGTTGTTAACTTGGGTCACGTTTCATGACGTTACTTTTGCTTCCAAACATGCAACTTCCAATAATTTCATGTTTTCTTATTTTTGTTTGTAATAGGCAACCTCAATTTCCTCCAACGAACCCATTTGGTGTCATAATGGATGATGATACGCTCTCCAAACCTTCATTTAAATGGCGTAGAGTTTTGCTTAAAGTAAGTGGTGAAGCGCTAGCTGGAGATCAATCACAAAATATTGACCCAAAGGTCAGATGGAAGTGCTTTTCAAATGTTAAAGTGATTTTTCTATAGATGCATACAGAAGTCTGACCTTCCCCAAAGACTTGCAGTTAACAACCCTATTATTATTATTATTCAGATCACAATGTCTATAGCAAGGGAGGTAGCATCTGTTACTCGACTAGGCATTGAGGTAATTGGGTTTATCCTTCTTTTTTGCTTCTTAGTTATTGTTTCTGCATTTATGAAATTTACATTTTATATGTTGGTATTGAATCGAGGGAAATTGTATGAAAGGATTTAAATGGTCCAAACCTCATTTTAAACATAAATAAGATATCAGATGGTCTCGATGTTATAAAATCAATTTACGAAAAGTGTTTTGCTTTATTTGTGACATTGATTTTTCTTCAGGTTGCTATAGTGGTCGGTGGAGGAAATATTTTTCGCGGATCATCTTGGGCGGGAATTAGTGGCCTTGATCGCTCTTCTGCTGATTACATTGGGTATTTATAATGATTGAATGCTTTATCTTGCTCTCTAGTGTTATTGGCCCTATCCATGAAGTACTTTTTTTTTTCTAAAAGCAAACAGTTACTGCCATCGAAACTGGAACCTTACAAATGACGCCCTCTTGGAACATCTGGAATTTTATAACAGCATGTCGAAAATCCAACCCTCTTAGCGAGCAGATTGAAATGCAAACTGCCCAAGTTTCCTGATTTTTCCCAGGGTGGCTCCACACCTCCGCACCTCACCCAACATGTTCTTAGGGAAGTCAAGGGCATAATGCCTGAGTGCTATAATCCATTGTGGATTAAATTCCTCCGATTAAAAGCATTTAAGGCCCAAATGACCACTCTTCTAGCCCTAAACCACCCCTTGGCTGAAGCCTCCTAAGAAAAACCAAGACAATCAATACCTTAAGTCTTTCTTTCTTAATCAAAAGAATGAAAATAAAACCGTCCCTAGTCATTTCAATCATTGGCCAAAAAATACACTAAAAAACTGAAAGTACTCTCATCATCATGTGTTGGTATACTTTATCCTTGATAGTCTGGTTTACCCAAAGACCTTTATTTTTCCTTAATATTGTCAAAATTACACATTTCTAAAATCAAAAAAATAATGTCCTCCCTTTTCCTTTACTCACTTGGCCAAAATACGCACCAAAAGAATAAGAAGAGGGCCGTGGTTTTCTCCCATTTAGGATTTCCATGTCACATCTCTGTGTTATTATTAGATTTGATATTCATATTGAGTAATATTCCCATGATGAGTGATTCATTATCTCGATGGATTAATATTCCGTCAGTGTACTAATATCTTCTTATTTTAGCATAATTTTCTTTGTTAAGAGACCTAGTTTTCCTTTATCAAACACCACATACTAACCTGAACCCCATGGACGAATTCCACTCATTTCGAGGGCAGCACATTGATAACCAACTTTTCTTGACTGAAGGAGACTTGACTTGGAACTATTCTTCCTTAAATCATTGTAATGTCTCAAGACAATGATGGGCATGTGGAGAGGGATATTATTTTTCATAATCATCATCCTTTATTCTCATTTTAATCTTGTAACCATGAGCCAAGAATGTATCTTTAAGGCCCTATATCTACTCGGCCAAATCACTTGATTTATGCAGAATTTTAACCTTATTTGTGTGGTACTCTTTGAGTAATACTTAAATAAAGTGTGAAACCTCAAACATGTTAAAATCATTTCTTAATTTACCTCTCTTAAGTTGACTACTTGAGAGTGTGTATCAGGAGTCCATATATGTGTGTGTGCGTGCGTGTGTGTGTGTGTGTGTGTATTTTTTTAAGTCCTACGCTAGTATATATACCCTTTGGTATCACAGTCCAATTGTTCCAAAGTGGCTCCAGGAATCAGTGGCTCAGCGTGATGTGTCTATTTGTGTAAGTCAAGTATTTTCTTATGTCTTTGTGTTAACAAAGTTCTTGTACACTCATTTTCAGGATGTTAGCTACAGTTATGAATGCAATTTTTTTACAAGCTACAATGGAAAGTATTGGGATTCCAACAAGAGTGCAGACTGCCTTTAAGATGTCAGAAGTTGCTGAACCTTATATACGTAGAAGAGCTGTCAGGCATCTTGAGAAGGGAAGAGTGGTAATTTTTTCTGCGGGAACTGGAAATCCTTTCTTCACAACTGATACTGCAGCAGCTCTGCGCTGTGCTGAGAGTGAGTTGAACTTTTATAAACTGTTTGCTTAAATTCTTTTTCAAGGATGTTTATTCACTTTAATGTCAGATTTGTGTCTCCTGGCCTTTTGCTCATTTCTGTTAATCTAGAAGCAAACTGCTAATATGATTTTATTTTTGTTTATGAATTTCTTGATCCATGACAAAAAAAAGGACGTGTTTTTTATTGATTTCGTTGTGTAAACGTATGACCATCTAGTCCTTGTTTTTAACCGGGTTCACTTTTTAAACAAAACTGTGAAGTAAATGCTGAGGTGGTGCTGAAAGCAACAAATGTCGATGGTGTTTATGATGATGACCCTAAGCGAAACCCCAACGCTCGTCTTCTAGATTCTCTTAGTTATCGCGATGTAACTTCTAAGGATCTTTCTGTGATGGACATGACGGCAATCACTTTGTGCCAAGAAAACAATATTCCTGGTATATCCGCTTTTACGTATGTTGTCTTGCAACATTTTCTTCTTGGTCATTTATATATTTGAAGAAAAAAATGCTTCTAAAATTGCATGCGTACTAACTGAAATACACTTTTGATTTATATAGTTGCTGTCTTTAACCTCAACAAACCGGGCAACATTGCTAAAGCCATTAAAGGTGAAAGAGTCGGAACTTTGATCGGGGACACCTCGAGCTCCAAAAGCACCAACTGCATAGAGAAACTTCCCAACAATGTCTCGGCAGAGGGATGAGTGAGTAATCTTCTTACAATATATTCTTTTCCTTTCTTTTTCTCTTAGAATGCTGAGCTCTCCATGAACTCAACAGTCTTGAATGATCTATTATAGGAAAATTGATTTTATATTTAGTTTGTTGTTCTTCCATTTTATGATATATGGAATTTATTTTCAATGTTCTACCTTTGCTTTTGACAGTACACTGGAAATATCCCATTTTCCTTTCAATTGTTTCTGCCTCCTTCGCAATTAAAGTCCTATGTGGAGGCTTTTTTTTGCTCCATAAGAATCCTATCTGAACAAAAAACCTATATTGCGTTATATTTGATGTTCAAAAGAAATCTACTTAAATAAAATTAAAAATGAAACTAATATCAAAATAACGTTTAAGAAATCTACTTAAATAAAGTTAAAAATGAAACTTATATCCACCACCACAACAAGAATAATTCAAAGCCTTATCCCACTAGGTAGGGTCGGCTACATGGATCAAACGACCCCATTGCGCCCTATTCATGCGAAGGTCTCCCTTGATTAGTGCTATCGAACGAATATATTATTATTATTATTATAAAAATAATGACTTTAAAATTAACTAATTTTTTTGTGAAGCACCATTAATAATTTATTTGATTAAAATGTAAATGCATGTGGTTTTTCAATTTTACCATAATTAAATTATCTTCATTGTTACTACGATATTAGTTACTAATCCATACTTAATAACTGTTCAGTCAACATTTAAAATGTCACGTATTTAGTTTAGTTGGCATCCAGAAATAAAAGTGTAAAAAATGACTATTTCCTAGGAGCTTATGCATTGTTCGGGAACAATGTTCTACCTCTTCCTTTAGCCACATGCCTATTCACCATTTGGTCAGTCCTTCTCACAGGATGCTCTAGAGGTCTTCTTTCCACATGTTCAAACCACCTAAGATGAGTTTCCACCATCTTTTCTACAATAGGCATCACTCTAAATTTAGCTTCATATCTTCATTCCTTATTCTATCTATACGTGTGAGGCTGCTCATCCAACGAAGCATCTTCATTTACGCCACACTAACTTTGTGTTCATGTTCACCATTTGCTGCCCAACACTCTGTCCCATACAATATAGCTAGTCTGATAGCAGTACGGTAAAAATTTTTCCTTTAGTTTTAAAGGTACTTTGTTGTCACATATAAAGCTTGAAACAGTGCACCATTTTGACAAACTGGCTTGAATCCTTTGATTAACATCATTCTCTATTTCTCCATTGTCTTGAATGATACACCAAGATATTTAAATTTCTTTACTTGTGGTGTAGTATGAAACTTATATCAAATAAAGTCTTTTACACCGTACGTTTTATCCCCTAAATTGACATTGTGAAATGCCCCAATCTAGCATTGTGTTGGCATTTCATAGTATAATTTTGGCATTGTGTTTTGGCATTACAAGTCTTGTTTTGATATAAAAATATTGAAGACCTATTTTGATATATGGAGCATGCTTTAATCACTGTTAAGTATTTTTATTAATGTTTTTAAAGTAAAAAAGTGTGTCAAACAAGTTAAATGCTTTAATTTTCTATGTTTAAAATATAGCTATAATTGATAACTTCATATAATTCTGCCTATCTAAAACATAGGAAATGCATGTTGGTAACATACGACTTTTTACATACTTAGTTTCTACATATCAAATATCAATAATTTAGTCTCCAATTATTATATTGTTTTCCATGAATGGTCCTTTGTTAACATTCCCGTTAAAAACGTGGATAAAATTGTAAATTCACGCTCCCTCTCTCCTCAATTAATCTTCCTCCCTCCTCTCGCACTCCTTTCCCAAACCCGTCGCTGAGTTTGAAGCTTTGAACCCAAAATCAAAATCATCACTCCTGTTTCAATTGTTCGTTTTCTTGGTGGAATCCAAAATCGGAACCAGTAACCTTCATGGATGAGTTATAAGATTTGTTTTTCCTTATAACTTGCTGATACGAACCCATAAAACTCATCCACGAAGGTTATTGGTTTTGATTTTGGGTTCCAGCAAGAAGATGAACGATTGAGAAAGGAGTGATCGTTTTGGTTTTGGGTTTAGAGCTTCAAACTCAATTACGAATTTGGGAAAAGAGTGCGAGAGGAGGGAGGAAGCTTAACTAAGGAAAGATAGGAGCGTGAACTTACAATTTTATCCATGTTTTTTACGGAAATATTAACAAAGGACTATTCGTGAAAAAGAATATAATAAATGAGGACTAAATTATTGATATTTGATATGTAGGGACTAAATATGTAAAATGAAATATAACTGAGAATTTTTTATGAAATTTACTCTATATTTTTATATGACTATAGTAAGTAAATACGTATTACTCTGATGAGCATTTTTTGCAGGATCCATTATCCGCGCTCTAGTTTTGTTATACCTCATATTATTTTATATTTTTTTCTAATTATATTATCTTTATCCTAAACAATCTTCCATTTTTGATTTTTTAGTCATATTTTATAAATTTGGACTATAAATTATGAAAAGATATATATTAAATTATGATATATATTTATGGAAATGGCACTAACCAATGGAGGACTGCGAACTTGTTCCATCCACCAATACCAATAAAATTGACCACAAAAAAAAAGCACATTTTCTATTAAATACGGAATGAATTTTAAATTAACATTAGAGTAGAACCCCTTGTCCTACGGCATTGATGATTGGTGATTGGAGTTTGGATCCACAGTTACATTGTCATTAAAATGTTTTTTTTTCCCTTGTTTCTAATTCGGCACAATAAGGCCAAATCGTTAGCTACATTTGACAAGTACATAAATTTAGAGAAAAATAAAATAAAGATTAAAGAAAATCCTAGTGGTAGCAAAAACTTACCAGTTACAATTGACTGCTAATTGCGGTCAGATTAAAGAAAAAAAAATGAATATCTCTGTCTGTCCCCCAAAGTCAAAAGTAGAATAGATTGAAATGATCGAGCGAGGAAGAAGGTGGAGAAACCAGCGGAGCTGAAAGTGAAATCAATGCCGACGGGCTCGGACTGAGCATGTTGTTGTTCATGAACATCAGGGACTCAGATGCCTGAGAGAATAGCCCCGACGGCGACACGGGCGGCAAACTTGTCGGTGACGGCGACAGAATTCCCCGGATCTGGCTCATCTGAGCCGTTGATTTTTCAATTATCTGTAGAACATCGGTACTGGTAGTAGCTTCGGATGCCGCCGCCGTCTCCGAAGGGCTTGCTTTCTCTATGGAAGCGAGCCTCGCTGCCGGGGACAGGGCGCCGGATCCGCCGGCTGCGGCTGCGGAATCAGCCCCCGTGAGGCGCTGAACCACGTTCATGAAGTCACCGACGGTGGTGTGGATGACCTTAGGAGAGACCGCGTAAATTATCACCGGCTGGGGGTTCTGGGTTGTCGTTGGCGCCGCCGCGCGCAGTGGAGCAGCCGGCCGCGGCTGGGGGGCAACCGGGGGTTTCTTGATCTTGTGAGAATCCTTGTTGACTCGGAGAGGCGGTGGACGTGGACCTTGTAGCTCTCTTCTAGTCGGCGACGGCCTTTCGTTGAAATCGTGGAAGCCGAAGGTATTATCCGGCGGAGTTGAGTCCATGCTCGTGGGGGCAGGGGGAGAAAATTGGTGATTTAAATTTCCAAGTCTTGAAAAAAAAACATTAAAACAATGGGTTTGAGATTGATAATGATAGTTGTGAAATGTGATGGAGAAAAATCTGCAAAGTTACTTTAAAAAATTGAATTAATACTACTCTTTTTGACTTAAAATATTTGTTCAACTTCATTTTTAATCCTCAATTGTGATGGAGTCGTTGGTTTTGATTTTCATGCTATTAGAAATCAATGTGACTCAAATTCCTTACGGTCCTCCATCCAAAAAAATAAGAGTTCTTATCCTGCCTAATCCTCCGACAAATCCTCCCACTCCGGCCCGAGCCGAACGACCGAACTCACTCCTTCAATTGCACCTCCAAATTTAGTTGACATTAGAATCACATTTTGACTCTAATATTGGTGAAATTGAAAGGGGCAGGGGGTGTGTTCGGGTCAGGTCGAACCGGGATGGAGAGGTTTACGAAGGGTTTAGGTGGGATAGAAACTGTCACTTTTATGAATGTAGCACTGTAAGGACCTCAATTGGAACCCGTGTCATAAAATGACATTGGGGTTCAACCCCTCTCAAATTACAATACATGTTACTATAAAATAATTTCATTGATTTTAATTTCTAAGGTCTTGTTTGGTACACGGAATTCAAACTATGAAATTGGAATTGAGGACTTCAATTCCAATTCTAGTGTTTGATAGGACAAAAATTATGTGGATTTGGAATTGAAAGTGTAAAAAATGAATTGGAATTGGTAGAATTCAATTCTATGGAATTAAATCTCATGGAATTTCAATTCCAATTCAATTCCAATTTCGTCAATTCCGTATACCAAACGGACCCTAAAAGAAATTCAATCAATTGTTTCCTTATATAAATATGTTACGAGTATGTTGTTTTTAATTAATTGTTCAATAAAGTTTGTCTACTTTGAATGAAAAAATTAAATTAGATAAATACTTTTGATCGAGAATGTACAAAATAAAATTTTATTCAACATCACGAAGAAAACCCATATAGTATGTAGGTGTGGATCGCGTCATCACGCCCATCATACAATGTTACTCGTCACGTGAGCTTTTCTCTTTCTGGTTGATGGGTGTATTCCTCCCAAGACCCGGTCCGATTCCAGGTCCACAACAGTTGACCAGTCAAGATGCAAATATATCAAGATGGATGATCTGAGCTAAAAATAGAGTACGGGTTGAGTCTGAAAAAGTTGACCGATACAAACTTTAGACTCTACGGTCAGAGTACGTGACTCCAACCTGGTGGTCTTCTACCTCTTTAGAACACGGAAGAGATGTAAACCTGCAAGGTAGGTTACTACACTGTAAAAGTGTCGGCACAAATAACTCTAAAGTCGGTTGAACGGTAGTGACCGATTTCAACGAAAGATTGAGGAAATATTCCCTCAATCTCAGTTGGGCGCTACACGCCAAAAGAGGATTCATCAGCACAAGATGACAAGAGAATATGACAAAATGCTATGGGTCGGGACAAAAGGAGGTCACCTCGCGCCATCTAAGAACGTGGGTTGATGTGGACGCGGGGCGCTCTGTCCTCTCCATTTCCTTATAAATACCCGTGTAACCCTCGAAAGAAGAGATCCAAATTTTATCTCTCTCGAGTTCATATTGTAATAGCGCCTAGCATTCTCCACGTACTTAATAACAATTAGACTATAGGTGTTTCCACTTAGAGTCCTACCGGTCGCTCTCTGTTTTCATGAACCTTTTATTCTCTAGACTGAGTGAATTATTCAAGACCCGATCTAGTACAATTTTCCCGGGTGGTTAATTTACACCATCATTTTTTGCGCCGATCGTGGGACTGTTAAGGTTTCTTTTTTCATCTAGAGAGCCTACTTACAAAAACACCACATGCTCAAAATGTGTTCAAGTCAACAAAACACCACTACCTCTGTCCAAGTGCAGGTAACCAATGAAGGGGTGACTGGACTGGTGGTCACCTCCCAACCAGCTCTCTTTGCTACGGTGATGCCGATGGGCCTAAGAAATGTCACGGCTCCAACCATCACCACGCCGTTCACAATCTTGATTCCTTCTACTGGGCCAAGGGTCATATTCCACCAAGCATAACACAATTCATGAATGACCCTTTTGATGCATGTAAGCAGGGTCTTAATGCTGTTAGCTCAAATGAAAGCATAGACAGTTCTGCTCAGGGCTGCCTCAATTACGCAAACAAATTCAGTTGCCCATCTGCACAACACTTCCAGAGCTTTCAACATTCACGCATTACCTTTCCAGCCCTCCATTCCAGTTCTGAAGCATCCCCAACTAGGCAAATCTGTCAAGGAACTGAAAGAGATGACAATGGAATCAGAGCCAAAGGCTAACAGTGGAGGTCTCCAGCAAGGTAAGTCTCTTAAGGAATTGAAAGCATTGGCATTCCATAAGGAGGTAGGTCAAACAAAGGCGGTTACCACCAAACCATTGGGCCTTTTAGACTCGAAGCTAATTTATGAACGCTCCTCGCAAATCAGTCTCATTGATATGCCTTTAGGGATGAATGGAGAAGAACATAAGATGCAAAAAGACAGGAGAGATGAGGTTTTTGAAATTGTACCTGACAAAATTGAGATGCTTGTTGATGATGAAGACTCTTATACTCTAGAGGCTGAAATGGAGCTTGATGCTATTCATGTTTTGGATGACTTCAATCCCAAAGGAGGTGTGAAAGGAAAGAAGAAAAAGAAGAAGTATAACAAAAACAATAGAGGTAGGTTCTGTTTGAATTGGTTTTAAATTTGATGTGTATTGTAGTTATCTTTTGGATTTAGTCGGGCCTCTATAGGGGTTTAGCCCGCCCCCCACCTTTGTATCGTGTTTTCTTTTATTTATAAATAAGGCAAGGCTTCTCTGGGCCCTGCCATACCCTCGGGTGATTTTTCATGCCATATATATATATATATATATATATATATATATATATATATATATATATATATTATATATATATATATATATATATATATATATATATATATATATATATATATATATATATATATATATATATATTTGTTTGTAGGGTCTAGGGTCTTGTATGGTTTTGTTTGTTTTGCTTGTCTACTTTTCTTTTCATTTGGCTTCTTTGTTGGGCGCCTAAGCCACCCCTCTCTTTCAAGTTTTTCTTTTCTTTTTTAATAAAAAAATTATACTTCCTTTGTCCCCAGTTTTTGTCCACTTTTGACTTTTGGAATTGTTCATCTAAGCACTTTGACTCATCAAATTCTCCCAATGTGTAAGCCTAAATATAGTCATGTATGATCTTGTTTAATTTGTCTTAACATTTAGATTATTAATATGTAATTTCTAGAATTTTTTAATATACAAATTACAAGATAAAATGGATTGAAGAAGTGCATTGGATGGTGTGTAAAAATGAAAGTGAACAAATACTCTAGGGTGGAGGAAGTAATATATATATACTCCCTCCGTCCCTAAATATTTGTCACACTTGTATTCCCAAAGTAAAATATCAACTTTTTTCAATTCATTTTACTTTCATATTAGTATAGAAATAAAAATAAAATTTACATATAAAAAAATTACATGAAAAGTTTTTCAAAATAAGAATCACAGCCCTATATACATATATACATGTAATAATTATAATGGAGGCTCAGATTTTTTAATCCGGTTTTAAGTTTGAAACAATATAAGAAACAAAATCGCCATGGCTGCATCAACGGGGGTTAATTCCATTACGCCACGCCAAGATACGTTTGTTTTTTTTATGCCTCAAACATTAAAATCCTAAAAATTCACCATAACAAATTTCAGTCCTTCCATATCATCACAGTCCTATATTTAGACACACTCCGATGTTGGGACCTGTATTACATTAATACGGAGTAATAATTATATATATAATATAATATATAAAATAAGTATATGTATATTAATTCTCTGGAACAACAAGGTGAGTGATACACACACACACACACACACATATATATATCCGAATATTATATATATAAATCGAATTATCTAAAGATGCGTTGTAACACATCTTAAAGAAAAAACATTAAATCAAAACGGACCCCAAGATCATCCAAAACAACAATTTCAAAAAAAAGAGTAGAATTAACGAAAAGAATCGGCGCACATACAAATCAAATAGTTTAATAATCAGAAAATATTGGAGAGAGAGGGAGAGACATAGTTACGGATGGAGAGATGGCGACAAAGAGACGAAGACCAAGACGAAGGAGGAGAGAGGGGATCGTAGCGGCGGAAGAGCGGAAGTGAATGGCAGAGTTAGGAAGATTGGTTTTATATTAATGGATAATTGGCCGGGAAAGTAGTTTGGGCCGATATATTAAGTTTGGCTGTGAGAATAAGTGGGCTAATGCCTGTGGATTATTACCATGCCCCTTCATGAGTTTTTGTCCCGATTTAATTTTTTGGTGAACTATTTTTAGCATTTTACTAATGATTAAATAAAAATATATTTTGTATATTAATTAAATAAAAAATATATCTTAAAAATTAAATTGGATGGATGAATTATATGAACATAATTTAGCCCTCACACTAAAATTAAATTGCATGTGTACTATTCTCACAGTCAAACTTCAAAAACTTTCTTTTTTATTTGTTTTTGCAATTTGGTGTTATTCAAATAAAACAAATTAAAACCACTTTAAATGTTTTTTTCCTATGATATTTTTCCTGACATGCATTTCACTAAATTCGAAATTGTAATTATAGAAAATTCATTATTTCCTTAATTTATTGTAAAGAGGAATTAGTTTATACAAATGTAGTTTATAAAGAAGTGTTTCAAAACTTATAACACTACTTTTCGACAATAATCCATGATATACAATACCTTTTTTGGGCAATAAAAATAAAATCTGTAATCTTTTTATTTTTTTCATTATATTTTATTCCAAACCAAGATTAAATATAAATTATTTTACCGCCCGTGCATCGCACGGGTACGAGTCTAGTTGAATTAATGTGCCAAATCCATAGTTTAATTTTTTTGTGTTCTTGAAATTACTGAACATGCATGATGTTTAGATAAAAGAAACAATAATGATATGAGGTGGTTAGGAAAATTGAGAAGGTAATTGTACTTCACTTACATTCTGTTTTTTTGACTATGAATCTATTTATCAATTACTTATTTTTTATCTTTGTTTTAATAGATTTCATATATGGGTGCAAATCCACAGTTTATGTTTTTTGTGTTCTTAAATTCTGAACAGGGATTATGTTCAAATAAAGGAAAATAATTATGATATGAGGGTTTGGAAGGGAATATGTACTTAACTTTCCTTTTATTCTGTTTTTTTTTACTATGAATTTATTTATCAATTACTATTCTTTTTTACACATTTATATATGACCTGTGTTTCAGTACATTTCAATACCTTGCGTTGATGTTGTGGGATAAGAATTGCATATCACTCTTTGGAAACCAAGCAGAAGATTTTTTGAAGGATACCGTAAGGATTTTTTTATTGCTAGCAGTTTTTTAACCAATTGAATTCCATGTACATAAATTTGAAATAAAAAAAATTCTTGAAGGTGATAAATTTGAAAAAAATAATAATTAGGGAGATGATATTGAAATTCCAAATGCGTTTTACTCCATCATTGATCAGCCACTTTTGCTTGAAGTTGAATTCGAACACTCAGGCGTGACTTCAAATGAAAATCCTTTACACTATGTTTGGTTCAAGGAATTTGAATGGGAAAAGAAAAGAAAATGAAGTGAAAAATATTTTTTCTTGTTTGGTTAGAGGGGAAAAGAAAGGAAAAGTAGAAGGAAAAGAAAATTAGAAGAAAAAATATACCAAGGGAAGGGAAAACCAAATTCCTTCCATTTTGGTGAGGAAAATGAGAGAAAATCATTTTCTTTACTTTTCCTTCCAAATTCCTTGTACCAAACATAGTGTTACTGTCCAGCAGATAATTTTTTATAAGACAATATTTGTCTGCTTCATATCTGATGGGCCTGTTTTGGAATAGCGTTAGAGATTAGCGTTAGCGTTTTGGATAAAATTTTAACGGTGCAGATTAATTTGAAAACACTAACGCTAAACGCTGCCCGTAGATAGCCTTTTGAAAACGCTAACGCTAATCTCTAACGCTATTCCCAAACAGGCCCGATATCTCTAACACACAGGTTTTACTTTACTTTAAATAATCAATATATTCTACTCCCTCCGTTCTTTAAAACCCGTCATCTTTCATTTTTTTTCCAATTCTCTAAAATACTTCCTTTTTATATTAAAAAACTACTTTTATCCATACTTTTTCATACCCTACCTATCACATCGTACTTTTTCACTAATAACCAAATATCACATTTTACTTTTATCCATCACATCAGGGGCAATTTCCTTAATTTGGCTAAAAGTCAAAATAGGAATTTTTTAAGGGAACGGAGGGAGTTATAAACTACTCCTTCCGTTCCATAAAACCTTTCTTTCGTTTTTTTCAATTCCTTAAAACACTTCCACTTTCTATTAAAAAACCATTTTTATCCTTACTTTTTCATACCCTATCTATCACATCATACTTTTTCACTAATAACCAAACAATCACATCTTATTTTATCCATCACATCAAGGGCAAAATTGAAAGGTCAACCAAAATTACACTTTTTTTTATTTTGGTCCAAAGTCAAAATAGGAATGATCTTAAAGAACGAAGGGAGTCTTAGGAATCTCTTAAGAGCATTCACAATGGCAAGACAATGCTCTTAAGAGAAAACCACAAAAGTCCATCATTGAACAAATTGACGAGTCCGCATGTAAGAGTTCCACTCAAGTGATGAACTTAAGAGGCATGGAAGTGATGTAAGCTCGAGTACTTCAAACGTTAAGCTTAGACCTGTGCAAACAAGGGTCGGCTCGTCTGGCCCGCCCAGCCCGTCCTTTAAAATCGGTGTATATGAACAATCTTTAATACCCACATGGGCAGGCTGGCCCAAGCCCGAATTGTATTTGGGCGGATCTGGAAGTTTTTTTAGTCCATCCGGGCCAACAGGCCCGCCCATATTCATTAAATACATTTACTTTATTATTAATTACCTATACAATATAAATTTTAAAATTTTCTTTAATTCGTGTATAATAGTTCATATCACTCACCCTCTTAAACAAAAATCAAGAGTTTTTTAATGAATCTGTATGATGGGTTTATTAATTATGTAACAATATTTCTATTATGTTTTCTATGTAAATGTGGCGAGTGGTAATTCTATTTTAAACATTTGAAAACGAGTTCAATATTTTCTTTTTGATTTTTTGCGTAAAAAAGATTTACTTGATGTTTTATTTGGGCCGGGCGTCCCGGCGGGCAGTTCGGCACGCTAAGGTGGGCGGGTATGGGTAAAGAGTTTAGCCCATCAAATTCGGGCCGGGCTAAGCCCGCCCATGCAAATGGGCTAATAATTTGTATCAAGCCCGGCCCGGATCCGGCCCGGATCCTTATTTGCACAGGTCTAGTTAAGCTGAAACGAGATCTCAACAAGGAATTTGAGGACACAGATGCTCACTTGAATAAGAAAGATTGAGAAAGATTGAATCATGCTTAGAGAGTGATGCTTAGAGAGTGTGAAGATTGAGAAAGATTGAATTATGCTTAGAGAGTGGCCAGCTATAGACATTTTAATGTTCTTATTTTATTCTGTTTTCTGTCTTTTTACCCCTGTTTAAGACTACTGCCTCTTAAGTAACTATTTCACTCATTTCCTTTAAAAATTATGATAAGTGTTGCATGCTTTTAATTTATTAGAGAAGTTAAGTATATTATATTAATATAACATCTAAGTTTTAAAATCTCCCAATTTTATATCTTTACCTATGAAGTAGGAAACTACTTATAAGCCTTCATTTGTTCTAATTTGTCTATTAGATGTGACAACAAAGACCAAATTTTAACTGATGTTATAGCACGCAATAGGTGATTTTTTTCAAATGTAGAGTGCCATCAAATTAAAAAGTGAAATTTGCATGAAATAGGACTAAAACATACTCCTTCCGTCCCAAAAAGTTTTTCTTGTTTTATTTTTTGCGCATCCCATAAAACACTTCTATCCCGCCTTGAATGCCAGAAAACTTTCAAAATAACTTCAACCCACAATAAAGAAGAAATGTTGTAAATTTTAGACATTTTGGATGTCGGTAGAAGTGTTTTATGAGATGCGTAAAAAATGAAACAGGAAAGACTTTTGGGGACGGAGGGAGTAAGTCATTTTCCAATGTAGGACTTAAATTTTTTTTTTTCTCTAAATAGGACTTAATAATGTCTAGTGGAAGGAATACTGTCCAATAATGATGGATATTTACTTGAATAATGACTAATTAATAATGACTAAAAGTCCTATATTGGAAAATAAAAACATATGGTTTTATATTGGAAAAGTCATTATGTTTTAAGTAAATTTCTCAATTAAAAACCACCAACATACCGATTTCATATTCCAAACTCACACAAAAAAGTATGTTGTAATTTATAATATCTCCTCATGACATACTTAAATGCACCGTTCTTCAAACCCAAGCTACCTTTAACGTAAAAAAACAAAATCAGGAAACAAAGAGGAAACAACACCTGAACACCCAACAAGTGCGACATTTTTGTACAGTGCCACTGACTTTATACATATTATGCAATCAGTATTGTGTAAGAAATCTGTAAATACTCACAACAAAATGTATCAAAGTTTTGGTTATGCCATTTTTTGTATATTCTCAAAAAACAAAAGCCCCCCCCCCCCCACACACACACAAATTAGACCTCTGGTTTTACTTAAAGGCAACATTAATCTTCATATATAATAAACTTTGAAAAGAAAATGGAATGCAAAAACACCTTTGAAAGCCACATCAAAACATTCTCAAAACAAAAAAGTAATCATTTAACATTCAAACCATTAATTGAAAAGCAATACCACACACAACCCTCCATCACTTATCCTTAAAAACTCAAATTAAACCATTTGATAAAGTAACTTTTTTTATAGAAAAGTCCAAAATACGTTCATAAAAAAATCATATATTAACATCAGACTTTAAAATTTTAAGCAAAGAAGAAATGAATTAATAAAAAAACAACCTGTTAAAGTACAATAAATCAAAACAAAATGCATTCCTCTTCAAACCCAAAACTATCTGTTACCTTAAAACAAAACAGAACACAAACAAAAGAGGAAATTAGACCAAAACCACCACAAGTGCTGCAACATTGTTCAATTCACTGCCACTGACACTCAATTCCCATTTTAAGAAATTATATCTGTGAAGAAAGTCCTTAAATACCTACATTCAGAATGTATATAAGTTTTGCTCATACCATTTGCGAACATTCTCAAAAAAACAAAAACTTTGCACAGTATAGTCCTTTGGTTTCACTTAACAACAAAATATTAATCTTCACACTTAAAAACTTTGAAAATAAAACTTGGATTTCAAAAACAGCTTAGAAAGTCACATCAAAACATTCTCAAAACAGAAATGTAATCTATCAAACATTTCAAAAGAGAACATTCTCAAAACAGAAATGTAATCAATTAAACATTTCAAATCAGTAAATTAAAAGCAAACACCATACACAAAAGAAAATTAAACCTTTAGAACTAAAACACATTGAGAAAATGGAGTGAACTTGAAATTAAAAGAAATGAAGTCATTCACATTTTTTACACTCATTGTCATTGACTTGCTATGCTATCTTTATTGGAATTCAAAAAAAAAGGGCAAGTTTTTTAAAGAGAAATGAAAAATGGCGGTTCCTTGGGTGCCTCTTCCAAAGTAAGGGTTTTAAAACCCTCCCCATGTGGCGCAATGAAAAAAGACATGTGGACACAATATTTCACATCTTTTAAAAACTTAAACTATTCTTGTTAATTTAATATTGGACCCAATCCAAAATTAATTTATTTTTCTTCCCTTCAGCGCCATCACACGTTAACGCCATCTTCGTTAATTGTTTTGCATCTCCATCTCCATCCAACCCAGCATCGTATTTTCCAGAGGACCGTCTCCATCGCCGCCGCCTTCGTTCAGAGTCGTTATCTCCATCCAGCACCATCGACGGATTCGGACCTTCAAATTTAACCATAGATCGGCTCAATCTCTTGTTTTATTTCTATGAGATTTTCTTCTATCAATTTTTTCATTGATTAAATGTCATTCTTATGAGACGTACGAGCATTATGTCCTGAAATCTCATTTTCTTGTTCCAAATATGTCTACTTCTCAAGTTTAGTTTGATTTCCATCATTTGTATTCTTTTAAAGATTAGTCTAACTTTGGATATATAAATAAAAAACTAGATATAAAAAATAACAAAAATGAGAAAAATAACTGAAATCTTATATTTAATATTTTATACTTATTTTTTTATATTTGATATTTTATACTTATTTTTTTATAAGATAAGAATAATATTTAAAAAAAGGAAAAAGAAATTTATGTAGAAATTTTTTTAAAAACTTAAATAATTATTTAAATAAATAAAAAACAAAAATTCACTAAAAATAATCCCAACTTTCATTTTGTTGTATTCTTTTAAAGATTCGTCTAACTTTGGATATAAATAAAAAATAGATATAAAATAACAAAAATGAGAACAATAACTGAAATCTTATATTTAATATTTTTATACTTATATTTTATATTTTATACTTATTTTTTTTATAAGATAAGAATAATGTTTAAAAAAAGGAAAAAGAAATTTATGTAGAAAGTTTTTTAAAAACTTAAATAAACATTTAAATAAATAAAAAACAAAAATTCACTAAAAATAATCTCAACTTTCATTTTGTTGCACAAAACAGGCCGTTCCGTTAACCCTCTGTTAACAAAATAATAATTCATGGTGTAAAATAAATTAATTTTAGATTGGGGCCAATATTAAATTAACAAGAATAATTTAAGTTTTTAAAAGAGGTGGAAATTTATGTCTACATGTCTCTTTCTTATTGTGCCACATGGGGAGGGTTTTAAAACCCTCGCTTTAGAAGAGGCCACGAAGGATTGGCCATGAAAAACAAACATTCCTCAATCAAAGAAAGCCATATCTTTTTAAAAGTAATTCACACAAATAAAAAATTCGTTTTTAGTCACCGACAATTATACGTTGTCATGTCTAGAGTAAGAAGTCATCCGGGTTTAAAGATTTTGATTACTAAGAATGAAGATAAACCAAATTATCTTACCACAAATGTTGTGTATAGAGAGGTTTTCCAAAATCTTTAAAAAATTGGTATTGTACCCAAATGTTTAGACCTTGTAATGATTAACAAACAAAACTGTTATTAAGTATATATCTCAAAATTGTTTATGTTATTATAAATATTAAAATCTAAATATTATTACATATGGAAACATATATGTCAACTATATTCAATATTATTCTACATAGCTTATATATTACATTTCTTCACATGATTTATTTTAAAATGAAAAATAATATTTAAATATTTAATTAACCAATAAAATCATAAGCACATAAGTTCAATGCCAAGCCAACTACTCCCATAGCAGTCATCCATAAACCGGTTATTGGCACAAATAACATAAAGAAATGTAACCAATGTCTATTTGAAAAAGCAGGCCCAAATATTTAGGACCAAAATCGGTTACTGGTGACCATTGAATAAGTTTCTTCCGATTAAGTTGGGTTTCTACATAGCTTATATATATACTAAATTTCTTCACATTATTTATTTTAAAATAAAAAATAATATTTAAATTTTTAATTTACCAAATTTTACAAATTTACATGATTCCGTGGAACGCATGGGTGAAATATTGGTGATTTTAGTGTCATCGATTTATTTTGGGTAATTAGATTTACTTTGATCGGACAAGAGTTTAAATAGACGTTGTCAAACGAGTTAGGAGGCGCGGAGTGCGTGCTCGTTCAACGATATTATAAATTTACTACGGGGGTCCGGGGCGGCAGCCCCCGGGATAGCGGGGTTATGGGGGCGGCAGCCCCCAGGTAGCGGGCTCCAAGGGGCAGAGCCCCTGGCCGGGGTCGACTTGGAAAGCTTGGAAATTTTTTTATTTCGGACGTTGTTTCTTTATGAAAATTCTTAAGATTTTTGTCATCGGAGTCCAAAACGGTAAAGGACTCGTACACAGTGGATAACGTCGAAATAGAGCCTAAAAACCGCAGGAGACTTTTCGTTCAAACTCGCGCCTTTCTTCTTCCTCATGCGAACGTACGTGTACGTCTACACGAACGTTCATGTCCGATCATAAGGATTTTCGACTCTGTAAAATAGAGTCTCGTGGTATGGGTTGAGTGACCGATTTTCAGTGCTTGTTCTTGATTAACGTCTTATCCGATTGAAGTATTTCGTATACCCCGAAATAACTTTGATCTGAAAGCGTTTCATACGCGATTCGTTATATTATCAAGTTCTTCAATACTAGTTCAATTCTAACAATAACTTGCAAATGTTTTATCAATATGTTATGTTGTGTAATTTGTTTGCTTTCAATTTAAATCATCCTCTTATATTTAAATATTAGTAATCAAATATTGACAATTTATCCTTCAAAAAAATGGATAATCCAAATATTATTGATAGTAACCTTCGGCGCGGTGACAAACCATTGAACACCAAAGTTGAATATGTCAAAGATGAGATCAGGTCGAGGGGAGCTATCAATTTTGGTTTGATGTAGAAAATGAAATGACGGGTTTTAATTTCCTGATGGGCCGGTGTACAATTTAGATGAAACACACACTTAAATGTTTGTCAAACAAAGTGGCTTGCATCTATCAAGGACCAATTTAATATCATGCCGTGTCAAACAGAGTAACTTGCATCTATGAAGTTTGAAGGAGAAATTTTCCATGCTTCTTTGTTTCTAAATAAACTTCACACTTTAATTAAGTTTCAGACATTAAAAAATATTTTTGTTGAACGATTTTTCCAACATATGAGTATAATGGTTTCTCTTTCTATCATCAATTTATTTTAAGATAGAATGCTCGTAGCTTGTGTGTTGGACCTATAGCACAAACGCGCATGAACCAGTGTCTGTCCCTCACGCCATGATTGGCGCACATGATTATATCAGTATTGAAAAATATGTGAAAAATAAAAAATTAGTGATTAAAATTTGTTCGAAAGAGAGTCATTTATGTTTTTTTATGCGGAGAATTTGCAGCGTATCATTTGACGCCGAAAACATCCAATCAAAAAGTGGTAGCGTGAAAATGTGAAATGGAAAAGACGGTGAAAGTATGGGTGAGTTAGTGAGTATAGTGGTGAGATGCGGATGTCGTATCTACGGGGATATCGTGATTGGTTAGGAGTCACAGCCATCGCACTTCAGCACTTTACTTACTCTTTAGCTTTTTTCATTTTTTGTTTCATTTCACACCCTTCACTTTTTGATTAGAGATTTTCGGTGTCAAACGACGCATTGAAAATTCTCTCGCATCAAAAAGTTTATTTGGAAACAGATGAAATAAGGAGTATGTTTTTAGGCCACCATTTCTCTCATGTGTTGGCGCTCTCACAGATCATTGAATAGAATCTCGAACTCCTTCCGTTCTACAATGTTTGTCACTTTATCCAAACTGAAACATATTTCAGTATTTTCAATTCAATTTATTTAAAGATTCGTAAAAAAATAAATAATAAATTTAAATATCTAAAAATAAAAATTATATTATTTTCATCATAGAGTATTTATTATATATTTTGACTTTTAGCAATTAAAAATGATAAAATTTAATCATTAATTAATTAAAGTCACTTATGCTGCACAATTCATATCAAACACATGCGTGTCAATTGTCAAACAAAGTGGCTTGCATCTATGAAGTATGAAGGACGAATTTACTACCCGTCTTTCTTCCCAAATAAACCTGACAATTTAATTTCCCGAATATTAAAAAAAGTGTTGAAAATATATGAAAAGCAAAAAACTAATAGTTAAAATTTATTTGAAAAAGGGAAAATCAATTATGCGTTAGAGTGTCATCCACATCAGATGTTCAAGACTAAAATAATTAGTATATAAGTTTTTTAGTTCAACTAACTAATCGATTGGATTCAATGTTTTAATGTGATTCAATTCAAGTCTCTTATTAGCCAATCCAGTTATTCTTACATCATCTTAAAATCTATCATTATGTTACATATTTATTTTTTCAAAGAAAGAGTGGAGAAACGTAAAACTTTAGAAAATTCAATACGGAGTAGTTTAGTTGGATAACTTGGATTGTGGTAGAGTCGTAAATTGACTAAGGCTCCGTTCCCTTCAACTTATTTTTTCTTATTCTTATTAGGATCAGATCAGATCAGATCAGATCAGACCAGATCAGATCAGATCAGACCAGATCAGATCAGATCGAATCACATTAGATCAGATCAGATCAGATCCAATCAGATCAGATCAGGACTTATTAAAATCAGATCCCATCAAGTATCATCATCATCATCATCATCATCATCATCATCATCATCATTATTATTATTATTATTATTATCATCATCATCATCATCATCATCATCATTATTATTGTTCTTAAAAATGAAAAAGAATAAACTTTAGAAATAGGTTAAATAGAAGAATGAGAAAGTAATCCTTAATTATTAGACGTCGGAAAAATTAGTTTTAAAATACATTGACAATGTCAATCTAATTCTACTTTTAAAATATATTTTTATTGCTACTTGTAATTTGAGTTTCTAAAGATTTGATATTTTATAAGGATGAGATATTTTAATAAAAATACTATCTCTTCTATATATTGATTATCTAAATTTAATTACTTTTTAATGCATATCTAAATTAAATATTTATTCTAATGTATATATGAAGTAATTATTAAAATATTAAATTAATATTCTAATTTCACAAAAAAATAATCATAAAATAAAAAATATTATTACATTATAATATGAATGATTATTCTAATATATCAATTAACTAATTTTGTTTTATTAAAAAATAATCATTAAATAAAAAATATTGATCAGATCAAATCAAATTATTGATTTGAAATTTTAAATTAAATCATAATTAATCAGATCAGATCAGACTAGATCAGATTAGATCAGATCCAATCAGATCAGATCAGATCCAAGCAGATCAGATCAGAACTTATTAAAATCAGATCAGATCAGAAAAAATAAGTTGAACAGAACGGAGCCTGAGTATATGTTTTTAGGCCACCATTACTCCCAACCGTTAGCGCCCTCGCACATTATTGAATTCAATCTCATAAGATAAGATGACATAAAGACAAACAATAATACTCCATCCGTCTCTTTTAACTTTTTTTGGTTAGCAGTTTAAACAATTATGAAAAAAATGTCGTGTTATGGTATAAAATCAATTTAAATCAGGTATTACTTCGTACTTTATATTTTTGTTATATTTATTTATATAAAATGAAGATATCAATAGTTAAAATAGTGTTTTGATGGCCGTAAAAAAATAAAGAAAAAAAATTATAGAAGAGAGGGAGTGTCAGTATCATATGATAAAGTATTAGTGTAGAAAAGGAATTAAAGGGCAATGATAGTTTCTGAATTATGTGAATTCGTATTTGTATTTTAACAATACATTCTTTGCAATAATTTAACAAAAAAATTAATATATATATAAAATCGAAACAAATTGAAGAACAATAAAAACAAGAAGTCAACAAAAATGAGAATTTAAAATATATGCACAACATTTTGTGAATTTTTAGAGTTTATTTGTGACTCTAACATTATTTCATTATTTTATTTTTCTGATTATGATTTATGATATGGGGTATACTTCAAAATGAAACACTAACCCACAAAACATACTCACTTCTTTCCAAATTAAATTTACAATTCAACTTTATGAAAATTTTTGTTTTTTAGAAAAATATTGAGAAATGATAATGTATAGAGAGTATTAGGTTTGAATCCATTTAGAAACACATTATGAAATACCAAAATAGGAGTATTGTGTCTTTTAAGACAAAAATAGGAGTATAATGGCAGTGTGGTGTAAGAATACGCATTGACAGTGTGATGGAAAAGCGATGATAGTGTAATATGTTAGTGTGATCATCAGTCAACCGTGGGTAATCTGCAACGGCAATCGGTGGTAGACGGTGACGAATGGAAGTGTGATGTTTAAAATGTGACAGTTACAATGTCATAATGTGGTGAGTGTGGTAGTGTACCAATAGCAGTGTGGACTCCAAAAATCGGACTAGATCAAATCAGACTAGATGAGATGTTCAAAAATCAGATTAGGTCAGGCGAACAGAATGCAAGCATAGAACTCCTATGTTGGTAAGATATATATTTAATATTTTACTCCTACTTTAATCTTCTTCCCAAATAATAAATGTATAAAATTAGTATTCTATGCATAGCTTAAAAGTGTGCCTTGCATGTACAAAAAATATCGTATATTTGGATGTACACTATACGAACTTTATTTTATATTATCTCCGTCTCAGAGTATATATATATATCATGTTTTGACTTTTAGGTGTCAAAATTGATAAATTTTGATCATTATTAAAATAAGATTTATATTTGATATTAATACAAGAATAATTTTATTACTCCAGAATAGATTTTTCTAGTACGGAGTAAAATTCTTTCGAAATATTTTTTAATCTTGGTTAATTGTAAAAGTCAAAACTGGACAAATATACTTTGACACGGAGCAAGTATTTGTTGAGTGAGGGAGGGAGTACAAAGTACAAACCACTATAAATTATCCTTACCGTAGCCACTACAAATTATATTATTCCTCAAAACATCTTCGCACAAAAACAACAATTCTCTTCTTCAATTAGCTCCAAAGAATAGAAAATATAATGGCTCCTTCAGTTCGTTCAGTTGCAGTTCCCATGCTCTTTGTGTTGTTCCTCGTTGCTACTGGTTAGCACGCCTTAGTAATTAGCTTCATCCTTAATTTAATTGTTACACGTGTTTTTTTAATCTTTAAACACCATACCATGTATGATATGTTAGACTATAACTCATTGATTTTTTTTTATTTTGGTACAGTAGTGATTGTAATAAGGACTGATTGTTTTTAAATTTAAAGACTAATACTCCATCCGTCCCAAAAAGATCGTTACGTTTCATTTCTTTGCGCATCACAAAAAGCAATGCTACTCACATCTAAAATTTCTAAAATTTACCATATTTACTCTTTATTATAAGATGAAATTGTTTTGAAAGTTTTTTTGGCATTTGAGACGATATAAAAATATTTTAAGGGATGCGCAAAGAAATGAAACGTAACGATCTTTTTGGGACGGAGGGAGTATATATATACGAGTAGGGTTTATTCTCTTCAACTAATCTGATTGGTTTTGATCTGATTCGATTAATTATTTTTTATCAGATTGTAGTTATATTTAAAAATTGTTTCAAATTTGATCTGAATCTAATAAATAAGAATAAGTGATAAATAAAAAAAATAAATTAAAGAGAATAGGTTCTATATCCATCATCGGAGTACAAATCAAAGCCATCAATAATTTATTTTATTATTGTAAAATTGTACTCCCTCCGTCCCATAAAACCTTTCTCCTTTCTTTTTTCATTCGTCCCAAAAAACACTTCTCATTTCTATTAAAAAGTCACTTTTACCCTTTACTTTTTCATACCTTACCTATCACATCATACCTTTTTACTAATATTATATCTTTTACCCATCACATCAAAGGACATTTTTGGAAATTCAATACCAAAAATACACTCCCCTCAAATCCCTCTCCAAAACCAAAACTCCAATGTTTTTCGGGACGGGGGAGTATTTAAAAGCGTTTTTATGCAGAAATGGGAAGCAGCGATGCGGCTCTGTGCGACAAGCTGAGCGCGGGTTTCAAGGGGTATTGTGGGCGTGACAGTGACTGCCACAAGCAATGCGTTCAATATGAGCACTTTTCGAACGGCGAATGCAAACCCACTGGGTCCGGCTTCTTCAAGAACTCCAAGTGCTTCTGCAAAAAGCCCTGCTAATTATGTATGTATGCCGACTTTAATTAATTTGCTTCATATATATGGAAATAAATAAATAAAGGGAAACACTTATGCACCCCATTTTTTGACACCTCGAAAAAATTTCACGTGACAATTGATGTTGTCAAGAATTTTATTTTTTCTTATTGATGTCAAAAAATGATGTGCGGGCACAAGGAATGATCCATGAATAAATATAGTAATGCTACAACTTCATGTTATATACATATACACTAGTCATGACACGCCCGTTGCGCGGAATCGAGTGTCCAGTTGTAAACTTGTGATTTGGTTCAATAATAAACTTTTGGGGTTTAAGGTTCAATTCGGTATGTGTTCGTTTATGTTTTGTATGTCTTGTAATCATAGATGGCATAAATTAATTATGTTGTGTGATAAATAAATAAATGAAAATATTGTGTCACTTTAATATAATAAGACTCTAATCTTTTTGTTGGAAAGGCTGAGTAGGTTGAATGTTAGAAAAACTAGAAAAGATTGGAAGAAACTGGAAAGAGTTGCAAAAAAAATGGAAAGAGTTGAAATAAACTAATGGTGTGTTTGGAAACTTGAATTTAGATTTCAATTCCAGATTTGATCCAAATTTCTTGTTTGGTAACTCAAAGAATTTGGATTTGGATTTGAACCAAATTCTTCGAATTCAGAAGTAACTCAACTACAAATCCACACCCCTCCCCATGTCATTTACAAATTTAAACTTAATTTTTATTTAATTTAAAACTTGTAATTAAAAAGTAATCTTCTCTTATATAATATCAATTTCGTACATATAAATCTGCTTCCGTTACTGTCTTTGCCGACTTCAAAATTTAAATTCTGGAATTGAAATTCTATGACTTTCCAAACAGCATTGTGAATTTGAAATTATAGAGTTTCAAATGTTGGAATTAAAATCTAAAATTTCAAATGAATTCTAGTTCGCAAACACTATCTAAAAGAATTAGAAGAAACGAGAAAGAGTTAGAAGAAATTTGAAGAAATTGAAAAACAAAAAGTTGAAAGAAACTGAAAAGAATTGGAGGAAAATGGAAAAAGTTGAATTTATGTTGAAAGAGTTGAAAAAAATATAAAATCTTAAAATATTTATTTAATTTAAAAAATGTATACTCTACTTTTTAAAATTGCAATCTCTTTTTATTTCCTTTTATGCTATATCCTAAAACATATTTGTAATTTTTTCATGACTCACTCTTTCTTTACTTTTTAAAATCAATATCAATCATATAGTTATAACGATGTCTCGACCAAACAAACATAATCTTAAATCGATCACATTTTATAGATGAAAATAATTACAAAAATGACCCCGGACTAACAATATTAATTTTGCATGAGAATTTACTAATGTAACATGATTTTATATTGTTTTACCTAGTTATCCAAAAATTTAGAATTAACCACTTCTATGAATTCTAATATCAAAATAATAGAGTTGTGTGTAATAATTCAAAACAACTTAGATTAAACTTGTTTAGCAAACGATCCACGAAGGCTGGATCCGAGAAGATAAATGAGAAGACTCTGGTCAAGGGTCACTGCTTACAAGGATTTATGTTGTATTTATTTCCAAAAGTTTCCTTTTTTTAAATTACAGAAAAATAACTATTTTAAAATACGGAAGGAAAGAGAAAAATGGCATAAAAATTGATGCAAATTTTTTTGACTATATTTAATTAGGGGTCAGTGTTTACAAGGGCTTGAGTTATTATGAAAAATTTACTATTCTAAAAAAATTGTGTATGAAACACTTACTATTCTAAAATAATGAGGAAAAAGAAAAAAGTGGAATGATAAATGGCACCAAGTCTTTCTCCTAAATACTTTCAATATTTTATTTTTCGTATGTCTCAAGAATATTAAAACATTTCTTTTTAAATTTTTTACTTTATAAAATTCAAATAAAGATTTTTTATGAAACAGATGTAGTTTTTAATATACATCCAACATATGTACATATAAAAAAATAAATAATATTAAATTAACACAACTATTTCTTCGAGTATTAAATTGATGTATGAATATTTATTGAAATTTTGTGGGGTGCAATAAAAATTACGAAATAAAAGCTATGCAAAGAAGTCAATCAGATAAGCTGCTGGAAAATTTGTTGTAACACCTTCTTCGTCACACGCACACACGCAGAATATAAAGTAAAAGCAGTAAACGGTGCACAAGAATTGTTTACACAGTTCGGATCAACTTTTCTACTTTAAGGAACATACGTTCGTGTAACATCTCTTCCACTATATCATCGTAACAATTATCAATCACAATAAACTCAACCTATGTATTAAATTAATCAACTTACGAATGACTTATGTTGACAGACTCTTGTTTATTTGCTTCAAACTCCTTGACTGGTTACACCTTTGGGTTTTCGTGGTAAGAACATGTTAGCAACCCAATCTCCAGAACGACAAGATCAACTTCTGGAACAACTTCAATGAACACACTCTTCCAAGTTCTCACAACATCTCTAAGGTTTGTGACAGATCAAACCGAGATTTAACAAAACTTCATGCAAGATATTATGATGATGGTGCGATCTTCAGGTCTACCAGGACATCTCTAAAACAGCCTCTCGCATCTCTCGTGTATAATAGGCTTACTTGAATTTTCTCACCAACCTGGTACGTAAAAAGGCGTCGAATATATATAGGGTAAGGCAAGCCCTATAAGAGTTTAATAAGGATTCCTTTACCCATTCGATTCTTCTTCCTCAAGAATAGTGAAACAATGTTTTTGAAGCTTCGTAGATGTGCCTAAATGCCAAGTAAGAATGATCTTCATGAAAACTTTCAAAAACACTTTAGCACTCTTTTTGGAAAATCGCCGCATGCTTGAACAAAAAAACTCTAGTTGAACCACGCATGCTTAAGGTGACATAGCACAATCTGCAGCAGGATGATGTTGTCAAAATGCTTTAGCTCTATTTAAAACACAAAAATGCCAACAAGACAACTTATAACTCTATTTATTTGTCAAAAAATTGCAACCAGGAGGTACTGTAACAACCCAAAGCGTGTAACCTGAATACATGGAGTAGCAGACTAAGTTGTCACTATATTGGAATCCAAACACAATAATTTTCGCCTTAAAAAAACACAATAATTTTCAAAAAAAAACATTTAATTCAAAACAATATTTAAAAATCCATCGAAGTAATATAAAACGGTGCGAAAGCGTAAGTAGTTAATTCAAAACACAACTTTGGGTTCTTGCCTGAAAATCTAATAAATTCAAACAGAAATATTAATGAAATCTATTCATCTGCCTGCTTCCACTCCATCTCATCCCTGCTGCTCTCCAAAATTATTTCCCTATTCATCATAACTCTTACCTACGTGTAGCAACTAAAATAAACTATACGCTCATCTTTCACGCAAACTGAGAGGTTCTAATAGTTGAAGTCACATATAGGATTATTTCAACATACATAATCACTTATTGCATTCCATGCAACAGATAATATCACATAACAACATCAAAGATATCAAAAAATCACACATTACATCTTCCTATATTATATACTCATATACTATTCTAGGCTACGACCATGGTTCTGATCAACATGGTACCTACGGTGTCGGCTGGGTGGAACCACCAATCCTACAGATCAAATCCCAGATTACATGTATGTACATATTTACCCAAATGCCACTCAACACTAAGTCCACAAGGCCCTACAACCTATTGACAACTTACAATCTCTATCTTAACAAGGTAATCTTAGAGTTCTTCTAAGTAACATATGTCATCAAATTACTTTACATAATCAGGTATATGCTAACAACAACCTTAGTTCACTATAATTGCTCAAGGCATATACAGATTGTATTTAAAATGCATCAAGAGAATAATAATAATTAGATAATCATCATATAATACAAATAGTAGTCTAGTGTCGGGTGTAAACACCTTTCACAGTTCCACATACTATCATGCAACATATAAGGTCTTAGAAGCAATTCGTGACATTTAACAGACCATTCAAAGAGATGGTTCAACAACACTATATGTAACACCCTACACGCAAGCTCGAATACGTGGACCAACGGATCGGGTTGTCACTAGATTGACATCCAAACAAATTAATTTTCAAAACAAGTTAATAAATTTAATTCAAAATAATATTTAAAACATCAATCGAAGTGAACAAAACAATGCAGAGCCTTAAGTACTTAATTCAAAACACAACTTTGGGTTCTTACCTGTCTCCTTATCCCTTCTACCCTCGAAGAATTTAATATTAATTAAACAAACTCCTTAGCTAGCATCCAACTGTCTCCTTATCCCTTCTACCCTCGAAGATTTTTTTCCTTAAGCATCACTCCTGTTATTGCTGCTAAGTGAGAAATATATAACGTTTAACTACACCCAGCATAAACGCCACACGCCCAACATTGCTGCTAAGTGAGAAATGTCTATCGTTCAACTAGGATATAGATGAACTCACTAGCTCAAAATTTCATACTATATCATGCAAACAAGTACAACATTAATAATATCACATAAAAATCATCAAATGAACTCATAAGTCTCAAATCATTTACCTAATTAATCCATATTATTTGCTCATAACTTATATTGTGGCTAAGGCAAACACGTCCTTATTCACAACCTTATCTTAGGATTTAGAGTCACTACTTACGGCCATGAATCAAGTCTACTTTAGTTAAGACATTACAATACCAAACGATTTTGCCAACAAAGGAGTTCTCCGTTGGGTGGGTGGTATCCCTTTCCCCTTCGAAACGGCAATTTTTGGATCCCGTACGTACGTTTTAGCCTGCAGCCATCAGATATCAGATTTGCAAGGCTGATTCTACTTATTGGCACTCACTTTCAAACTAGAACAGTCCTAGAGTTCCCCCGAGGTAGATTAACCCATCCTTTTACTTCTTCATTCTTAAACTCTACAAACTTCCCGAGATAATAAGCATATTCATCATATAAAACATCATTCAAGTAGTGGCCTAACATTGGGTGTAAAGACCCATGCTTACCATCATTCAACATATAAAGTCTTAGAATAAGGTTTTGATGGGAAAATAGGTTCGGTACTTGTCACGTACCTGTGTACCGGCACAGTACCTAGGTACCATCCACAGGGTACACGGTACTGGCTGGGGTAGCATCCACCAGTTCCGATTAGCCAGTAATGATAGCCAACGACCGTCTAGTGGTAGGACCTGCCATCCGTTCGATACCTAGATACCAAATGGTCGCATGTTCCGGCAGAATTGAAGAGCTTGTGGCAGTAGCACGATACCGGCTTGGCGGTACGACCTACCGCCTGAAGCGATAAGTTCTTATTCTTGCACTAGCTTGATTTTGAAGCAACAAACGACACCAACACTCATCCCATTCAACATCAATACATTCATAAATCGATTACTAACAATATCTAACACTATCATAATGGGAATTACACGTATTCATGCGTACTACCCAATTGACAAACCCATTCTCCCAAACAATTATAGAATTCCACATAATCAATCATGCGAGATTACGAACGTGAATTTCAAATTATATAAATAATATAGCGTTAGATGTTCACGCACTCACCTTTATAGTTTGAAGAAGAAATCGAAATAAATATACGATTTGAACAACAGAGAAGACAATGAAAACGAGTTGTTTCCCGGTTACCACGAATGATGGCTGACCTTTCCGTCTGGTGGCGTGCACAATGATGGTCAGTGGCGGCGGCCTGAGCTTTGTCGATTCCAACCTCTAACGTCAAATCCTTGACAATACTTCTTAAATATTTTCTCCTTTGTTCTTCTTCCCTTTCCCTGTGCGTGCGTGCATATGAAAATATTAAAAGGATGGGTTTGGGTTTCATAATTTTATTATGGGTACGAGTAGGATTTAGGAAGTTTAATTTTCTTCATTTATTATATTCAAAAATCAATGCTTTTATGGGTACGAGTAGGATTTAGGAAGTTTAATTTTCTTCATTTATTATATTCAAAAATCAATGCTTTTAATTATTGAACTACAATATTCATTTTGCACATAACTTATTATATAAAGATCCAATCTTAACAAGTTATATATCGTTAGTCACCTTTTTATGATATCTACCAAATGAGTCCAATTTTAAATAAAAACATTAACCTTACGAAATATTTACATTTCCGAGCCAAAAAGATATTATTTAAACTTTATACTATATCCGTCCCAGAGTATTCGTCCTATTTGACTTTTTTGAGTCAAACAGGATGAACTTTGAGCCTTAATTAAGTAAAAATTATAATGTATATTAATATACTTTAGAACTTTCAAAATTGTATTCTTTATATTAATACGTAATACAATTTGATAGTAATTGATGATTTAAGTTTGTCTAGTTTTATACGAAAAAGTCAAATTGGACAAATACTTTAGAACGGATGGAGTAGTTATTTTTATCAAAATAATGGCTAACTACTAAGCTGGTTTTTGGGGAGTTATATTTCTATCATCCGTAAAATAATTTTGTCCCTAAAATTCCTAAATCTAATAACTACACATAAACACATGTACACATAACTTACAAAGATAAGCACACAGAGGAGCAGTCATACAAATCAACTAATCGCCATTAAGTTAAATCGTTAAATGTACCATTGAAAGTGTCATTAGCTTAAGGGTCCTCATGTCTTATCATTGCATAAGTGCGCGCTCAAGCTCATCCTTGTGACTGGTTTAGATTCCTTTACTGAGTCGTTTTGATGGTCGTGCGTTGACTTTGCACTTGTTGAGGCACGTTCGCTTGGGTAAACCCAAACAAAGCCCTTGGGTAAACCAACACTCCCCAGGGTGATTCCTCTTACAAAGATTACACGTAGGGTGTCTCGATGGCTTTGACCTACTAATTGGCGCCGCCGGTTGAGTCAGAGATTGTTGGACTTGCATTGACTTTCCTTTCTTAGCATAAAAGGCATCATTTTACTGTCCTACTGGTCTCTTCACATTAGGCACGACACTTTTTGTTGGGCGCATACTAGGCCACACTTCCTTGGTCTTCAAGCCATCTTTATAATCAACTAGATCCTCCTCTTATTTGGTAATCAGGTCATAAGAGACGTTGAAATCTGTAGTGGTTATGACACACGTATCGCCTATGATCTGGTCGAAGCTTTTTCCGGAACTCTTCGATACGATCCTCTATGGTCGATACTAACGCAAGGGCAAATTGAGCTAGGTGATCAAACTTTTGTCGCAGCTCTAGAGGTGACAAATCTCCTTGTTTCAGCCTCGCAAACTCAGTACGTTTCTCCTAACGGAAGCAGGCTAGAATGTATTCTTTATTAAAAGCCCAATTAATAAACTCCCACGTCTATGGCTTAGGTGCAATCTCATTGGTTCGTTTCCACCATTCATATGCTCCTTGGCGAAGTAGATGGAATCCGAGATTAGGGCGATCCGAATTTTGAATAGTCATATTCCTTAGTACCCTTTCTGTCTGCTCAATCTAGTCTAATGTGGTTTGGGGATCAGAGATCTTGTCCCCAAGGAACTATTCACCACCATTGTCTTTTAGTGTCTTTAGCATTATTTGCCTAAGAGGCGGTGGAGGTGGTTGGAACATTGGCGCTTGCGCAATTTGTTGCAAGAAATTTGCCAGAAATGCAGACATAATAGGGTCTGGTTGGGCCTCCACGTTCTGGTTCATGTTCTGAGTCTTGTTTCGGTTGTTAGAAGCTTCATTCATTCTAGGTCAAGCTTTCCTAATCAAATACTAACACATAACTAACAAATAATGACATCTAGTTATCTTCATGGGTAGAGAAGTTGTGCGTGACGTGGATGCAGCTGCTAAAGTACATTTTTACACAATCATGTTTTTCATTTTTTTGAAGTTCTTTCTTTTGAAAAGGTACGAAGACTGATTCTAAAACCACATTTTCAGATACCAAAATGTAACATCACAACCCGCGTAGCCCGAATACGTAGACCAACGAATCACGTTGTCACTAAATTGACACCCAAGCACAATAATTTTCAAAGCAATTTAAAACTTTTAATTCAAAATAAAATTTAAAACATCTATCGGAGTGAAAAAAAAGGTGCAGAAGCTTAGGTACATAATTCAAAACACAAATTTGGGTTCTTTCCCGAAAGCATAATAAATTTAAATATAATATTAATTAAACAAACTCCTTAGCTGGCATCCATCTGTCTCCTTATCCTTGTTGCCTTCAAGACTGTTTTCCTTAAGCATCACTCATGTTACCTACGTGTAGAAAGAGAACAAACGCCACACGCTCAACATTGCTGCTAAGCGAGAAATATCTATGAACTCATTAGCTCATAATTTCATACAATATCATGCACACAAGTACAAGATTAATAATATTGTAGGATCATTTTTCTAGAACTTCCCAGTGGGTCACCCATCCTGAGACTACTCCCGTTCCAGCACGCTTAACTACAGAGTTCTGAAGTTAAAGAGGTGCCAAATGCTTCCTAAAATCAATTGGTGATAGGGAGGAACACTTTGTATTTAACTACATCTCTCTGTAGTCCCAAGCCGAGGTAGATTCCTATAGGGCACCCCCTATAGTTCACTACGGCAGTGCGGAGCCACACTACTGAGCGGTGGATGGACAGGAGGGGCTTCACAAGATACACAACTCGTGTACCTCGTCAGGTTGGGCTGTCAGTACCTGATACCGTGGCTAGCACAGTAGCGAATCCCTAAGGGTGATCGATGGTCCCCATAAGACCAACAATCTCCCCCCAGCGACACCAGATACCAAAATATAACATCACAACCCGCGTAGCCCGAATACGTAGACCAACGGATCACGTTGTCACTAAATTGACACCCAAGCACAATAATTTTCAAAGCAATTTAAAACTTTTAATTCAAAATAAAATTTAAAACATCTATCGGAGTGAAAAAAATGGTGCAGAAGCTTAGGTAGAAAGAGAACAATTGGTGATAGGGAGGAACACTTTGTATTTAACTACATCTCTCTGTAGTCCCAAGCCGAGGTAGATTCCTATAGGGCACCCCCTATAGTTCACTACGGCAGTGCGGAGCCACACTACTGAGCGGTGGATGGACAGGAGGGGCTTCACAAGATACACAACTCGTGTACCTCGTCAGGTTGGGCTGTCAGTACCTGATACCGTGGCTAGCACAGTAGCGAATCCCTAAGGGTGATCGATGGTCCCCATAAGACCAACAATCTCCCCCCAGCGACACCAGATACCAAAATATAACATCACAACCCGCGTAGCCCGAATACGTAGACCAACGGATCACGTTGTCACTAAATTGACACCCAAGCACAATAATTTTCAAAGCAATTTAAAACTTTTAATTCAAAATAAAATTTAAAACATCTATCGGAGTGAAAAAAATGGTGCAGAAGCTTAGGTACTTAATTCAAAACACAAATTTGGGTTCTTTCCCGAAAGCATAATAAATTTAAATATAATATTAATTAAACAAACTCCTTAGCTGGCATCCATCTGTCTCCTTATCCTTGTTGCCTTCAAGACTGTTTTCCTTAAGCATCACTCATGTTACCTACGTGTAGAAAGAGAACAAATGCCACACGCTCAACATTGCTGCTAAGCGAGAAATATCTATGAACTCATTAGCTCATAATTTCATACAATATCATGCACACAAGTACAAGATTAATAATATTGTAGGATCATTTTTCTAGAACTTCCCAGTGGGTCACCCATCCTGAGACTACTCCCGTTCCAGCACGCTTAACTACAGAGTTCTGAAGTTAAAGAGGTGCCAAATGCTTCCTAAAATCAATTGGTGATAGGGAGGAACACTTTGTATTTAACTACATCTCTCTATAGTCCCAAGCCGAGGTAGATTCCTATAGGGCACCCCCTATAGTTCACTACGGCAGTGCGGAGCCACACTACTGAGCGGTGGATGGACAGGAGGAGCTTCACAAGATACACAACTCGTGTACCTCGTCAGGTTGGGCTGTCAGTACCTGATACCGTGGCTAGCACAGTAGCGAATCCCTAAGGGTGATCGATGGTCCCCATAAGACCAACAATCTCCCCCCAGCGACACCAGATACCAAAATATAACATCACAACCCGCGTAGCCCGAATACGTAGACCAACAGATCACGTTGTCACTAAATTGACACCCAAGCACAATAATTTTCAAAGCAATTTAAAACTTTTAATTCAAAATAAAATTTAAAACATCTATCGGAGTGAACAAAATGGTGCAGAAGCTTAGGTACTTAATTCAAAACACAAATTTGGGTTCTTTCCCGAAAGCATAATAAATTTAAATATAATATTAATTAAACAAACTCCTTAGCTGGCATCCATCTGTCTCCTTATCCTTGTTGCCCTCAAGACTGTTTTCCTTAAGCATCACTCATGTTACCTACGTATAGAAAGAGAACAAACGTCACACGCTCAACATTGCTACTAAGTGAGAAATATCTATGAACTCACTAGCTCATAATTTCATACAATATCATGCACACAAGTACAAGATTAATAATATTGTAGAATCATTACAAGATTAATAATATTGTAGGATCATTTTTCTAGAACTTCCCAGTGGGTCACCCATCCTGATACTACTCCCGTTCCAGCACGCTTAACTACAGAGTTCTAAAGTTAAAGAGGTGTCAAATGCTTTCTAAAACCAATTGGTGATAGGGAGGTGGACACTTTGTATTTAACCACATCTCTCTGTAGTCCTAAGCCGAGGTAGATTCCTATAGGGCACCCCTTATAGAACACTAAGGGGCTCTCAGTATCCGATACCGTGACTAGCACAGTAGCGAATCCCTAAGGGTGATCGATGGTCCCCCATAAGACCAACAATCTCCCCCCCAGCGACACCTGGGGGATTCGAGCTTGCTTCCTCGCTCCGATACCACTTGTAGGACCGTTTTTCTAGAACTTCCTAGTGGGTCACCCATCCTGAGACTACTCCCGTTCCAGCACGCTTAACTACAGAGTTCTGAAGTTAAAGAGGTCCCAAATGCTTCCTAAAACCAATTGGTGATAGGGAGGTGGACACTTTGTATTTAACCACATCTCTCTGTAGCCCCAAGCCGAGGTAGATTCCTATAGAGCACCCCCTATAGTTCACTACGGCAGTGTGGAGCCCCACTACTGAGCGGTGGATGGACAGGAGGGGCTTCACAAGATACACGACTCGTGTACCTCGTCAGGTTGGGCTTTCAGTACCTGATACCGTGACTAGCACAGTAGCGAATCCTTAAGGGTGATCGATGGTCCCCCATAAGACCAACAAATATCACATAAAAATCATCAAATGAACTCACAAGTCGCAAACCATTATCCAAGTTCATCCTTATTAGTTGCTAATAACTTATATTCTGGGCTAAGGCTAACACATCCCTATTCACAACCTTATCTTAGGACCTAGAGTCACTACCTACGGTCATGACTCAAGTCTGATTTAGTTAACACATTACAATACAACACGAGTTTGCCAACAAAGTAGTTTTACGCTAGGTGGGTGGTATCCATGTCCCCTCATAACGACAATTTGTGGATCTTGTACGTACGTTTTAACCTGCAACCATCAGATATTAGATCCGCAAGGCCAATTCTACTTATTGGCACTTACTCTTACACTAGAATAGTAGATTAACTCATCCTTTTACATCTTCATTTTTAAACACTACAACCTTCCCCAGATAATAAACATATTCAACATATAAAATTATATTTAATAAAAAAGAAAATTAAATTAAAAACATTACATTAATAAAAAAATTAAAGCAAACTATATTTGGACTTGATCTTGTTTTGTCTTCTCTCGTAATACATACATTTGAAAACTCATTAACGTATCGAAAAATGTCAGATTATTCGCGTACGTTCGGTAAATCCACATCGCGTACTCGTTGGCTCAAGATCAGATGGGGGAACAGAGGAACCAAAAGGATACATGATAAAAATTAAAAATAATAGAAAAATATAAGGATTTTGAGAAAGAATAGAGAATTGTATGAGACAATGTGTTGTGTGTGTATTCTTAAAATATGAGAGGCTATTTATAGTTGAAGTTAATTTTTTAAATACTCCCTCAGTCTACAAATAATCTTCCCAGTTTGACTGGGCAGAGATGTTAAGAAAACATAAAATTTGTTTTGACTTTCCTAAAATGCCCCTACATATCCTTTTCTCTTCTCCCGTCTTCCGCAGGCCAAGATAGCAAGCTACTGTGTGGCACAAGTAAATAGAAATCTAGATCTGGTTGAAGATCTAATTAAAGATCGACACAAACAAAAAATCAAAACAAATAAAAATAATTTTTCCCAAGTATTTCATTACTTAATCAGTGTGCTCATTCCAACTCCATCTCCCACGCAGACAAAACTTCTATTATCTCCTCCATTACCATCGGGATAGTTGCACGATGGTAATGCCATGAGAATGCCCATCACCGATGACCTCTATAACAGATCTTGATCGAAGTCCTTAAATCTTATGGAAAGTTGTAATCGCTCAAGGGGTGCTGTTTTGACGGAGATCGATGCATCCAATCAGATCCACCAAAGATCACACTCTAGTCAGATTTACGATGGAACCACTTCGATCTAGTATGAGGCAGGAAGAAAATGACTAGAGAAGAAGAAGAAAAGAAAAAAAAGTATCGGAGCATTTAGGGCTAAAGAAGACGAACGTCGGAGAAGAAAAGAAAATGAGAATAAGCAGAAAGAAGAAGTATGAGTGACGGGTTGAGGCTCTGAGAAGGAGAAGATGAAGGGTTCTACGCTTGGATATGGCAAGGGAAAACAAAAGTTTTGGTGTCCAAACGTAGATTCACTCAAGACCTTTTATGATTATTATAAGTTATTGTTAAAGAATATACCTTTCTTGGCGAGCAAGCAACGATGTGTGTAGGTTGATGGATTGGTCCAAGGGCTAGCCACAAAAGTATATGATCTCCAGTTGAGACACACGAACAATGAAGAGTGTTCTAGAGAAAATTATGCTAGTAATTTTTCTCTAGAATATATTTCTAAAATATAAAATATATGGTGTAAAGTATTAAGAGAACAAAACAAATTTTGTCTCTTAAAATAGAGAGAGAAGGCCGAATATCTAATGATCTTAAAAGGGGTGGGATGATCTCCTATTTATAAGGAGCATAATCCCATTCCTATTCCTAATGGGAATATACCTTTTAATTTTTAGGAAAGAAATCAAATCTCATTCCTATTTTACTTAGGGAATTTCGAATCCCACTTTAAGGAAGATTCCAATTTATTTTGTCAACTTTAATTATCATATAATTAATACAAAATAAATAATATAACATTTATTATATATATACATATATGTACGATACACACACACACACACACACACAAATATGCGAAACATATATATATATACATATATATTTACGCATATATATATATATATATATATATATATATATATATATATATATATATATATATATTATATATATATATATATATATATATATATATATATATATATATATATATATATATATATATATATATATATATATATATATATATCCACACCAAGGAGGGTATCATCCAACAGTGTTTTAAACATATTCAAGCATGGTGCTGGGCTTCACGACGCAAAAAATGGCTGATCCATGATAACACCTTCAGGGGTTGGGGTTTAGATTTATTTTGGATTAATGGTAGCAAGCTTTTGAATGTGGTGTAGTTAGGCCTTTTTTCCCCTCTTTCTTGTACTTCCTCCTTTTCTCTCCTTTTAATAAAGCCTCTTTAAAATATATATATATATATATATATATATATATATATATATATATACATATATATATATATATATAATTATGTTATGTTTTGTTCCTTAAAAATATTTGACAAACTTAATTATCATATAATTAAAATGTCCAAATATTAAATATATATAAATATATATTTCGCGCCTCAATAATAATAATAATAAAATAATAAACAATTTTATTATTCATATATATCCAAATATATATTTATTATAATTAATTATATTTGACATTAATTATCACATAATTAAAATGTCCAAGTATAAATATTTATTTATATATGTTTGTGTATCTAATCATATTGTCACACAATGTAATATACACAATATATATATATATATATATATATATATATATATATATATATATATATATATATATATATATATATATATATATATATATATATAAGGTGCAACTTTACTCCACTTAAATATTTTACACTTTCATATGTTCTATGTGTGTGACCCTATTCTAGGTATCTATAAAATTTGTCATAGTATTGAATACTACAAGCGATAAGCGGTATCTAGCAACACATTATCACCCCCAAATTATAGATTAAAACTCTTGGAACAATTCCTTCAGCGACACATCCTATTTGTATAACTCTTATCCCTTTATCACTAATATCTTGTTTTAACACAAGGTATGGGGTGTGTCACCTTGCTATAGTTAAATCGATGGTTTACTAATTCTTTGATTAACTTGTGGGATTTAGATAACATATTTATTTGGGCATGGTCATGCACTTCCTAAGTCAAATCAATAAGTGGGCCCTAAAATGTTATACTTTATTAAAGAAGGGATAAATTCTATCTACGTCATTCACATCTTCACTTAAGTTTCATTGCAAACCCAAAACATAATTATACATCCACCAATATTTTAGATGGCATAAACTATGCTTCAAAATATGCAACTCAACTTATCAAAGATCGTAATGATTTCAAGTCGAAGGATAGTTATACTAATGGTCGCATGATAATAATATTAACACTATAACTTAAACCCATATATTATTCTCATAGAGGGTCAATCCAACAATATATCCAATATGTTTGCATACGTATAGATTCAGATAACACTTTATCTATAGCCTATGAGACGTAGCTATCTCATCTCATACGTATTAGTCTTGATATATTATGATGTCCCTATTGTCATAATATTTGACTAAGGATATTTTAGACGTAGCCTATATCTTTGTAATAGCCTCATAATCAGAACGTTGTAGTTCTCATCTATGTTAATAGAGGGCCTACTCTATGGACTAAAGCTATGTTTAAATCACACGAGACGACTTAAACAATCTTTAGGGCCTATTTTTCTTGATATATTATGGATATGGAATCATAAGCTGGCCTCTAGGGCTCACTTATATTCAACAGAAGAAAGTTTATGGTGTAGATGTGATTGGGAAGTGTTTGAGTGAAAGAAAAAAAATTAGTTGTTGAGGGTAATTAGGACATTTGACATTAAAACATTTACCAAAAAGGAAACAGAAAGTTTATTTGTGGACGGATGAAAAAGAAAAGTGGGAAGTTTATTTGTGGACGAATGGAGTATTTGATAATGGTCAAATTCTAGACCGTTGGGGGGAAGGGGCAGCAATGGGTTTCCTCGATTCTGTTGTGTTAAACATTTAACGCAAGAACGATAACGTCCAAGAAATACACGCTAGAGGGCGGTGTTTAACGGCCCCAAGGCGTTAAAAGCACAAAATGCCCCAGATGTGATAACCATTTCTGGTGGCCTAATATAGATCCACCCGGCATAACATATGTTGAGAAAATATGAAAATGTTACAGAAAGAATGACTAAAGTAAAACATTAAAAATATACTAAAATTAGGGGCGAGCAAGTACCGAACAGATACCGAAATTTCCGGAAAAAACCGAGAATACCGAACCGAAAAAGTACCGAGAAGGAACCGTACCGAACCGAACCGAATGGTCGGTACGGTATTCGGGAACGGTACGAGGTGACGTCCCATACTAATATTTTTATATATTCCTTCACTAAATTATAAATTTTTTAAAAAAAAATTGGTTCAAGTTTTATTAAGTGTAAATTATACTTTTATTTGAGTTTTAATTATTGTGTATGAGCATAAAAGTATTCACAAAGATTCAAAATACTCCTTTGTTGTCATTCATTTTTTAGTTTGTGAAATATAAACTAAGTTTTTGATACGCATCTCTTGCATTTAAATATTCATTTTTTTTATTTTTCATGTTTTTTTTTATTTAAATTCACTTTTAATTTTCAAAAATAAATGGGTATTTTTAAATTTTAACGTGTAAAGTATGTATGTATTATCATCCCGATTTGTACCAAAACCGACACCGAACCATCTTGAACCATACCGAACCGATATTTCGGGATCGGGATCGGTACGGAATAAAATCACATACCGAACCGAAATATTTGGTACGGTATCAGTACGAGTTAAATACCGTACCATTCCGTACCATGCTCACCCCTAAGTAAAATAAAAGTTCAATGTTTTAATTTTCGAAATAGAAGTAAGCATAAGTTGTGCGTATGCAATCTCTCAAAGTCTTACTTTTTGTGAGATTTTACCTAATTTGTAATTGTTGTTCTTTCTTTTTTGAATAGAAAAAAAGCCGCTCAATTTGTTTTTTCTTTTAAATAGATCTTTTATTGTTCAATATTTTGTCAGGGTCTTTTCACTACTTTTTTTAAATATAAGTCAAAGAGAACCAATTAATTTTAAAAAAGTGAAAAAGAATACTCAGTATTTAGGATAGATTAAAAAGAAAGGAAACAATGTTTATTATGATACAACAATTTTCTTTTGAAGTGTAGCTAGAATAGCATTTTGGGAGTGAGCTTAGATAAAAAAATGGAGTGTGGATAATTTAGGGGTGAGCATGGTACGGTATGGTACGGTATCTAGCTCGTACCGATACTGTACCAAATATTTCGGTTCGGTATGGGATTTTACTATGTACCGATCCCGATCCTGAAATATCGGTTCGGTATGGTTCGGATCGGTTCGGTATCGGTTTCGGTACAAATCGGGATGAATATACATACCTACTTTACACCTTAAATTTTAACAATGCCCCTTTATTTTTGAAAATTGAAAGTGAATTTAAATAAAAAAACATAAAAAATTAAAAAAAATGTATTTAAATGCAAGAGATGCGTATCAAAACTTAGTTTATATTTCACAAACTAAAAAAATTAACGATAACAAAGAAGTATTTCGAATCTTTGTGAATACTTTTATGTTCATATAAAAAAATTAAAACTCAAATAAAAGTATAATTTACACATAATAGAACTTGAACCAATTTTTTTAAAAACAATTATTACTCCCTCCGTCCCTATTTATTTACAACACTTTGACTTGCACACACTTTTAGGAAGTAGATAAAAAACAAATTTTTTCCAACTATACCCCCCACCCACCCGTCCCAAAGAAAAAGCAAGCCAAAAAAAGGGAGAGAGAGGGAGTATTTAATTAAAGTAAACATCACATCAATGTCATAATTTTACAACTAGGCCACAAATTTTACACATCATCACCATACACACCACACACTTCACTTCCATTGAAAATTAAAGAGGGAAAAGAACCAAAAATAAACATTGTTTCCCTCCAATTTTTCCCTAAGTACACCCTCTTCAATGACCATATAAATGGGTTGTGTGCATTGAAGAAGACTATTTAATTCTAACCAAAAATGGATTACATATGTTCAAACCCATCTTCATCCACACTTCATGTATTTGACCTCAATCTCCCCCCTGCGACTGCCCATGACTTTGATCTCAACGAAGATCCGGCGCCGGCTTGACATGGAGACGATTCTTCTTTTGATGCCACAGTTCCTACCCTTAGCATCCGAGCTACTGCTTCATTCAGAGAGATGAGACGTTTAGCCGAGGGTGTTTCCCTACCAACACCTCTGACAAATACATCGACTTCTCATGGAGTGCATACCGGGCATCCCGATGAACCTGTACATGAAAATGAAGAGGAACAACAAGAGAACAACAGGAGGCGACTATCTGATAATGAAAAGAAGTGCATAGTTGAAATGCTAATGGGAAAAGCCAAAGAATACTGTAAACTTCAGAGGGGGGTCATTAAAGAAGTAGCTACGAAGTTCAACACTAACAGATGGGCCGTTCACACCTTATGGACCAAAGGAAAACAACAATTTAATGTAGGCTTACCCATTAATGTGCAACCAGAAATGAGGGGGCGTGTGGGCAGGAAAAGAGTCACATGTGATTTAGGAAAACTGGTTGAAGTTCCTTTTCATAAAAGGAAAAACATTCGTGCAGTTGCATACCAACTAAACGTATAAAAAAGCACAGTGCACATGCTACTGAAAGAAAAGCAGATTCGACGTCACACGAATGCAATCAAGCCATTGCTGACAGACAGTGGTAAGCTTAAAAGACTATGTTTCTGTTTAGATCATATCATGCCCCAAACAATACCTATGAACCCAACAATTCATCACTTTTATGACTATGTTCACATAGATGAGAAGTGGTTCCAACAATCACAAGAGACAAGTACTTTTTACACACTCCCCAATGAAGAAGATCCATACATATCAGCTCAATCTAAAAAATTTATACCCAAAATTATGTTCCTAACAGTGGTGGGTAGACCAATGTTGGAGGGTACTGGTGAAAACATTTGGGATGGGAAAATGGGTATTTTCCTCTTCACATTTCAGGAAGAGCAAAGAGGAGTACTAAAAATAGGCCTGCAGGTACTTTAGAAACAAAGCCAGTTCCAATTGTGAACAGAGATGTGATGAAGAAAATGATGCTGAATGAGGTCATACCTGCCATTAAGGCCAAATGGCCTGAGGCCAAGGCTAAGCGTGTAACGCCACAAAATATGGTCTAAAATTTATTATAAAACAAAAGTAGTTTTTGTCCATTAAGGAATATTTATACGTTTGACCAAAAATAAATGGATTTTCAAAATAATGACTTTTTGTTAAAAACTTATTTTTATGGATATGTCTCAAAGAGATGAATCCAACGGTACATTTTATGAACCAATCTGATGTATAGATTTCAAGCTATGACGATTTTAAATATTAAAATTTGTAACTTTGACCCATAAAATAAACTCAATTCAAAAGAGATTTCATAAGATTAGAAATCTTAATTTTTGACACTTGACAACACCATATTTATCATTTGGATTAAATTCATATATTTTTATATCATTTATATTTTTAAATTAATTTATGACTGAGACAGACCCGAATACAGAAAAAAATAAAAGTTCTTAGAAAAATATTTTGATTACGTCAAAATTCTAGTTTTGACAGTCTGACTCCAAAAACATAATCCGTTTTCAATTCGGAGTAGTTTGGGCGAAAAAGCGTGTACCGTTTTACTCAGTTTATCAGTTACGGAGTAAGAAAATATTTTAAAATCTCTACTCAATCACGTATTCAGCCCATGATCTCCACTAGCCATCTCAATCTTCACAAAGTCACCCCAAATATCCTATCCTACACTAAAAATCAAAAGAAAAATATAATAAACAAAGAAAAGCTATACTATATCACCATCATCATCATCTCTTATCATCCAGACACACAACACTCCTCTCTCCTCCCATTCTCTCTCTGTCGGCCAAGCATCAAGAAAGGGGAAAGAAAGTTTTATCTCCATTGTTGTGCCAAGGAAGGAGAAGCAAGCAAGAAACCATCCAAAGTTTCCAAATGTTTAGCTCAAAAACACACCAACCACTTTGAGGTAAAAACTGAAATTTTCCATCCATTATCTCGAAATATTTTCTGAGCAAAGGTTGTAGCCCCGGACGATACGAATCCAGCCCAAAAAACGGCTCGCGATTTCGTTAGGTAACGAAGGAGATATGGCCAAAATACTGAGACTGCGCCAGTGGTGGCGAGCTCCTCGGGTTGGCCATGTTTCTTCACCATATCCATGTTGTTTCGTTCCAAACACTTACCATAAACTCTCTAACGATTATTAGAAACGTTCGGAAGGTATCGTAGAGAAGGTTTGGTGTTAAAATATTGAAGTCAATGAGTTAATCATCGAAATCGTTGTTCATCGACATATCCGAAATCCTGGACAGCAACTATCCTTTGACTTCAGGTCCGATTTACGCTATCTTACATCTGTTAACTCGAAATACTTTCTATACAAAAGTTATAGCCTTACATCTTAGGAATCCACAGAATCAAACGGTTTGCAATTCCGTGAAGAAACGATGGAGATATTTCCAAAATACGGCAGGCTGTCCAATTGTGACGGAAATGACAAAGTTGGTGAACTTCGATGTTGTTTCCACTCCCGCTCATCCGTAAGGTTTTTGCCGATAATTTCCAGGTCTGTACCCTTGCGTTAGACTTGTCGAATTATTCATCACATACATACATGAACATATATATTAATCCATAGGTTGAAATCATTCCAAAATATATATGTGAAGCATATATATGTCATCTATGTGTTAAGACCAAAATACACCAAATTCATAAAGTTAATATATATACATAAGTATATATAAACATTTGAAATCAACCCAACAACATGTATATGTTAATCAAAGGTGTTTAAAAGACTTAAATAAGTATTTTGAACACTCAAAATATCAAGAGAAAGATTCACAGACCCAAACGGTCGACGCAAACGGTCGACCGTCGTATTAAACTTCGAAATGGACCACGACTGTCAGCAGAACGGTCGACCGCCGTCGGCGAACGGTCGATCGCCGCCAGCCAGCCAAAGTCCGCCATCCGTAGCTAGTCAACAACGGTCGACCGCCGGTCACCCGAAGTCGACCGTCACGGTTATCCGCCAATCCGACCTGATGAAGATCAAGGTCGACCGTCGCGCCAAACGATCGACCGTTCCGAGCCCCGTAGCTTAATTAAATGATATTTTTATCATATTTCACCCAAATAAAATAAAGTAGATTTATCCATTCATATTGTTTACAAATTGTTCATATCATATGACTCATATCATCACACATATTGTAGCATATCATATCATATGCATGCGTAAGAGATCATGCGTAATTGCGTCTCTTATAGCGTGATGTGCGGGACTTAGCAGTCCAACATCACTGACCGGGCTTAGTGTACGTACATGGTATTCAGGCTTTCGAGTACCACCCCTATTTTTCTAGTCTCCCTTGTGAGACTAAGGCCGCTGAGTTTGTCGTACCAAATGGGCGAATTTCACAATGCAAGGGTCGTCCTTATTGACTTAGAATCATGCATCATGTCATCATCATCAAGTACATTGATTACTTAGGTGTCATGTAATCATCATCAAGAACAAATATATTGATTACATAGGTTTCATGTAATCATCATCAAGAACAATTATATCTATTACATATGCGTCATGTAATCATCCTCACGAACAAGCAAATTGATTAAATGTGCCATCATTTAATTATCAATAAATATTTATCATCATGAATCATCAAATTGATCATATGATATAATGTGCAATATCATGAATATTATTATACATCTTGTGGACGTATATATATGTATATGTATATGTCTGTTAATTATTCTACAATTCTAGCGTGGTACCACTCAGCGGTTTCGCTGAGCGTGTAGTTTGTATTTTTCGTTGACTACACGTAGGTAACAAGAGGACAATGACGGAACCACTCCCGGAGGGCATTGAGTCAGAGGAGATGCAAGGATGACAGGCAAATGTTTGATCATCAAAGAATTTAAATAGGTCATGATTTAATTATTATTGTACTTCCGCATTACTCTGAAAATATTTTTAAACGGGTCGCGATCCAGAGTCTGTAAATTTAATATTTATAAGTAATTGTCATTTTCAAATGTCAAGCGAAATTTTTATTTAACTCTCGTTTCACCTTAATTCGTGTAATTCCGGGTTATACGGATTGGGGTGTTACAAAGCGTGTCATCATACAACAAGACAATGCAAAACCTCATGTACACCCTGATGATCCAGACATAGTCCAGCGTTGTCAAGAAGGTGGGTGGAACATTTCTATAAAGTGCCAACCTCGTAACAGCCCTGATCTCAATGTATTTTGGGGGGGGGGGGGGGGGGGAGTTCAAGCAGACTTGTATTTAGTACAGAAGGTACTTTTTTGCTTTTTGTAGGGGACAAGTTTTGTAAGTGCTCCTGAATTATGTATTCTATGAATGTATAAGTATATTTGACATCAAAAAACCATTAAAAACCACCTTTCGTTTTTTGTCGTTTGATAAAAACCATGCGAAACAGCATAAACTTGGCTAGCCGTGATTTTTACTTAAATGAAGTGGTTTTCAAGTCTTTTTGTGCAGGAATTGTTTTTGAATGCATTTAAATGGTTCTCCAATCAAAACATCATGAAAACCACCTTTCAGTTTTGTCTTTTGGTAAAAACCACCTGTGTACGGCATTGACTTGGTCATCCGTGGTTTTTACCTTAACGACGTGGTTTTCAACATGCAAAGCTTATTTTGACATCAAAATACATTAAATAAGTGTTTTAAACACTTAGTTTTTACTTTGGAGAACTTTGCATTTTCGGTCGGGTTTCAGTGCCGGTCGGCTAAGCCATGGTTCTGGACAAGCCATCTACCCAGCGATGGTAGATTTCACCCATGCATGGGAAAGTGATCCCGGGATTCCAGAATCATTTCACCCAGCGATGGGAGATATTACACATCGATGGGTAAGCAGCCTTCAGCCCAATTGAATTCCAGAACCATGCCAAACAGCGATGGGAAGCTCTACCCATCGCTGTTCAAGCCTTGGTCCAACATTATCACAAGGCAGAATGCCCTTACCCAGCGATGGAAAGCTTTACCCATCAATGGGAACCCAGCGATGGGAAGGCTTAACCATCGATGGGAAGGCATGACCGTTGGAAGTCATTTAAGGTTGATTCTTTCCTTATTTAATAGTCAACCTCCCACCTAGCGATGGGAAGCATTTACCCATCGATGGGTAGGTGACCGTTGGCTTCAAAATTGAAGGAAAATGGGCTTACCAGCGATGGGTAAGTCCCTAACATCGATGGGAAGCCAATATCCTGTAGATCCCAAATCTTTTCAATCCCATAAATCAAGCCAATCACCCCTTTAATGTATTGGTCCGTTGGAGCCTATTTTGGCACTACAAAAAGGGGTGTTTGGGTCTGCTTTTCACATGAATTTACTTCACTTTATTCATATTATCATTGCATCCAAACAACATTATTTTCCATAGCTTTCTAGAGGCAATTTGTGAAGTTTGAGTTGTTCTTGAGCGTATATAGTTTACTTAACATCTACTCTTAAATAGAGTCTTGTTCTTGAGTGTTCTTAGGGCTGTAAACACGTTTAGGGAAGCTTGTTTCCCTTGGTTGTACGAAGGAAAGGTATTTTCCTTCGGGTTGAAGTCTTGGAGTGCGGTATCTCCGAGCAAGTGTATTGAGGCTCGTGGGACTCGAGTTCTCAGGTTGTAACGGTTTGTTAAGCACCCGTAAGCTTAACGGAAGTAGTGTAGCTCGAGAAAGTCTCTCGGGAGACTGGACTAGCTACACGTTGTGGTGAACCAGTATAAATCTTGGTGTGCTCCCTTTACTCCTTTTTATTCCGCTCTTTACTTTATCCCTGCGATTTTTATTCCACAAAAATTTATAAACATTCTCGTGCCTCACTATTCACCCCCCCCCCTCTTGTGAAGGGAACTTATTCTAACACATTAAAGGTACACAGTTTTGGCCTTTGGGAAGCAAGGGCTAGGCATTATACACCTCAAGGGCAAATACTCCAAAATTTGGGCATTATACACCTCAGGCCACACCATTAGACAACCAAATACATAAATTGATTTCACAAATGGCACAGAGATGTGATGGCCTCACTAAAAAGTGTTGAAATTTAATCCCCCTCTTCATCATTAGTTAAGAGAGTGAATTACCATAACATGCAAAGACAATGAATGAATTACCATATCATGCAGAGACAATCCATTCGAAAATTAAGTAATTGAGGAGAGGTCATACCACATGAAGGCAGATCAAAGGGTATTGGTGGAGGGTTCACCATCAAAGCGTAATCTATGCAGTCCAATTGTCTAGGATCATAGTCAGATGTCACCTCTTCCGATTCCCTTTCTTCGCTCTCAAATTCCAGATCTGATTCATCAAACATCGCCACATCCCGTACTTCTTACGATACTTCCAAGTTGGGTCTGTATTAGAAGTAGAGGTCGAAGGAGTAGGATAGCGACGCTTCAATCTTCGTCCAGATCCACCACTTTGGGGGAATCTACCTCGCGAGGGTGATTCCTCAATCAACAGATTAAAATTAGGATATGAGGGATCTGGATTACCCATAGATTAGGGAGTGGAGAAGACGAAGATTGTGGCGGAGAAGAATTTGAGAATGTGGCGGAGAAGATAAGATTAGAGGGTGGAGAAGACGAAGAGTGAAGAAGATGATATTAGAGGGTGGAGAAGACGAAGAGTGCGGTGGCAATGTCAAGGAATCCGGTTAAGGATGGGGATGCGGTTTAAAAGACCAGGGGTATAATAGTCTTAACATAACAATTAACTTTCCATTATTAGAAATGTGGTGAAATTTTTGGGATGGATGAAAAAGGAAAGTGTGACAAATATTTTGGGACGGAGGGAGTATTTAGTGAAGAAATATAAAAATATTACTTCGGGGCATTATTTTTATAATATTTTAGTATATATGTTCGGTTCAGGATTTTCGGTATGAGACATCACCTCGTACCGTTCCCAAATACCGTATCGACCATTCAGTTCGGTACGGTTCGGTTTCTTTTCATTACTTTTTTGGTTCAGTATTCTCGGTTTTTTTGGGAAATTTCGAGATCGGTTCGGTACTTGCTCATTCTTGGGGTATATTATTGCAATATCATGTGTCTTCATCAACATAAATGCAAAGGATGGCATTGCCCTCTTCGTGTTTCGTTTTTCTGTTGATTGTGTATGAAGTTTAGAACCCTCTTCTTCGTCTTCATGTACCGTGTACACACCTCCAATATAAATAAAATTCCCCCGTTGGCAAGGTACCGCCAAAAAAGACCCGTGGTTTTCTCCCGATTTGGGTTTCCACGTCAAAATCCATGTGTTTGTATTTTGGTGTATTTTTAGACTATTTTATCGTTTTTGCCCGACTAAGAACGATATACCGGTCGATAATTTACACCATCAATGTTCATATACAAAAACTAAAACTCAAATAAAAGTATAATTTACACATAATAGAACTTGAAACCAATTTTTTAAAAAACAATTATTATTTAGTGAAGAAATATAAAAATATTACTTCGGGATATTATTTTTATAATATTTTAGTATATATGTTCGATTCGGGCCGGGATTTTCGGTATGAGACATAACCTTGTACTGTTCCCAAATACCGTATCGACCATTCGATTTGGTACGGTTCGGTTTCTTTTCGTTACTTTTTTGGTTCGATATTCTCGTTTTTTTCGGAAAATTTTGGGATCGGTTCGGTACTTGCTCATTCCTAGTGGATATTATTGCAATATCATGTGTCTTCATCAACATATATGAAGGATGGCATCGCCCTCTTCCTGTTTCGTTTGGTTTTTCTGTTGATTGAATATGAAGTTCAGAACCCTCCTCTTCGTCTTCATAATTATACTTGCATTTCTAGCACAGTCTTCTTATCCTGCTGCTCCATACTGGAAACCTCAACTGCCATGCCAGCCGCCGCACCATGACTCCTACGCATTCTGCAACACTTCGCTCGGCATACCCGCCAGAGTCCATTCCCTGCTCTCTTTCCTCACCCTAGATGACAAAATCCAACGCCTCTCCAACAACAACTCCGCCATCCCTCGGCTGGGGATCCCCGCCTACGAGTGGTGGTCCGAGTCCCTCCACGGCGTCGCCACCAATGGGCCCGGGGTCACCTTTGACGGCGCCGTGAAATCTGCTACCGTATTCCCGCAGGTCATCCTCGCAGCTTCCACCTTCAATCGCACTCTGTGGCGCTCGATTGCCGCCGCCACAGCTGTGGAGGCCCTGGCTATGTACAATTCGGGTCAAGCAGGGTTGACTTTCTGGGCTCCGAATGTGAACGTCTTTGTGGATCCGAGATGGGGAAGAGGGCAAGAGACTCCCGGAGAGGATCCGATGGTGGTTTCTGATTATGCAGTGGAGTATGTTAGGGGGTTTCAAGGCCTGAGGAATTCCAAGGGTAAAAATGGCGAAGAGCATTCTCATGGTGGGAATGGAGAAGAAGATAAAGGGGATGGTAGGTTGATGTTGTCCGCATGTTGTAAGCATTTAACTGCTTATAACTTGGAGAAATGGCATGACTTTGCCAGATATAACTTCAATGCTGTGGTAAAGTTACTCTTTTAAACTGCTGCTACATGTCTTAATAAGCTTGTCCATCTTACTAAGAGAAGAGAGTGTTTCTCTGTGCTCGTGTTTATTTGTTTATTGTTGATAAACAGTTTGCGTATTGCTAGCTTTGAATGTACTCTATATGTCTGATCCGTCACCCTTAATTGGGAATGAGTTCTGCTTGTTATTTAATGTATAATAACTAGTCCCTTATGAGGGAGGGAAAAATAGAAATCTTGCAGAAAAAGAATAAGTAATTCATACAAAGAAACTTGCAACTCATAAATAAATTTCTCGAAATACCGGAAAATTTGATATGCTACACTTGCTGGTGTCTTTTGCATAGGAAGTGATTTCTTACGAGTGGATCATCCCGATTCTTTGTGCCCTGCTTTGCTACCACACAAATGCATCATAATAATTTTATGTGAAGTTGTACTCTCTCGGTCTCATGAAAATAGTCCACTTTTGATGACTGGACATCTATTTTATTTTAGTAAAGTACAACTATTATGAATTATTAAATACTCCATATAGAGTAGTCCACGAAATTTAATACATTCCACTTATTTTTTATTCATTTTTTTGGTAAAAAAATGTTAAACATATTGAAAATTGGCTTCTTTTTTTCAAATTGGACAGTTTTTCGAAAATTAATGTTAATACGGAGTATGACTCATTACTTTTAAAAAATGACACTCTTCAAGTGAAGTTATAAATGCAACTTATTTTCAAAAACAGTATTACTGTAGACATTTTAGTTCAAATCTATTGATACTTGTTCCAAAGGGAGTATTAAACAATGTAATGCCAGAAATCCTCTTCAAAGTAATCAAGTTACAGCAAAACAATCAGGAAAGTTGACAAAGTACAGTAATATGTATTCAATTGAAAACTAATGCATGTTTCAAATATATTTGCTAAAAGGTATTACAATTTGGTAATTGAAATGAAAAGTATTTTATTTTGTTAAAGAGTATGACATATATGATGGATTGTAATAAACTGTACAACAACCATTGCTCCTCTTTTCTACATATCAAAGTATTACTTATTTGTGTAGAGGCATTACTTTTTCGTAGGCAATGGGTTTAAAAGTATTATAATATGACTAGAAAGTACTACGTTTTAGCTAAATAAAAAATTACTTTTTCATTTAATTTCTTTAGATGTTAAAGCCACTATTGATATTGACTTTGCATTGCTAAAACTTTATGCTTACTGCATTATTTGATTGAAGTAGTCTGTGTTCTTTAACTTCCTTCTGTCACAGAATTTTAACTAAGTTTAGTTTATTTTGTTAACTATTTGCGTCATTATGTTAAGAGTTCTTGACTTCTTGTATTTCATTTAGGTGTTCCCATTTAATTAAGCACAAGTTTAAGAGTAGTGATTGTGGGTGGGTTGGTATAGAGTAGAGAAAGATGGTGAAAAGGTAAAGAGAAAAATTTAAGAGAAGTGGGTCTTGTGGGGTTCGAAAAGGGAGAGAGTGAAGAAGCATCACGGAGATAGTATTTTAATAGTTGGGCGCATTCCAAACTAGAAAATGAGAAACACTAAATTTGCCAATTTAAAACAACTCAAAACAGAAATTGGGATCACTAATATAAAACGAAGGGAGTACTTTTGAATTACGGGCTTACTGTTCAAGATAACAAGATCTGTTTCTGAACCCAGCCAGTTTTAGTTCTATGTCAACTTCTAAGTAGTAGAATATTCACTTCCTAATCATGGTAGACAAGGACCAATAGCTTTACCCACATAAAAAAACTTGATGATTATTTTGTTATGCATTAAGGTGACAAGGCAAGATATGGAGGACACGTATCAGCCACCTTTTCAAAGCTGTATTCAGAAGGGTAGCGCAAGTTGTTTGATGTGTGCATATAATTCAGTAAATGGGATACCAGCTTGTGCGAATAAGGTTCTCTTAGAGAAGGCTCGAACAGATTGGGGTTTCAAAGGGTAACAGTTTCTTTTTCCCATGTTAAAAAGACTTCACCAAAATATTCACCAAAGCATCTTATGTGACCTCTGTTCTCATTCATATAGATACGTTGCCTCTGACTGTGATGCTGTTGCCACCATATATGAATATCAGCATCACGTGAAAACTCCTGAAGAAGCAGTTGCAATTGCTCTTAAAGCAGGTCATCCTCATTTTACTGGTCTTGTTCTATTGTATTGCCAGTATTTCTAATGAAAGATTTTTTATAGGAGTCGATATAAATTGTGGAACATACATGTTGAGACATATGAAATCTGCACTGAAGGATGGGCTTGTGGTAAAAAACGATCTAGATAGAGCCATTTTTAATCTGTTTTCGGTGCAATTTCGGCTTGGACTTTTTGACGGAAGTGCTGGGAGAAGGCAGTTTTCAATGTTTGGTCCCCAAGACGTGTGCAGTTCTGAGCACAGAAGATTGACACTTGATGCAGCAAGGCAAGGTATTGTGCTTCTTAAAAATGAGCAGAAGTTTTTGCCTTTGGATAAGACTCGTGTCTCTTCACTTGCTGTTATTGGTCCCATGGCTAACACAAGCAGTCTTGGTGGTGATTACACAGGTACGCAGGCCTCTCAAATCTAAGAGTTACACCTCATAAATGTGGTCCCCATAAGAAAGTAATTGCTCATAAAAACATAAATGCTTGCTTTTGAATGGCATGGATGTATTTGTGCAAGTTTTTTCCATCTATTTTTTTAATGGTTACCAGTATGAAGCTCTCACGCACAAGAATGTTGTAAATTGTAATACACCATTTGATTTTTTTTGTCTTAAATATGTTTATCCATTGTCTTAGTTATGGACTAAATCAAAATGACACATTAAACATCACTCCCTTATTACTGTCTATGTAGTCTTGGGCAGTAGATGCATCAAGGGTCTAATGGAGAAACCTCTATTTTTTAAAGGTAGGGTTGCGGTACCCCCCCTCACCCCCAAAAGATCCAAACAAAGTTAGGATAATACTAGGTTTGTTGTCAGGTCATTCATCCTTACAAGAAATCAATTTTTTTTGTTTGAGGTCTCTGTAGAATTAGATTTTGATATTCAACAAGAACAACAAAGAACATATATATAACAAAAAGAAAAAAAACACAGTATAATCTCAACTCTTGGGTCCATATGTAGTAATGTAGGCAATCTTACCCCTTCAAAAAAGAGGCATTTCCCGCTATTCTTCCCTCTATTTTACCACATTTTCTTTTTAGTCTCTTTCAACATTTCTAGGGTGTTTGAATATGCATTGTGTCTTTGTCTGAATGAAAATTCCATTCTGTAGGAAGCTACTTGAGTTACATGAGTCTTCTTTGCTTTTTAGCAACATATGTGGACTTCCTGCATGTTGAGCTTTAAAAAGATAGAAGATAATTGGTGTAAATACATGAGGGTATTAATGTCATTTGTCATCTTTTTTTTTCTAATGGGAAGGTAGTTTTAGGACGGAGAAAAAAAGGGAAGTGGGAAGAAAGTTTTAGGACAGAGGGAGTACTTGTCAAGCTCTGATGGAATAATGTAATTCACGTAAGTTTCTTTAAACTGAGGTTGATTGGGAAGGATCAAATATAAGTTGTGGTAAATTACTGGGATGAGTAGCAAAAATATGATTTGATCAGGACTTAACACTGTTAAATGTGCAGGGATTAAAAACTTATTTTAACTTTTTTTTCCATATCTAGATTAGTTTCACTGTTTTTGCTGAGACAGGCCAGAGACAGGCCCTTGAAACATGCCTAAATTTCTCGTCTATGTAGTTGGCCTCTTTAAGGTGGGCAGTTTTAACCCAAAACAAACTAGTGAATTTTGATAAATAATGAGGGCCCGTTTGTTGAGTTTTGGAGATTTGATATGATATGAGTTCTGAAATCTAGAAGAAATAATATGGGTTTGAAATGAAAGTTGTTCGCAGCCACATACAGCGTGAAGGAGGTATCAAATCCACGGATTGATATCTCCCAATCAAAACACCCTATTTGGGAGGAAATTTAGCTTTGATACCATGTTGGAATTTCGGTGCGCCAGGTGAATCAGGTGGAGTGTTGGGTGATATTTGATCACTTTTCCATATAAAGTCTAGATCCACTTTCTAACCAAAAGCCTTAAACCAATGGGTAGTGCTTCACCTTTCTTTATATGGGGGTAGAATTTGTTTAATTTTTCTGGTGTGGGATAAACCCAACACGCGGTCCCCAACACCCCTCCCCTCAAGTGGTAACTAGCCTATTCTACCTACTACTTGGATGAATGGGTCTAGCATTTCAATCTCTTTATAGCTAGTCCTGAGGCCGATACTAGGATGAACCGAACCCGAATCAGACTTGGCTCTCATACCATGTTGGATTCTATTGACGCACAGAGAAGAACCAAAGATGAACGAGGAAGACAAAATGTGGAAAGGGGAAAATTCTCTATTATTCAATCAAGGACTTAGTTACAAGGGTATATAAATGAGAAAGCAAAACGTTAGAAACTTAACAAGAAAAATATATAGCCAACTAACTTCTAACAGGGAGTGTTGTGATATCTAGACATATCATATCTGAAACCTCTTTAAGCCTCACCATACACCTATAAACGGGTCCTGAGTCTTGGTAGCATGCTGACAGTTTCATGGTTTGCAGGAGTACCGTGCTCCCTGAAAAGTATTCTTGATGGGTTCAGAGAATATATACAAAATATGTTCTATGCTACTGGCTGCTTTGACATTGTTTGCAACTCTACTGAGGGTTTTGCTCAAGCTGTGTCTGTTGCTAAGCAAGCTGATTATGTCATTGTTGTAGCTGGATTGGATTTATCCCAAGAAACTGAAGATCGTGACCGGCATAGTCTTCTATTGCCAGGAAATCAAATGACACTGATTAACAAGGTAGCCAGTGCCTGTAAAAAACCTCTAGTTTTGGTCCTTACAGGTGGTGGACCCCTTGATATCTCATTTGCTAAGGATGACCCCAGGATTTCTGGCGTTCTATGGATTGGGTACCCAGGAGAGGAAGGTAGTAAAGCATTGTCAGAAATTATTTTTGGAGACCACAACCCAGGTTGGTATGCTTCCATATGATTTATTGTCCTTTTATTTGTGTATCTGTCGCAGCGGCATGCTTACTATTTGTTGTCGTAAATTCTAATCCATCTTCTTCAATGGAGCCAAATATTTACAATTATTTGGCTTTGGAGTAAGATGGAATAAAGCAAAGTGGTTCTTAAACTAGTTGTGCTTCTTTTCATAGTGGAGTAAAAGTTAGTCAATGCAATGTTCAACATTGACCCTGGGGCATCTGGAAACAGGCGCTCTATGTTGTAACATAGGGGTCAATTGCGTACATCCAACCCCCCACCCCCAGCCCGCAATGGGTGGGAGCTTTTGAGGCACTGGTGTAATGTTGTTCTTGTTGTCCCATGAAAAGAATCCTTAATCACCAAGGTACAATTGTTTTTGCTTGGCCTACCTTTTTCTAATAAAAAAATATTTGATATCATAAAAATGTCTTCAAACAAAAGTTTTTTTTTGCGAGAGATATAGAACTCCATATAGGACACTTTTCTTTGAACTGGGGGAGTATTCTTTTCTCTTTTTCTGCAGGGGATATGTTTTTTTTTCCACTTTTTCTTAAGAAGAGGGAGGATTCATTTTAGCTTACTTTCTTTAATTCTTTTTCTAAATAAATAGTCATGTCACTTATTTTATAGTTTATACTCCTTTCGTCCCAAATTAAACTTCATGTTTGCATTTTTCATGGAGTTTAAGAAAGGGTGAAACAGTGTGATTTAAAGTTATGCACTGAGAAAACAATGTGAGCCTTTTAATGTTTTCCTTAAAACGAATGTGATATTTTTTTTCTTTTCCGGACGACCCAAAAAGGATAGTTGGAATTTTATTTTTGGGACAGAGTGAGTACTCCCTCCAAGTTTAGGATATGGGGTGTTGGCACCCAAAATTAAAAAGAAAAATGGAATTGTGTGGTTGATATTGAAGATGTAAAGAATGGGTAAAGATAGGATGATTCTGGGCCTCTCAAATATAATAACTATGAAACGAGACAATGATACTAAGGACAAAATAGTAAAAAAGGACAAAGATAGTAGGGACTTAGAGCGTATAAGTTTTAATATAGTTTATTAGTTTTAAATTATGTAAATTAATGGGATGGAGGAGGGTTGAAGTGGATGCAGTTCTAGTTGGATTTTGGTTCTAAGCTTAGTTTCTTATATCTAATCAAAAATAGAAATTGGACTTTAAGCTTCCCGTTGATTCAAAATTGATTATGCTCTGTGATTGCGGCATCTGAATAATCTATAATTTGCTTTCAGTGAGATGATCTTACATTGTAACTTATAGTGTTTCCAACATGAACAGCTGGGAGACTGCCTGTCACTTGGTATCCCGAGTCATTCAGTAATGTCCCAATGAATGACATGAGCATGAGGGCAGTTCCCTCCCGTGGTTATCCTGGAAGAACGTATCGGTTTTACACAGGGGACACAGTTTACAAATTCGGACATGGACTAAGCTATACAAATTTTACTCTTGAGTTCTTATCAGCACCTAGCAGATTAAGACTCTCTACTAGATCTAGCGTGACGAAATTTAGGAGCATTCTCAACTTGAGGGGCAATGAACCCCAATTTGTTCTTGTTGATGAAGTCTTAAACTGTGAGTTGTTAAGTTTCTCAGTGAAGATTTCTTTGACGAATGATGGAGGCATGGATGGAAGCTGTGTCGTGATGTTATTTTCTCGAGTGTTGTCTCGCGTTATTGAAGGAGCTCCGCAGAAACAGTTGATTGGATTTGATCGAGTCCATGTCTCTGCAAACGAGACTGCTGAAACAAGCATCTTTATCAACCCTTGCGAGCATCTCAGCTTTGGGAATGAGGAAGGGAAGAGAATACTGCCCTTGGGTGACCATACCCTTATCTTAGAAGGGATAGAGCATGTCATTTCCATTGAGTATGATATGATTAAGAAGAAATGTTGGTGAATGAATCTTCACCTCTTAATTTTTCTGTTTTCCATTTGAAAACTGCATTTTTATATATGCGTGATGACTATGCTAACTAGCGGAAAAAACTCCTAATGTTGGTCTGGCAGGTTAAGAAAACTGGAGTCGGATTCAAATTTGGAACATGGCCTAAACCTACGAACTCAAAAAAGGATGATGATGGACCTCTGGGCGCCAAGGAGATCCTCCCAAACAACCAACCCTATGAACCTCCCATGGCAACTCCAACTACTGTTACACTGTGTAAACCATACTCTTTACACCAAAGCTTTGAGTAACATAACTGTATGAATTATTCCTGGGGTACCACTTTTGACACCAACTAACTTACAGACATGCATAGACACGAAATAATGCCAAATGTTGTAATGTCTGCAAGAAGCTTAGTGTCAAAAGTGGTGCATAAATAGGTTTGTGAAAGTACGGACCTTTGGCAGGAGTGCATTGATTGCTACTTGAAGTCTTGGGTTTTTAGATCTTTTTGTTGACTTTTTTTTGTGTCAATCTTTTTGTTCTTGATAATATGCTTGCAATAAACGCATTTGAAAGGAGCTCAAAAGCTGGTTTTTAAAATAATTTTTTCTTTTCTATTTTTCTTAAAAAGAGAAGCACTTAATCGATCCTTAAGGAACCGTTTAGCCGAAAACTTTGGAGCTAAACTTTGGTTAGTATCTTTTTAAGCTATATAAATAGAGTACCTGCTACCTTGACTCCAAAAATATAAACCCCACCTTTAACTCTACTCTTAAAAACTTTGCAGACATTACAGACACAGGACAATGTCGGATGTCTGTGAATCTGTGTAAGGTTTGTAAATGAGTGGAGTTTATATTTTGGGATTAATATAGCATTTTTCATATAGCACCGGCGATGGCGATAATCCAGGTGAGTAGCATCAAGACCATTGCATCAATGGGGAAGAACCCCTAGTTTGGTCGGCCACGACAGGGCCGGCCCATATAGGGGACAAGGTGGCCGGTCGGGCCGGGCCCAATAAATTTGGGGGCACAAATTTTTTTTTTAGTAATATATATATATATATATATATATATATATATATATATATATATATATATATATATATATATATATATATATATATATATATATATATATATGTATAAGGCCCAATAGTCTTAGACCAAAAAAAAGAAGGGAGCGGTCGAGCGGAACTACGGATTAGAAGAAATTGCTTGCCCCATTCTGACCGATCGTATTCAATATTCACGAAGACACGAAGTAAGTCAAGTGACGAACCAGATTACCAGAGACGACGTGCCACACTGCCACCGCCGATTGAGTCGCCGCCTCCACCGCCGATTGAGTCGCCGCCTCCAGGTAATTATTCATAGCTTTCCCTTTCCAATTTTGTAATTTTTATTTCTTAAATCTTAAATTTTCTTTCATTGTTTCATTATTTAAATTTAAAATCTAGGGTTAGTTATTAGTTTTAAATTTGAAATCTTTTCTAATTTCATTCTTTGAGATAGATTGAATGAATGGTTCTATATGTTATTTATTTGATTTGATGAATTGTTTTGAATTTGTTATTTATGATAATTATATATTTATATTAAAAAAAACTGAAAACTGAAAAAAAAAATATTAAAAACTGAAAAATTGTTGAATTGATATGAATTTATGATTTATAAAAAAAATTAAACTGAAATATAAAATAACAATTTAAAAAGGACAAATTGACGAATTGATATTAATTATATTTAGTGAATTTGAGTTTTTGGTATCAAATATTAAACCAGGTAAATATAGTGAGCAAGAAGTTACAATCAAAGGATATGCATCTTGATATTGCTATTAAAGAGATAAATGGATTGATTGATTACTTCAAGGGTTATAGAGAAACTGGTTATTCAAAAGCAATTGATGAAGCAAAGGAGATAGCTGCTGAAATGGACATACCTCCGATATTTCCAGAAAAGCGTTTGATTCGAAGGAAAAAAAGAGTTGATGAGAGTTCAAGTAGTGAAGAGGTTTCATTTACAAATGAAGAGAATTTCATTTGTAAATGAAACTTACTTACGGTCTACAATGTCCCAAGATAGACTTAGTGGATTGGCGGTAATAGCTATCGAGAATGAAATCTTAGAGAGCATAGACTGTGAAGATGTGATCAACCAATTTGCTCTCAAGAATGCAAGGAGAACTTCTCGAATCCTCGGCTAGCTTTTACGGTATGTAATTATAACACTTTAATTTTGTCATTTATTTTTTTCTTTTAATAATATTGCGTTATTTATTATTTAGATATAATTAGTTTACGTATGTGAATTTTTTAGATCATTAAATAAAAGATTTTTTGGGCCTTTTTTTTGTTTCGGCCCAGGCTGATGAATCCTCAGGACCGGCCCTGGGCCACGAACATTGTGTCCATGGATGAGGAAATCCTAGTTGTATTCGGCACTAGTCTAGATCGGGTCTTCCAGGGAGAAGAAAAAACGTTGTGCTCCTCTAATAGGCGTTTCACCTACTTATTGGACAGGTATGAATGTTACGTGCTTGAAAACGAACACTACTTTATTTGAGAGTAAACACTACATTGTTTCATACTTTATTTTAGAGTAAACACTACATTGTTACAGAATGAAAATTAAATTATTTGTAAATGAATATTATAATTGTAATGAATAAATATATGAAAATGGACACTATGTGTCAGAATGAACATCACGTTTTCTAAATATGACCTTTTGCAACTAAAGTAGGAATAAAGTGGAGGTTAATAATTTGACTGGTTCAAAGCATCTAATTCGATTGTTAAGGTGGGGTAGTGATCAAAATCATTTAGAAAAAAAAATTGTTGAGAAACAGAAGGGATTTTTGCAGAAAGTTGTGGTTCAAGTTGTGTGAGACTAGTTAAAATGAGGACATTTCAAGGTTCAAGTCTGGAGGCATTTGTTGGGTTCATGTTTACATACAACTTTCACCCTTATTTCTGTGCATAAGAGTCCATTTATGTGTGTAAAGTTTGATTATTAAGGATAAATCTATCCAAAGTGGAATTCGAGCACTTAGAGTATTTTTAAGAAAAAAAATTAACACTTTAACAACCAAAATTCTAAATTGATTATTTTTGGGACAATATTTAAAGTGTGTACTCCCTCCGTCCCATTTTATACTGCTCGTTTTGACTTTGAGGCATATTTAAGAAAGGAAAAAAATGGTGTTAATTTTTTAAAAATGTTGGGATTTTAAGCGCGTAAGATACCGAAAAATATTGAGAACCTCAGAAAAATGAGAGAACAAACGCAAGAAGAATATATGAGAAAAAAAAATTATATTTCCACTATTTCAGGACAATATACAAAAAACTCTCCCTGTTTACAAGTGCTAAATACCTGACACTTATAAACAGTCTTTTCACACCCTACACCCGGATGTATTTTTCTGAGTAACTAAAACCAGTTATTTTCTACACTCACTCACACAATTTTGGTGATAACTTGTGTAGCACTTTTTTTTGTTTCTCTCTCTAAAAACCACCACACCATGCATGGCAGGATCTCCATCTTTTATAACCAAAAAAGAATCATCCAACCCAAGAGAAAGTCAACAAAAGCATGCTAGGTGATAAATGATCACCAATCTAGCCCAAAGAAAGATCTTCAAAATCAAAAAATATTAGATTTTCTTTTTTTTCTTTTCTTTTGATTAATTAATCAAATATCCCAACAAACTCCACCTTGATTAATTAATCAAACCATGGTCCGGCTCCACCTCGCTCGTTCCGGCAAGGTCACAGTCCCCACCAACCGGAGAAGCTTCAAACGTCACCCGCTTCTTCCATGCAAATGCTCCGCTTGCTGCACTTGTAATTTTTCCTTCTGACAGCTTTCGTGTCAAATCTTTTCTTACACGTTTATACAAGCCCTTTGACAAAACTCCTTTTGCTACCACCATTGCTCCCCTTGAAATTTTTAACACTCCACCTTGAGCGAAAATTCGACAGCCTTTTGAATCTAAAGCCCCTAATGAAATCAAATTTTCTTTTAGACCCGGTACATGTTTCACTCCAGTTAATGTTCTCACCACGCCATCAAACATGCGAACTTGCACTGTTCCGACCCCTGCAATCTTGCTTCATGCACCATTTATCATCTTCACAGCACCCCCATCACAAGTTTGATACGTATCAAATTGTTCCTTAAGTGAACACATGTGAAACGAACAACCCGAATCTAATATCCAATTCGATTTACCTAGACTCTTTGCGGTTGCCAAAAACAAGTCTTCTTCACTTGCTTTGTTCGAACTTTCTGCAACCGCAGTCACAGGTATTTTCCCGTCCTTCTTTTCCTTCCTCCTCTTTGGACAATCCCTTTTGAAATGACCCTCTTCATCGTAATAGTAACACCGAAAGCTTTTACTACTCGATTTTAAACATTGGGACACGCCACCTCTCTCTTTAGACCGTCCTCGTTCCCGACCAGCCCCTTTTGCTACCAAAGCTTGACCGTCATTTGATACTCTGTTGCCACCCCGCCGAGTCTCGTTCATCAACAATGCAGCAACTACTTCATCAAATTTTAAGGTCTCTTTTCCAAATAAGAGCGTGGTCACGATGTTGTCAAAAGATGAAGGCAATGAAGCCAACAAAAACAACGCCTTGTCCTCCTCTTCAATCTTCAAAACAATGGAATCCAACTATGTTGTAATCTTGTTGAATTCATCCAAGTGTCCATTAAAGTTAGCTTCCTCCGCCATTTGGAGACCAACCAATTGTTTCTTCAAGTATAGCCTACTTGTCAACGATTTCGACTTGTACTGACTCTCTAGCTCGTCCCAAATATCCACCGGGTCCGTCAAACTAAGAACCTCCCGGAGAGTATTATTTGCAAGGCATAGGCATATTGTACTTGTTACCATGTCCTTCAAATCCTCCCACTTTTCTTCCGACAATTTTTCTGGTTTGTCGTTCTTCCGGTGTTTGGCCCACTCAGCATCCGTCATTTTTTCTGTCCTCTGAACCTTCACCTTCAGAGCTTTGATTGTCCCTTCCCGGGTAAGAACACTTTTTACTCGTTGTTGCCACAAAGTAAAATCGCCACGTCCATCAAAAGGTTCGACGGAAACATTCGAACTTTTTACCGATGCCATTTTTCAAGTTCTTCGATTTTCTTTACTTACCGCTTAGAAATCCCTCCGCCCCAAATGTAACCTGGCTCTGATACCAATTGTTGGGATTTTAAGCGCGTAAGATACCGAAAAATATTGAGAACCTCAGAAAAATGAGAGAACAAACGCAAGAAGAATATATGAGAAAAAAATTATATTTCCACTATTTCAGGACAATATACAAAAAACTCTCCCTGTTTACAAGTGCTAAATACCAGACAATTATAAACAGTCTTTTCACACCCTACACCCGGATGTATTTTTCTGAGTAACTAAAACCAGTTACTCTCTACACTTACTCACACAATTTTGGTGATATCTTGTGTAGCACTTTTTTTTTGTTTCTGAGTAACTAAAACCAGATTTGACTCATTTCAGTGTACCTTCAAACTAAAGATAGTTAGAACTTGGTTTTCAATCATTCAACTGATCCCCAACACATAGCTTAACTGCTTAAAGGTATGAAGAATGACTAAATTGTTGGTGATGTGTAGTCATCGGCCCAAAGTGGCCCACTTGTTGACAACTGAGAGTTAGGAGACCAGATTAGGGTTTCGGCCGGCCCAAATGATTTTAAGCCCTGTTTGCTATAACTCGTCCAGCAAGGGTTAAACCCTAATTAGTTGTCTATATATATGATCTCCTGTACTTGTAATCATTATCACTCAATAATACAAACCCTAGTTGCCCTTGTGGATGTAGGTCAGATTAGACCAAACCACGTTAAATCTCGTGTTCTTTATCGCTTTCTTGTTTTATATTCGTGTGTGTGCTTTTGTTCTTAACAACTGGTATCGGAGCCTTGCTCGTACACACAGATCTGCCTCCACTGCCAACCCTAACGACTCTAGGGTTTCTGCCGACACATCAGAAGACCAACGATATAGTCATCTGTTGGCAGTCCAAACAACCTTGCTGTTCAGTTTGCTGCTGCAATTTTCGAGGTCAGTTCTGGTTATTTGTTTCAATCTGTTCTCACGTGTTCTCTGGTCAGTTTTTTGGATACTCAGAAGAGATGATGTCTGAGGACGGAAAGATCAGGATAGAGAAGTGTTAGAATAAGAGACCAACGCTAGAGGGGGGGTGAATAGCGTTTGATCGTAGAAATCGCAGGAATTAAAAATTAAAGAGAGAAGTAAAGAAAAGAGTAAGAAGCACACCGAATTTTACCCTGGTTCACCACAACTTGTGGCTAATCCAGCCTCCCGAGAGACTCTCTCGAGCTACACTACTATCTCGTTAAGCTTGCGGGTGCTTAACAAACCGTTACAACTTGAGAGTTCAAGTCACACGAACCTCAACGAATCCTTCAAAGGAAACAACCCTTCCTTTGAATCTACCGAGAGAAGTACCTTCTCTCAAAGTGTCTAAGAACACAAATACACTCAAGAACGAGACTCTCTTATAGAGTAGATTATGAGTAAACTAAGTACGCTCAAGAACAACTCAACCTTCACACAAAATGGCTCTAGCAAGCTATGGAAAATGATGATATTTGAGTGCAATGAAAGTATGAATGTTGTGAAGTGAATTGGTGAGAAAAGCATACCCAAACACCCCTTTTTATAGTGCCAAAATAGGCTCCAACGGACCAATGCATTAAAGGGGCGATGGGCTTGATTTATGGGATTGAGTAAATTTGGGGTCTGCAGAATATTGGCTTCCCATCGATGTTTGGAACTTACCCATCGCTGGTAAGCCAATTTTCCTTCAGTTTTGAAGCCAACGGTTACCTACCCATCGATGGGTAAATGCTTCCCATCGCTGGGTGGGAGGTTGACTTTCAAATAAGGAAAGAATCAGCCTTAAATGACTCCCAACGGTCATGCCTTCCCATCGATGGTTAAGCCTTCCCATCGCTGGGTTCCCATCGATGGGTAAAGCTTCCCATCGCTGGGTAAGGGCATTCTGCCTTGTGATAATATTGGACCAAGGCTTGAACAGCGATGGGTAGAGCTTCCCATCGCTGTTTGGCATGGTTCTGGAAGTTGGTTTGGCTAAGGGGCTACTTACCCATCGATGGGATATTCTTCCCATCGCTGTGTGGGTGGTTAGCCAAAAACCTGTGGTTTTTACCTTAACCACGGCCTAGCCAACCGATGCAAAAACCGACCGAAAAAACCAAAGTTCTCTAAAATAAAAACCAAGTGTTTAAAACACTTATTTGATGTATTTGGCTAAGAAATCAAGTGAGACACTTTAAAAATCACGTCATTTGAGTAAAAACCACGGCTAGCCAAGTTTACGCCGTTTTGCGTGGTTTTTGTCAAACGACTAAAAGCGAGAGATGGTTTTCAAAGTGTTTTTGTTGGAGAACCGTTTAAACATGCCAAAGAGTGAAAGCAGATCATAAAATGCTGAAAACCATTTGGTTGGTTCGGATGCCAAAAACCAAACCCGACAACCGAAAGCCGAACGCTGGTTTCTGAAAGCCGAACACTGGATGGCTTGGTTTTTGGTTTGGGCGAACACCAAGTGTTTTTAATGACTTAAACAAGTTTAAAACCATTTTTATGATGTAAGAAATGCAATGAGAGTTTTTAGCCTAAAGAGCCAAGGTGTAAAGATTGGGTCAGTCTTGATTACAATAAAGACCGACTCAATACTATGATTAAGGTCTTCGTTCTTGGTCTTCGTTTAGCTCTTGCTCTTATCTTCGTTCTTCGCCTTGTATATTCAATGTTCGACTTGATCACGGCGGTTTGGCATTATCAAAACCTGTTACAAAAACGAACACGGCTTTAGTACGAAAACGTGACAAGCCCGTGTTTCAACAATTTCCCCCTTTTTGATAATGGCAAACGAGACGAGACGAGGTTATGCATAGGAGGATTATTTTGAAAAAGATGTTCCCCCTTAATAGATGCCATTTTACAAAAAATTCCCCCTTAATTTATGCATAGCCTTAATATCTTCCCCCTTTTGACATTAACAAAAAGAATTAAAAGTAAACTTTAGAATTGTAAAAGTAAACTTTTTATTCATGAAAATGGGAAATGCGGAATACAACGGAATGGAAAAAAATAAGAAATACAATCATAGGAAGAAGAGAAAAGAGAAGTCTAAGCATCGGCGTCCTCGTCGTCATCCTCGTCGTCCTCGACGTCCATGGGATCGCCGTCGACCGCATCTTCAAAGTTGGCCTCGTCGGGGGAGGAGGATGGAGCATATGAGTTATCCTCCTCATCCTCGCCTTCATAGTTTTGGCCGAGGAAGGTGCTGTCAAAGGGTGGCGGGACGTAGTTTACGCCGCGGAAGAACGCCGTCATGTCGTGGTGTTGGCGTTGCAGCGTCCAGTCCATCCGCTCGATTGACTGCCCCATGCCGTCTACTGTGAGGGTTAGCCGATTCAGAGTATCGGCTATGGATTGCAAAGAGGCCTTGGCGGGAGCGGGGGTTGGTGCACGACTCGGGCCTGCGTCGTCCCGGTCTCCGGACTTCTTCCGGAAGGTGCTGTCTTGAATTATCCAAATCTTTGTCATCTTCGTATCCGGGCCGGCGATGGAGATGTCAGCGGAGATGATGAGGTCCATGACGAGGAAGGCGTATGGCAAGCTCCGCTCAGTGGCAATGGAGGCGCAATCCGCCATGTGAATCATGACGTATTTTGCCCAATTGATCGAGGCTCCATGGGTGATAGCATGAACCGCCTTGAGATCCTCGTTGAAGAGACATGTGTGGCTACCGTCCCGGGGGCGAAGAATCCGGGTGAGGATGTAGAGAAGAAGACGCTTCTCCGGCGGGGCTGAGTGGATTGTTGGTGTGCCGCTGTGACGGATGAGGTTGGTGATCCCAAGCTTTCGGATGACCACCGCCTCGTTGTTGAGGATCCAATCATCGCCGCCATATGTTGCGATGTCGTCACCGCGGGTGGGCAGCCCTGCGACCCGAGCGAAGGTAGCCAAATCAATCTCTATGTCGTAGAGATTGATGCTACTGCGAATGGTGTCCCCGTCCCGGCGGAGATTGGAGTAGAAGGCCCGGACATAGGCGGGATTATAGGACTGACGGCTCCTGGAGACGAACGACCACAAACCCGATTTTTTGAGTTGATTGTCGAGGTCGTGGTACCCCTTTTGTTGAGGGTATAACTCGGGCAGCACCCTGGGCGGAGAAATAGGACGCTTGGCGAAGTGCGAGAGAAACCGGGTGAGCTCCTCCTCCGACCCAAACTCGAGGAAAGAGCCGTCCAGGTACGGAAACGGCGGGAGCGCTGAGGTCGTCGCTTCGGCGTTGCCCTTCTTCTTGGAGGCCTTCGACTTGGATTTTCCACCGGCCATTGTTGAGGCAAGAAGATGAGGAAGGAGAGTGAATTAGGCTTAGGAGATTGAAAATTGGATGAAAATGGTGTGTTTGGATGAGCAAGGATGATGATAATATATAGGGAGAGGGTGGATTTCTGTTTGAATTTGAAAAAAATAGTTGTTGGGCCATTAATGCTGTCTCCAACAGTTCTGAAATTTTGAACTTCAACCGCCTTCCCAGCGATGGTAGGATCTACCCATCGATGGGAAGGTCGCTACTGGAAAGCGAAGGAGAAAATCAGACTGCCTTCCCAGCGATGTGTGGACTCTCCCATCGATGGGAAGGTGGGTTCTGGAAAGTGAAGAATAAAAGACGAAAGCCTTCCCAGCGATGTTAATACCATCCCATCGCTGGGTTGATGATTTTGGGAATACGTTTAAAAAAGTTTTTTTTAAAAAAAAAAAAAAGTCAAACACCCAGCGATGGGAGAAAGTGCCCATCGATGGGTAGGGAGGTTCTGGAAAGAAATTTTTGAAACTAAAAACATTCACCCAGCGATGGGATGAAATACCCATCGATGGGTAAGGTGGTTCTGGAAATCCGTTAAAAAAATTAAAAAAAAATAGAGTCAAACACCCAGCGATGGGAGAAGGTTCCCATCGATGGGAAGAGGGGTCCTGGAAAGATGAGGACTTCCCTCCCAGCGATGGTATAACGCACCCATCGCTGGTTCCCCCTGATTTCCAGAAATCTTCACCTCGAACCGTCCCTGCAAAAAAGAGTTAGAAAACCCTCCGACGCTCAAGTTAGTAAACGTTCAAGCACAGAAAAAGGAGTGAGAAAATGCACAAATTAGATCATCGTGGAGTCAAGGATTCCGAGTTCACTACGAATGTGGAAGAACGACTCTTTCTCTAAAGGTTTTGTGAAAATGTCGGCTAATTGGTTGTGTGTTTCAACAAACTCAATTTCGACATCACCTTTGAGGACATGATCTCTAATGAAATGGTGCCTAATGTCAATGTGTTTGGTCCTTGAATGAAGAACGGGGTTCTTTGTCAAGCTTATGGCGCTAGTATTATCACAACGGAGTGGAACGTGACTGATACTAAGGCCATAATCCACGAGTTGTTGCTTCATCCAAAGGATTTGAGCACAACAACTACCGGCGGCAACGTATTCAGCTTCGGTTGTGGATAACGCAACACTGACTTGTTTCTTACTAAACCATGAAACTAAAGAGCTACCAAGTAAGTGGCAAGTCCCACTTGTACTTTTACGGTCCAATTTGCAACCGGCAAAGTCCGAGTCGGAATAACCAGCGAGATGACACGAAGAGCCTTTTGGATACCACAGTCCAACGTTAACCGTGACAACAAGGTATTTCATGATCCGTTTCACGGCTGTTAAGTGTGATTCCTTCGGACATGATTGATACCTTGCACAAAGGCATACGCTAAACATGATATCCGGCCTACTAGCGGTAAGATAGAGAAGGGATCCGATCATACCTCGATACTTTTTGACTTCTACTTCCTTACCTTTCTCGTCTTTGTCTAGATGGTCGGACGTGCTCATCGGGGTCGCCATGGCTTTGGTGTTGTCCATTTCAAACCGTTTTAGGAGCTCCTTGCAATATTTAGTTTGACAAATGAACGTGCCATCATTCATTTGCTTGACTTGGAGTCCCAAAAAGAATGTGAGCTCACCCATCATCGACATTTCGAACTCGCTTGTCATTAACGTTGAGAATTCCTTGCACAAAGACTCGTTAGTAGCACCGAATATAATATCGTCTACATAAACTTGAACCAAAAGGATGTTATTGTTTTTACTCTTGATAAAAAGTGTGGTGTCTACCTTTCCCCTTTGGAAACCACTATCCAAAAGAAATTTGCTCAAACGTTCATACCAAGCACGAGGTGCTTGTTTAAGACCGTAGAGCGCTTTCTTGAGTTTGAAGACATGGTCGGGAAACGCAAAGTCTTCAAACCCCGGGGGCTGGTCAACATACACTTCCTCTTGAATAAAACCATTGAGGAAGGCACTCTTAACATCCATTTGATAAAGTTTAAAATCCATAGACGAAGCAAAAGCAAGAAGTAAACGAATAGCTTCTAAACGTGCTACAGGTGCATAAGTTTCCTCGAAATCAATGCCTTCTTCTTGATTGTAGCCTTTAGCTACGAGCCTAGCTTTGTTTCTAGTGATTATTCCATTTTCTTCAAGTTTGTTACGGAACACCCATTTCGTACCGATAACCGTACGATCATCGGGTCTTGACACCAATTCCCAAACGTCATTCCGTTTGAATTGGTTTAGCTCCTCTTGCATAGCCAAGGTCCAATGTTCATCGTTTATTGCTTCGGAAATGGTTGTAGGTTCAATTTGAGAAACAAAGGCCATGTGTCCTACGGTGTCCCTAAGTGAGTTACGAGTACTTACCCCGCGGTTGATGCTACCGATTACCTGGTCAAGCGGATGGTTCTTGTTTGTTCTCCATACTATGGGAAGCTCGGTTGCTTCTTCTTCATGTTCCTCTTCTTTCTCCTGATTTTCTTCTTCATCTTGGTTAGTCGCTTGAGGTATCTCCCCAGTTTGCGGCTGTGTGTTGATGTATATTCCCGTGTTGTCTTCATCGTCATCAACGTGTATTCTTTCTAATGAATCTGCAAGATCATCACAAATATCCTTTCTCGCCAAGCGAGGATTATCTTCGAAAAATACAATGTGAGGAGACTCCTCAATTGTCAAGGTATGTTTATTGAAGACTCTATAGGCCTTGCTACGAAGTGAGTAACCCAGAAAAATTCCTTCATCTGACTTTGCATCAAATTTGCCTAGGTTGTCTTTGCCATTGTTATGAATAAAACATTTGCAACCAAAGACTCGAAGATGAGAAAGGTTTGGCTTTCTCCCTTTGTATAGTTCATAGGGCGTTTTCATGAGTATCGGTCGAATAACGGCTCGGTTTAACACGTAGCTCGCGGTACTCACGGCATCCGCCCAAAAATACTTAGGGATTTTTGCCTCATTGATCATAGTTCTAGCCATCTCTTCGAGACATCTATTTTTACGTTCCACCACTCCATTTTGTTGTGGTGTACGTGGGGCTGAGAAGTTATGATCAATGCCAAGTTCGTCACACAAGTCTGAGAACAGATTTCGTTCGAACTCTCCCCCATGGTCGCTTCTAATGGCTACTATGGTTGTCTCTTTTTCATTTTGAACTTTCTTTAAGAAATTTTTGAAAACGTGAAATGCCTCACTTTTATGAGTTAGAAACAAGGTCCATGTAAACCTAGAGTAGTCATCGACAATCACAAACGCAAAGTAATTGCCACCAAAACTCTTCGTTCTAGAAGGACCAAAGAGATCCATGTGTAAAAGTTGAAGCGGTCTAGACGTTGAAACAACGTTTTTGGACTTAAACGAAGCCCGAACTTGCTTCCCCTTTTGACATGCATCACATATGGTGTTTTTTTCAAACTTAAGTTTTGGGATGCCAATTACTAAGTTTTGTGAAACCAATTTGTTCAAAAGGTTCATGTTCAAATGAGCTACCCTTAGGTGCCATAGCCAAGTGTCTTCTTCTTTACTCATGAGACACTTAGCAAAGTCGGAAGGAGATTTGTCTAAGTTAACCATATAAATGTTATCGATTCTATCACCACGTAGAATGACCTTATTGTCACTAAGGCGTTCTACAGTGCATGATTTTGAATCGAAAGTTACACGATTTCCCTTGTCACATAATTGACTTATGCTCAAGAGATTGTGTTTAAGACCTTTGACTAGCAAGACATTATCTATAGAGTATAGAGGAGTCTTCGGACTTACCTACTGAACCGATGCCATTAATTTTTCCCTTGCTATTATCTCCGAAGACTACGTTTCCTCCTTTAGCAGGTTTGATTTGTAGGAACTTGGATGCATCTCCAGTCATGTGCTTGGAGCATCCGCTATCAAGGTACCAAAGTACACTTGACGCCTTCAAGCACACCTACAAAAAATGATTTAATAAGATTTAGGTACCCAAGTCTTTTTGGGTCCTTGAGTGTTAGGTGCAAAGTGGTAGTGTGATTCATTTTGTGCCCAATGCCTATGCCTAGTAAAGCAAACGAGAGCTATATGTCCTACCCTGTTGCAATAGTGACAAACTACATTTGGGTTGTGCATCCTCCTAGGTTGATAATAGTTGCTAGGGGGCCTAACCATATTCATCCTATTTTGAGAAAATATTGGTTTTTGAAAATTCTCTCTTCTAGGTGTCCTAGCATTATTTTGTCTATTTGAAAAATTATTTTTATACACAAAATCATTTTGATAATTTTTCTTAGGTTGTCTAGCATGCACATTTTCATTCCTAGGTTTTTGTCTAGGTTGTCTAGTGTCCTTAGGTTGACTAGATTTTCTATTATCCTGATTTTTAAATTTCTTGTGTTGAGCCTTAGTAGGTTGTCTAGGTGTATGCTCAACGTTTTTATCCTTAGATTCATTTTTATCAAAACCTATTCCTTCCTTAGAAAAATGCATAGTGTCTAGGAGTAAATTGAGATCCTTGTGTGGTGTATTAAACTTCTTAACCGTACTCTCAAGTTTTGCAACTTTTTCTTTTAAAGCTTTGCAAGATTCACATTCACTTGAAGAGCTTTCCGGTTTGTCAGCACTTCTTTTACCATAAAATTTATTTTCTTGTTTTAACTTTTCATTATCTTTTTCCAGTTTTTCAAAATCATTTTCAAGAATTGAAAGACGTTTCTTTAATGATTTGTTGGTTTTAGAAGCGCTAACAAATTCATCATAAAGTTCTTGAAGAGCTTCTTGCATTTCTTCAAAAATATAAGAGTCAGAAGAAGGTGTACATACCTCTTGTACTTCGTTGACGTGGTCTTCGTGTGCCATGAGACAGAAATTGGCGACTTCTTCCTCTTCTTGATCCGTTGACTCCTCCCCGGAGTCGCCACCCCATGAGATGTAGGCGCGTTGCTTTTTGAAGCCAGGTTTGTCCTTGCCGCTTTTACCTTTTGGACACCTCGGTTTGATGTGGCCTATCTCACCACAGCCATAGCCCTTCGGGGGACCGTCGTGCTTTCTTCCCTTGCGCTCAAGTTCCTTCTTCATAAATTTGTGGAATTTCTTGATGACGAGTCCGAACTCATTGTCATCATCGCTTGAGTCTTCTTCCACGGTATCCTTGGTTGCTTTCAGTGCTATTCCCTTTTTCTTTTGTTCATCCAAAGACGGGGTTAGAATAGTAGATTCATAAGTTTTGAGGTTACCTCTTAGCCCGTCGATGGTGACATTGGAGACTCCAATGGATTCGTAGATTGCGTCAGCCTTTGATCTCCATTCGGGTGTGAGACTACGCAGGATTTTCCTCACAAGGTCTTTGTTGGCGTACGTCTTCTTGAGAGCGTGAAGGTCGTTGATGATCTTTGAGAACCGATCGAACATGTCATCGATCTTTTCGCCTTCCTTCATCCTGAACATCTCGTACTCCTGCGTTAGGAAGTCAATTTTGGCTTCCCGAACTTGGTCCGTACCTTCATATGTGACTTCCAGCTTGTCCCACATTTCTTTTGCAGTGGTGCAGCATGAGATCTTGCGGTAATCATCAGGATTGACCGCACAGTACAGCATGTTGATTGCCTTGGCGTAGTTCTCTACCTTCTTGATGTCTTCGGCATCAAATTCGTCTTCGGTCTTTGGGACAAGTTTTTCATTGACCTTCTTCATTGGCGTCTCTTCGCCGTTTTTGATGACCAACCACAACTGGAAGTTGGTTGAGCGGATATAGATTCTCATCCGCTCTTTCCAATATGTGTAGTTGGTGCCATCAAAAAGCGGTGGCCTAGATGTTGATTGACCTTCTCCAATTCCTGCATAAAGATTTCTAGAAGAAGAACCCATGATCGCTTTACTCTAAAACGGTTAAGTTTAGACGCGAGTTAGGCTCCGATACCAATTGTTAGAATAAGAGACCAACGCTAGAGGGGGGGGGTGAATAGCGTTTGATCGTAGAAATCGCAGGAATTAAAAATTAAAGAGAGAAGTAAAGAAAAGAGTAAGAAGCACACCGAATTTTACCCTGGTTCACCACAACTTGTGGCTAATCCAGCCTCCCGAGAGACTCTCTCGAGCTACACTACTATCTCGTTAAGCTTGTGGGTGCTTAACAAACCGTTACAACTTGAGAGTTCAAGTCACACGAACCTCAACGAATCCTTCAAAGGAAACAACCCTTCCTTTGAATCTACCGAGAGAAGTACCTTCTCTCAAAGTGTCTAAGAACACAAATACACTCAAGAACGAGACTCTCTTATAGAGTAGATTATGAGTAAACTAAGTACGCTCAAGAACAACTCAACCTTCACACAAAATGGCTCTAGCAAGCTATGGAAAATGATGATATTTGAGTGCAATGAAAGTATGAATGTTGTGAAGTGAATTGGTGAGAAAAGCAGACCCAAACACCCCTTTTTATAGTGCCAAAATAGGCTCCAACGGACCAATGCATTAAAGGGGCGATGGGCTTGATTTATGGGATTGAGTAAATTTGGGGTCTGCAGAATATTGGCTTCCCATCGATGTTTGGAACTTACCCATCGCTGGTAAGCCAATTTTCCTTCAGTTTTGAAGCCAACGGTTACCTACCCATCGATGGGTAAATGCTTCCCATCGCTGGGTGGGAGGTTGACTTTCAAATAAGGAAAGAATCAGCCTTAAATGACTCCCAACGGTCATGCCTTCCCATCGATGGTTAAGCCTTCCCATTGCTGGGTTCCCATCGATGGGTAAAGCTTCCCATCGCTGGGTAAGGGCATTCTGCCTTGTGATAATATTGGACCAAGGCTTGAACAGCGATGGGTAGAGCTTCCCATCGCTGTTTGGCATGGTTCTGGAAGTTGGTTTGGCTAAGGGGCTACTTACCCATCGATGGGATGTTCTTCCCATCGCTGGGTGGGTGGCTAGCCAAAAACCTGTGGTTTTTGCCTTAACCACGGCCTAGCCAACCGATGCAAAAACCGACCGAAAAAACCAAAGTTCTCCAAAATAAAAACCAAGTGTTTAAAACACTTATTTGATATATTTGGCTAAGAAATCAAGTGAGACACTTTAAAAATCACGTCATTTGAGTAAAAACCACGGCTAGCCAAGTTTACGCCGTTTTGCGTGGTTTTTGTCAAACGACTAAAAGCGAGAGATGGTTTTTAAAGTGTTTTTGTTGGATAACCGTTTAAACATGCCAAAGAGTGAAAGCAGATCATAAAATGCTGAAAACCACTTGGTTGGTTCGGATGCCAAAAACCAAACCCGACAACTGAAAGCCGAACGCTGGTTTCTGAAAGCCGAACACTGGATGGCTTGGTTTTTGGTTTGGGAGAACACCAAGTGTTTTTAATGACTTAAACAAGTTTAAAACCATTTTTATGATGTAAGAAATGCAATGAGAGTTTTTAGCCTAAAGAGCCAAGGTGTAAAGATTGGGTCGGTCTTGATCACAATAAAGACCGACTCAATACTATGATTAAGGTCTTCGTTCTTGGTCTTCGTTTAGCTCTTGCTCTTATCTTCGTTCTTCACCTTGTATATTCAATGTTCGACTTGATCACGGCGGTTTGGCATTATCAAAACCTGTTACAAAAACGAACACGGCTTTAGTACGAAAACGTGACAAGCCCGTGTTTCAACAAGAAGTTTGATGGGCAAGATTTCGGATGGTGGAAGATGCAAGTCGAGGACTTGCTATGTCAGAAAGATCTTCTTCCATGTTTGACAGGTCAGAAACCCGAGAAGATGAAGGATGAAGAATGGGCTGACTTGGATAGAAAAGCCCTAGCCGTCATCAGGTGCACTTTGACAAAGAGTGTGGCTTTCAACATCGTGAAAGAGACCACTGCTCGTGGGGTTATGACAACGTTGTCAAACATGTATGAGAAACCTTCCGCGTCTAATAAGGTATTCTTGATTAGACAGTTAGTTAACACTCGTATGCGGGAAGGTGGCTCTGTTACTACTCATATCAATGTTTTCAATACCATTGTATTCCGTTTGCTGTCAGTAGATATCAAATTTGATGATGAGGTACAAGCTTTGCTTCTTTTATCTTCTTTACCGGATAGTTGGTCAGGATCAATCACGGCTATTAGTGGTTCAGCTGGAAACACCACTCACGTTTGAGGGAATCCGTGATTTTATCTTAGGGGAAGACATCAGGAGAAAGAATACAGGTGAACCATCAAGTTCTCTGCTGAGCACTGAGGGAAGAGGTAGAAAGACAAGAAGATCTAAGTCCAAAGGCAGGAGAGGGAGTTCAAAGACAAGAAGCGACATCAAGTGTTGGAACTGTGATGAGTACGGACACTTCAGAAATCAGTGCACCAAACCACCTAGCGACAAGAAAGAGGTAAATGCTGCCACAACCTCAGATTCTGACGATGTATTAATCTGCTGTGTAGAGGACACAGTCGAGTCCTGGATTATGGACTCAGGTGCGTCGTTTCATGCTATCTGTAGTTCGAGAAAGATGAAGAATCTCAGACAAGGCAACTTTGGTACTGTAATTCTAGCTAATAATCAAACGCTGGACATTACTGGGGTGGGAGATATTGACTTAAAAACCAACTTGGGAACAATTTGGACATTGAAAGATGTCAGGGTAATTACCAAATTGAGAAAGATGTTGATTTCCATTGGGTAATTGGACGACCAGGGGTATAATGTTCACTTCGGGGCTGGACAATAGAAGGTTGTCAAGGGAAGTATGGTAATTGCTAAGGGAAAGAAACAGGGTACTTTGTACATGGCTGAGACAACTGCAGGTGATGCAAACACAGTAGCTAATGGGCTGAGTCTCTCCAAGTTATGGCATCAACGACTCGGCCATATGAGTGAAAAGGGGATGAAAATGCTTGTCGCCAAAGGAAAGCTTCCAGACCTAAAGAAAGTTGAATCTGAATTCTGTGAACCTTGTGTTTATGGAAAGAAAAAGAGGGTATCTTTTGCGAAGACGGGGAGAGTACCCAAAGCTCAGAAGTTAGAGCTTATTCATTCAGATGTTTTTGGTCCAACGCGAGTTGAATCCCTAGGAGGCTCGAGATTCTATGTGACCTTCATAGATGATGCCACACGCAAGGTATGGGTTTATTTTCTTAAAAGTAAATACGAAGTATTTGATGTTTTTAAGAAATGGAAAACTGTCGTTGAACTTGAAACTGGTTTGAAGGTGAAATGTTTGAAATCGGACAACGGAGGGGAGTACATTAGCACAGAGTTCATGGACTATTGTGCTGAACGAGGCATTCGGATGATAAAGACTATTCCACGCACTCCTCAACAAAATGGAGTCGCAGAAAGGATGAATAGAACTCTAAGCGAGAGAGCCGGAAGTATGAGAATAAATGCAGGGCTCCCGAAGATGTTTTGGGCAGACGCAATTAACACTGCTACTTACCTAATCAACCGATCGCTTTCAGTTCCGTTGGGTTTCAAAGTACCTCAAGAAGAATGGAAGGGTAAAGCTGTTGATTATAAGCACCTAAAGGTTTTCGGGTGCAGTGCTTATGATTTGAATCGAGATGGTGATAAGCTAGATGCAAAGGCTAAGAAGCACACCTTTATTGGCTATGGATCAGACAACATGGGCTACCGGCTTTGGGACTTTGAAAGCAAAAAGGTAGTCAGAAGTAAACATGCGACGTTCAATGAGGCTGAATTGTACAAAGACAGAAAGGAATCAAATTCTAAGTTTCAAAAACAGCAGGTTGAGTTTGACACAGGAGCAGAAAAGCAGGGAGCTAAACTAGTTCCTGAACCGGTTTCCGAACAAGAAACTGAAACAATTGTCGACACAGTTCCAGAGTTTGAAGTTGGTGGAAATGATGAGTCAAAGGTAGCCTCTGACAGTGGGAGTTTGGAGTCTGAAGATGAACAATCCCCATCTGACCAGGCTGATCAGTGGGTCAGGAGGTCCACCAGAGTTACAAAGAAGCCAGATAGATATAGTCCTTCAGTTAATTATATTCTCTTGACAGAAAATGATGAGCCAGAAAGTTACTCCGAGGCAGTCAAGATGAAAGATTCTCTCCAGTGGGAGCATGCAATGAAGGACGAGATGAGCTCTCTAAAAAAGAACAAAACATGGGTTTTGGCTAAGCTTCCGCGATGTAAGAGAGCATTACAGAATAAATGGGTCTTCAGGATCTAAGAAGAGCATGATGGGTCTAAACGGTATAAAGCCCGTTTAGTGGCCAAGGGATTTCAGCAGGAAAGGGGGGTTGATTATGATGAGATTTTCTCTCCAGTGGTTAAAATGACAACCATCAGGTTAGTTTTGAGTATTGTAGCAGTAGAGAATTTACATTTAGAGCAACTAGATGTGAAAACCGCTTTTCTACATGGTGATCTAGATGAAGACATTTACATGGCACAACCTGAAGGGTTTCAGGTTGCCGGCAAGGAAAATTGGGTCTGCAAATTGAAAAGGAGCTTATATGGTCTTAAACAGGCACCTAGACAATGGTACCTGAAGTTTGATAACTTCATGGAGAGATCTGGGTTTAAAAGATGCGAGATGGATCATTGTTGTTATTTGAAGAAATTCAGCAACTCCTATATCATCTTATTGCTATATGTTGATGATATGTTGATTGCAGGATCTGTTATGAAAGAAATAAACAAATTGAAAAAAGAAATGTCTCAAGAATTTGAGTTGAAAGACTTGGGTCCAGCCAAACAGATACTGGGGATGAGCATCATCAGAAACAAGGATGGTTCTTTAACACTGTCCTAGAAGAAATACATTGGGAAGGTGTTAGAGAGATTCAAGATGAATGACGGGAAGACCAAGCCTAGAAGTACCCCATTGGGAAGTCATTTGAAGCTGACCAAAGAACAATCACCTAAATCCGAAGAAGAAAGATCAGAAATGGCTAAAGTTCCTTATGCATCAGCAGTTGGGAGCCTCATGTATGCCATGGTTTGCACTCGACCAGATATTGCTCATGCCGTTGGCGTTATTAGTCGATTTATGTCAGATCCGGGTAGAGAACATTGGGAAGCTGTCAAATGGATACTTAGATATTTGAAGGGAACCTAGAAAATGGGTTTATGTTTCAGAGGGAAGGATGCTATTCTCAAAGGTTTTACAGATGCTGATTTGGGTGGTTGTAGAGAGACATTTAAGAGCACTACAGGGTATGTCTTTACAGTGGGAGGAACAGCAGTGAGCTGGATGTCTAGACTTCAGAAAAGTGTGGCGTTATCTACGACAGAGGCTGAGTATATGGCTGTTGCAGAGGCCAGTAAAGAACTAGTTTGGTTGAAGACTTTTCTTAAAGAGTTGGGCAAACAACAGTCTGATTACTTATTGTACTGTGACAATGAGAGTGCAGTGAAACTTGCTAAAAATCTTGTTTATCATGGCAAGACGAAGCACATCGGGATGAGGTATCACTTTGTGAGGGGATTGATCAGTAATAGAACAATCAAGTTGAAGAACATCTCAGGTGCTAAGAATCCAGCAGATATGTTCACCAAGACAGTGGTGCTGGATAAGCTGAAGCTTTGCATAGCTTCAGCTGGTCTCCTGGAATAGTGTTGAGGAGAGGGGCAACTAGGGAGATGTGAAGATCAAGGAGGATCTTTCATTTACAGAAGTACAGAGAGAAGCCGCAGTTTGGTCCAAAGACTCCAAGTGGGAGATTGTTGGTGATGTGTAGTCATCGGCCCAAAGTGGCCCACTTGTTGACAACTGAGAGTTAGGAGACCAGATTAGGGTTTCGGCCGGCCCAAATGGTTTTAAGCCCAGTTTGCTATAACTCGTCCAGCAAGGGTTAAACCCTAATTAGTTGTCTATATATATGATCTCCTGTACTTGTAATCATTATCACTCAATAATACAAACCCTAGTTGCCCCTGTGGATGTAGGTCAGATTAGACCGAACCACGTTAAATCTCGTGTTCTTTATCGCTTTCTTGCTTTATATTCGTGTGTGTGGTTTTGTTCTTAACATAAATCACTTAGGCCTAATTGCTGAAAAACTGATATATATTTTTTAAAATGTTTTTGTGACCTTCAAGTGTGCTTAACCAGTATGAGTTCAAATTAGGTAAAGCTGATCTCATTTGTATGTTCAACCCCTTATGTAGAAAACGTAGCTCCATACCGAATAAGTCACTAGAGTAGGAATAAAAAGAAACTTGAAAGCTTACCAAAATTCAGCCTTTGAAAATAATTCAATCTATAACGGAGAAATAAGGAGTACATTAAGTATCAAAAAGTAGGGTTTGAAAGGACTCCCTCTACACCAAGTTACCAATTTCAAGGCCTCTTTAAAAGCTTATGAATCTAGAACACTTGTAACTAAATATTATAATGGAAACAAAACAGTGATAAAAGAAAATGAGAAAATAAATATCGGTTGCCTCCCCAGTCTGTTGCCCAATTTAATTTCTTTCGCTTGACACTGTTGAGGTGAGATCTAAACTTCTTCCAAAATTACCTCTTCAATTAATCCCACAACAGCCCCTTCATGGAACAGTTTCAGTTTGTGCCCATTTACTTTGAGAGTTTTGTTTGTTTTAGGACTATAGATTTCTACAGTCCCATGTGGGTGTGTTTTAAACACTTCAAAGGGGCATAACCATATAGACCTCAGTTTCCCAGCAAAAAGGTGAAGCCTAGACTTACATAAGAGAACCTTATCCCCTTTTTTAAATTCTTTTCTGGTTAATCTAGCATCATGAAAAGCTTTAGCCTTTCCTTTATAAATCACAAAATTATCATAGGCCTCTAACCTAAGTTGTTCTAGCTCACTTAATTGCAGTTTTTTTTTCAAGACTAGCCAAGGTGGTTTCCAAATTTATCTTTTTAATAGCCCAAAATGACTTATGTTCAAGCTCTACTAGAAGATGACATGCTCTACCAAAAACCACTCTATACGGTGACATGCCTAAAGGGGTCTTATAAGTTGTTATGTAGGCCCAAAGTGTTTAATCTAACCTATCACTCAAGTCCTTCCTCTCAGGTCTTATTATCTTTTGTAGAATTCCTTTTATTTCTTTATTTAAAATTTCAGCCTGCCCATTAGTCCGGCAATGGTAACCTGTGGAGACTCTTTGAGAAATATGGTTCTGTGAGCGTAAAGCGGTCATAAATTTATTGAAAAAATGGATTCTTCTATCATGTATGAAGGCTTTGGGGAATCCATACCTACTCCAAATTAGAGATTGGATTTGCTTAACAGTTTTCGCGTCATATCTTTTAGTATATAGAGCTTATACCCATACATCTGAATAATCTACTCGAAACCCTTAGAGAAGGAAAAGGCCCCATGATGTCCATTCCCCATACGTAAAAAATTTCACAAACATATATTGGTGTCAAAGGCATTTGATCCCTTTTAGTTATCCCCTAATATTTTTGGCATTCTAGACAATTTTGACAAAAACAAAGGGCATCCTTACGGATATTTGGGCAGTAAAAACCACTTGTCAACACTTTCTAAGCTATTCTCTTAGGTCCAGGTGTCTACCACCTTCGAAGGTGTGGTAGAATCTTAAAACAGAATCAACCTCTGAATACTCTAGAAATCTTCTTATGACTTGATCGGGGTACATTTTCCAAAGGTATGGGTCATCCCAAATATAAGTTCCCTTTCTGCCCTAGGCATATTAGGGGGGAAACACTCCGGTGTGTTAGCCATGTGTGCATCAATTATCCTTTGGCGGAGGCCATGTGGGCCAAGTCACAATCGAATGTCGCGGGCGCTTGTCTGCTAAATGTACTATAAGGTTAGGGTAATGCCTCTTCAAACACCAATTAGTTTTAGAAGAGTTAGTAGTGCCTGAGGTCATACAACTCTACAAGTGGTATCGAAGCCAAGGTCACGAGTTCGATTCCCAATGGGAGAAATTGTTGAGGAGCAGATTGTTGGCCATGTGTGCATCAATTATCCTGTACCTGAGGCAATGTGGGCCAAGTCCCTATCAAATGTCGTGGGCTCTTGTGTGCTGAATGTACTATAAGGCTAAGGTATGCACCTCTTCTAACACAGATTGATTTTAGAAAAGTTGGTAGCGCCTAATGTACACTATGACCATGTAGTTTACTATTTCAAAGAACCAAGGGGAAATAATACTAAGAGCTAATATCCCTTCATCTGGAAAACTATCCGTTAAAGGATTGTATTTTTTCCTATCATTCTCTAGTCTACTCAAATTAACCTACCTACCCTATAATTCTCTAGTCTATAGGATTTAACCCTACCTACCCTATCAAATAATTAGCTTTTGTTTATAATCTTCCTTGTTCATTAAGTACTTAACTGCCGTGTGATCAGTGAACACTATTACTTTAGTGCCTAGCAAATAAGCCTTAAAATTTTCTAGCCCAAAGACTTATGCAAAGAGTTCTTTTTCACTGGTAGTGTAATTTATTTGTGCAGGATTCAAAAAGTGTAACTAGCAGAAGCTATTACATGCGGATTTCTTCCAATCACTACAAAACTGCTCAAATAACGACGGAAAAATTTCATCGTCAAAACCTAATTTCCGTAGGTAATTGCCTTCAACGACAGAATTAACGACGGTTATATTTCCGTAGTTTTTTTTGTTAGTATTGAGTCTGATGACAGAATTTTGAATTCCGTCGCTACGTAACGATGAAAAGAATGACAGACCTTATCGACAGAATAAACGACATATTTTTATTGAACCAATCTTCTATTACTTTAACGTAATGTTTAAAATTAGTCCATTTTTACAGAGTTAACTGGCCATTAATCTCCAATTATTTGAGACAAATTTTAACGGAGCGTGGTGTAACGTACGTGTTAATGATCTCTCATTAACACGCCACTAATGTCACACCACTAATGATGATTATTATTATAATTTATTAGTGGTGATAATGGTGGAAGTTGTAAAAAATGAAAAGCCATCATGCTAGCCTATTAAAGTAAATGATGCTCTCTTTTAAGAAAAATCATACGTTAGTATAGTTTGAGTAAAGGAGTATTAACTTTTTCTTTTTATTCTTAAAAAGAAAGTTGAATCTTTGAGAGAGCTCTAGTTTTCCAGCCAATATTTCCGGTGGTCCTCATCATTTTTTTCCGGTCGATAACACTTCCACGGTGTTCTCGTTCATAGGTGTGAGGTTGGTCCGTACAACCACCACATACGATAGCAGTTTTATCCTGGGAGAAATGTGCTCACGTGCTCCAGTACGGTGGGCGGGCACTATTATCTTAAGCACTATTATCTTTGGGACAATTTCGCTCCTTCAATCCAGTGCACAAAGTCTTCACTATCAAACAAGGCTTTTGAAGATTGAAAGCTATTTTATTTTTATTTTTATTGTAATTAATCAGAATAGATTATAAATTTGGATTTATTTTATTTTAATTTCTTCTGGAGCTGTTTATCTTCCCCGTCCGGTGTAATATGTACATCTCTTTTGTAACAATTTTAAATTTTTTCGACATCCAATTTTCTTTTTCAACTCAAAAAAACATAGTTTTACTACCGTATGATAGAGGTTTTAAGATGGACATTAACTACAAATTAAAGCTTGTGTTTTCAAGCGTGAGCTTGGCTAAAGTGTGGCAGTGAGTAGGTTCAACAAAAAGGAGTGATTGTGGCATTACTTTTTTGAAGGAGATCGATGTCATGGAGTATAGAGAACTTGGAGTCATTGTGTTTCACAAGGGATTGCTTTACTTTTATACTTCAAATAATTTTAACTTAATATTCCTTCCGTCCCCCTAGAATCTTTCCTGTTTGAAAAAAATGCACCCCTAAAATGAATAATTTTGTTATTATTTTCTAATTTTATCCTTATTTTATAATAAAATTGATGAAATATGTAGGACAGATGAGTCATAATTAGAAAATAACACAAAAACTTCTCATTTTAAGAAGGTACTTTTTTTCAAAAAGGAAGAGTTATGGGACAAGGGGAGTAGGTGTTTTCTAGTCAAAACTATTTATTAGATACTCTGTTGTTTTTAACTTAGTAGTCAATTCATAACATATTTCTTTGTGTTACACTCTTATGCTAATTTAAAAATTGTTTATAACTTAAAAAATGATTAAGTCTTGCCTACACATTTTTAAGGTGAAACTTGCATTGTATTAAATAATACTAAAATATGACTTTTTCTGATGTAGTATCTAAAAATTTTTATTCCCTAAATAAAATTTGAATAATGTTTAGTAACAGGAACAATGTCCAGTAGCAGTGGACATTTAGTTCGAACAATGTGCGATGGATATTTACTTGAATAATGTCTAATGGGCATTGAACAGTGGTATTACATTGAGAAATTAAAATATGTGATACTACATTGAAAAAAACTCACTATATTTTAGTACGATATTGTAATTTCTCCACTTTTAAGTCCGTGTTTATATTTTGACCAAAACAATTACTCCGTATGAAATTATTTTAACCTTTTATGAATAACCCTAAATGATTAATATCTCATTTAAGTTAATTTACAAATACTACAACAATAATAACTAGTTAAATTCTACAAGAATATGGTCTGGAGAGAGTGAATGTACTCAGATTTTACTCCTACCTTGAAAATAAAGAGTATGATAAAAAAAACTTTTTTTAAAAAATTTATTTATCGATAATAACCCGTTTGCATAAAGAAACACTGCTTACGAAAGTTCCAAAACACATGTCCATTTACAATGATAATCCTTGTTGGGGTATCCCTCCTACATGGAGGAAGAAGTTCCTAAATTATACATTTAGTGTTAAAAATGTAATTGTTTTAGAGTTGGTTACTATAATAATAATAATACTCCGTAATATTTATTATTATTATTATAAAGAAATAAAGGCAAAGTGTGAGTGGTGGGGGCTACCACTTACCTATTATTGGTAGAAAAGGCAGTAGCCTTTGTTTGGCTTCTCACGGCAGAAAGGGCAGCAGCAAAACAGAGAAGAAATGGGGTGAGAGCCGAGAGAAGGAAGAAGGGAGAAAAAGAGAGCTGCAGCCTTGTTTTGTGCTCCGATCGATGACCAAACGAGCTCCGATTGGGATGAAATTTTAGTATGTTGTTCCTCACATCCTCTTCTTCATATCCAACGGTGGGATTGTTGTTTTGACCTCTCGATGTCGGTAAAACTGCCTATGTTTGTTGTTGCGTTTTTATTGGGGATTTCTCACTCTTTAGTGAAGATTATTATTGTTTCGTGTTCCAAGTTATTACTTGATGATTGTGTGTACCTCTAATTGATTTAGAGAAGATTCTTGGTGTACCCACTGATTTTCTTGGTGATTAGTGGAAGGCTTCGTGGTTTTTTTCCCGATTTGGGGTTTCCACGTTAAATCTTGGTGTTCGTTTATCGTTTGATTGATTGCTTGTTGACGTGTTTACTATTCTTGATCGGTCATATGATTTTGCCCATTTTGACAACACAAAGACGGGAAAATTATTAATTGCTTCCGCTAGAAAATTGAAGTGATTTTCCCAACAATCCTAATCATGAGCATATCAAAAAAAAGTTAGAAAAAGCAGAAAAAACTTGGAAAGGTTGAAAGATAGTAAAATGATATTAAAAAAATGTTACTCCGTTCTAAAAATTAAGAATTAGAATGCAAAACAGACCCAGAACAAGTTACCCGAACCCAATGATTCGAAACCGAAATCGAAATAATCCGAAATGTAAAGATCCAATTTATACTCGAAATGATCTGATTCGAACCGAAACCAAACTAAATATATCCATATCTGATTTAAACCTGAAACTAATTAGAACTGATAGATTAGATCCAAAACCAGTTAAATCCGAAACTGATAAGACCCAAAATCGGTAAGATTCGAAATTGATAAGACCCGAAATCGATTATCTCCAAAAATTAATTTTTTTCTAACAATAAACATATTATGTTATATACATTAATGAACAATTACATAAATATTATTTCAATTTTTTATTTTTATTTTACCTTTTGAACTAGTTATATACTTATATTACTTACTTCCTATGTCCAAAATGAATTACATATACTCCCTCCGTCCCAGTGTATTTGTTCAATTTGACTTTTTCGAGTTAAACCGAACAAACTTTGAACTTCAATTAAATAAAAATTGTAATGTATTTTAATATAAAAATGACTTTATTGAATTTATCGTATTGAGAACTTTCAAAATTTTATTTCATTATGCTAATATGCAATATAAATTAAGAGTAATTAGAGTTCAAAGTTTATCCAGTTTGACTCGAAAAAATCAAACTGGACAAATACACTGGGACGGAGGTAGTATAAAAAAATGTAAAATTTATATGTTTTAAATTTATTCTTTATAAATTGGTGTAAAATGAACAATACAACTACATAAAGTGGTTAGTTAAAAATTAAAATATTATACAAACTAGAGAACGAATAAAAGTATTTTTTCAACCCCCTCTTATGCAATATTGTGTGGTTGGCCAAACATGTATTTTGAATTACATTTAATTTCACTCAAATTTTATCTAATTGCAATTTTACTCAATTTTAACATATTCTAACCAAATTGTATGTAATTCGATAATCTAATTATATTAATTTTATATAAGAACTAAATATATACTTTTCTTTCATAATTCATGATCCAAATTTAGAAAAGATGACTGAAAAGATAAAAATAGAAGATATTTAAAATGAAAAAATAATAAAATAATATGCGATGATGAATTGATAATAGATTGACAAGTGCGATATCGTAAAAAATTAATAGAAAATTAAATTTTAATTCAAAAATGCTCCCTCCGTCCTATAATATTCTTCCCGATTCTGTTTACAATGTTTGACTTACTTTATTTTTAATACAATTTATTTGATTGTAGGTGTAAAATTAAAAAATAAAATTTATATATTTAAAAACTACATTAAAAGTTCTACAAAACAAGTGGTGACAAGACTATATTATTTTATCAAATAACTAATGAAAATAGGTAAAGAAAGTGATAAAAATTTGACCGTGTAAAAAGTAAGTGGGAAGAACATTTTAGGACGGAGGGAGTAACATATATACAAACATATCCGATATAAAAATATACCCGAATTGAAATATATATCGAAGTATATCGAACCACAATGTAACCGAAACAGAAATCGACCCAAATCGATTGACATCTGAACCGAATCTGAACTGACCCAAAACAGAACAATGAATGGCACCGAATTAAATCCGAACCAATATTAAACCGAACCGATTATAACAAATATCCAAAAGATATCCGAACCAAATTATTCCAAACCGAAACTAATCTCAT